>OY821518.1:38157558-38725058 GCA_963682025.1 Cordilura impudica | reverse complement strand
TATTATCATGCTTTATGTATATGCTTCACAATATATTATCTGTCTCTGAACATTTTTTATCCTTTTTATTCATGTTTTTATAAATTGTCATTCTCTTTCTTGCGGCAGCAAAATAATAATAAACTCTATCTTTGATAAATATAAAGTGCATCCCATTATTTTGTAATTGACCATGTAGTCGTTTAGCCATTCAACAATAACTGCCTCCTTATCAGAGTAAGATTGTCAGTGAAATGCACACATAGATGCTCTCAGAGATAGTTGATAAGTAGTGAAAACAAATCACTACAGGGGCTTTACAAATCTAAGAGTTATTTTATATACAGTTCAGAGTTTACAGTCTAGTAATAGTCGAAAATATGAATACGCTATTGAGAAAATGTGTAATGTTTTTATTAATAAGCATTTGTTTGGCCATTTTTATGTATTAACTAAATATGTGGTAACGAAGCCAGGCTTTGCATTAATTGCGGTATGCAGCATAGTGAACATTTTTTTATGACACCTGATAACCATTGTGTTTTTTTTATGAGTTATTGTGCTGTAACAATAAACGCAGTTGAAATTTAAAATTTTATGGATAAGATTTAAAAAATTTTTTTTTTTCTAAACTTTTGGATTTTTGAAGAGGAAGCTTCATCGATTTTATCATAACTTGAGAACAACTTGACCAGTTCTGTTAGAAAAACATCAAGATTACCTCAGAGTGATGCTGAAATAATTTGTTTGTATACTCAAAAGTTTTGGAGTTAAGGTGAAAACACAACTGGGACGAGCAATGGATTTCTCACAGCTCGATGAAGTTGCCGGCAATAATTCTTTGCGTAAATTCGTCGAATGAAATTCAATTACGACGAATTCGCATAACGGCTGTAACGTCATTTGAAATTTTTTTTTATTTATATAAATAAATATTGGAAAAATATGAATAAAAGAATTTTTAATTTTGTACGAGTTATTACAATTGTAAATATCATGTGTACGATGGTAAAAGCCTTTATTTTGTTTAAGAAGGAGATGGTGGTTACGGCCTGTAAACAATGCTAGAAAAGCCTTTGCGTTCCATCAAATCGGTTTTGCACAACTTAAGTGCAAAGTTGAAGCATACTTCTTTAAAGCAACGAAAATGACAGTGGATAAATTTAACGCTCTTCTAACTTTACTTTAAGAAAGACTGCAAAGGTTTTCCAGAAGAAAACCTATTGACGAGGAGACACGTTTGGGTATAAGTCTAATGTAGGAGCTTGGTAAAAATCTATGGTAAGGCAAATATTAACGTTTTTAAATGTATCATAAGATACCTATCTCAAGGTTGTAGTCCACAATTTTGGGCATGGACTTACAAGATGGCTCTGTCAACTGTAAGGAAAATTATCTGCGAAACCTGCGATGGGATCTGGAACGAGCTCCATGCGAAATATATTGGCCAACCTAATCAGAATGGGTGGAAAAACATTGCCGACAGGTGAAAAGTTGATGCTCCAGTGGGGTATGGCTTTGCATATCCAGTGCAAAATTTTTCAAACAGGAATGCCGCATGGCCTTGGTGCTATTGATGGCAAGCATATCAACATATTTTGTCTACGAAACAGTGGTTCTTTTTTTTTTTCAATTACAAAGAGACTTCTAGCATTGTGTTATTGGCTGTATGTGATTCTGATTTCAATTTTTTTTTTGTTGATATTGGAGCACTGGAAGTCAAAGTGATGGTGGAGTCTTCGCTCGCAGTGTATTTGGTAAAATGATTTTAAGAAACCACTTTGAGGTTTCCCCAGATGATAACATCCCTGGTAAAGAGAAATATAAATATATATTAGAGTGGTCCATAAAAAAATGAAAATGCGATTTTGGGGAGAGGCGGGCTCCAGTTTGTTACTTTTTAAATACATGTGTTAAATATTTGTGGCCTTCCTATTTTATTTAGAAAAATACAGATAGTTTTTATATACAAAATAATTTTATAAGAAAATTGGTTAAAAGTTGTTTCAATTTATATTCGCGAGCAATAAGCAGAAATTTGCAACAAAGACATATCACAATGGATTATTTTGATCCCAAGAGCACTGAAGGGTTAAATATGTAACAATAAACCCAATTATTTTTCTTAAATTCGTATCTAAAAATTCAACAACACTTACAAAATATTTGAATTTTTGAATAAATTGTCTTTTATTAGCTTGGGCTCATATGTGACTCCAATTAAAAAAAGGTTAATGAGGTCATATTATTTTTTCCCGAAACCCTGAGCTATTAAGATAAAGTATAACATTTAAAAGTAGAAAAGTGATGAATTTTTGATACAGAGTATTTAGAAAGAGTACATTTACAGAATATTTTACTAAAATCCCATTTTTCTCGAAATCCGCAAAAATAAAATCCTTGTCAACAAAATTCTGGCATAGGGATTTACTTAATAAATCACACAGTCAATACGCAATATGTATTTAACAAAATCCTTAGGTTTTAGATCCAGTTTTTTAAATGTTGTTTAAGAAAATTTTTTAAAACTTGAAAAAAATTTTATTAAAAAAAATTGCCCATTTTCGGTCTCAATGAGCAATAGGTTAGCAACGTGGTAATAGAACAATACTCCACATCTGAGTACTTATAAGTATAAAGGCCAAAAAGAAATTATGACTTTAATCAATTTCTCAAAGTTGAAAAAAAATGCCATCAAATTTCATGACCTAGTTTTTTTTTGGCATAAAAGTGGTCTGGGGCATTTGCTATTTCTTGGCGAGGTATTATTCGCTTTTGTAGTTTTATAGCTTTTTGAAAGGATAATTTATTACTGATCCCGAATTATAAAATAACTTTCCGGAAAAATTAAACGATAGGACGAAGTCATATTTTTCCCATATAAACACACTTGAAAATTTCAATTGCATTGAGGCACAACTAAATGTTTTTTGATTGGCCCAAAACTTTGTATTTCTCCCATATTTCTAGGGGTGAGACCAACAAGAGTTTGAATACTTTTTGATGTGTAAACATCTATACGCGCAGGGGGGTAAATAAAAAATGAATAATAAAAAATGAAAAATGAAGAACGAAAAATTAAAAATGAATAACGAAAAATGAGAAATAAATAATGAAAAATAAAAATATGAAAAATAAAATATGAAAAATAAATTAAAAATGAAAAATTAGAAATGAAAAACGAAAAATGAAAAATTAAAAATTAAAAATGAAAAGCGAAAAAAAATTAAAAATGGAAAATAAAAATGAAAAATAAAAAATAAAAAATAAAAAATTAAAAATTAAAAATTAAAAATGAAAAATGAAAAATAAAAAATGAAAAATAAAATATTAAAAAAAAAATAAAAAAAAAAAATGAAAAATAAAAAAAAAAAGGAAAACTTCAAAAAATTAAAAATATAAAATGGAAAAATAAAAAATGAAACATGAAAAATAAGAAATGAAAAATGAAAAACTAAATTAAACAAGTAAGAAAATTATAGTCGGCCTAGACCGACTATACGATGCCCTATATCATGCGTTTAGAGACCCTATCTCTCAAGCCCAACTAACTGGATATAGAAAATAAGCATAAACCAAATTTGAGTGGGATTTTTATTAATTTTTTCGGCTGAAGATATGAAAAAGTTCATATCGGATGCTATATCTATATGGGGACTAGACCCAAAAATGGACTGATCCTGACCATGTTTAGTAAAATCTCTTGAATTTTGCAAAAATATATACAAAAGAAGAATCAGTGCAATATTTTTGTTTTTTTGATAGATTTAAGTGAATATCGGGAAGCAGCTCTATATGGGGCCAAATGGATCATTTTCGAACTACTCATTAATGGATGTAATGAACGCATACAAACCCAATGTAAGTAAGATCTATATGACAATTTGGATCTTATGGCAATTTATGTCGATTTCATAGGGGTAATTTGTATGGGGGCTAGGTCTGAACATGGACCGATTCCCACCAGTTTCAACAGCATTCATCCCATGGCTGACAAAAGCTTATCTACCAAATTCCATCAAAACATATTCATATTTGCGACCTACAGTTTGATTACAAAGTTTACATGGACACACAGACGGACGGACGGACGGACGGACGGACGGACGGAGGGACGGACATTGTTAAATCAACTCAGAAAGTGATTCTGATTCGATCGGTATAATTAAAGAAGGGTCTCGGTCAAATATTTTTGGTTGTTACAAACAGCAGCACAAAGTCATTATACCCAAACCACATAGTGGTATAGGGTATAAAAATGAAAAATGAAAAACGAAACATTAAAAATCAATAACGAAAAATTAAAAACAAATTAGGAATGAAAATGAAAAATAAAAAATTAAAAACGAAAAATGAAAAAAAAAATTAAAAATGGAAGATAAAAAATTAAGAATAAACATGAAAAATAAAAAATTAAAAATGAAAAATGAAAAATGAAAAATGAAAAATGAAAAAAGAAAAATGAAAAATGAAAAATGAAAATGAAAAATGAAAAATAAAAAATAATAAATTAAAAATAAAAAATAAAAAATGAAAAGTAAAAAATTAAAAAAAAAAATAAAAAGGGAAAATTATAAATAAAAAATGAAAAAAGAATAATAAAAAATTAAAAATTAAAAATTAAAAATTAAAAATTAAAAATTTAAAGTTGAAAAATCAAAAATGAAACATGAAAAATAAGAAAAATTAAAAACTAAAATTAAAAATGAATAATGAAAAATACAAAAAATAAAAAAAAAATGAAAAATTAAAAATTAAAAATGAAAAATGAAGAAAAAAATTAAAAATGAAAAATAATAATTGAAAAATGAACAAGTAAGAAAATTATGGTCGGTCTAGACCGACTATATGATACCCTATACCATGGTTTAGAGACCCTATCTTTCGGTCCAACTACTTCGATATAGAAAATAAGCATAAACCAAATTTGAGTGGGATTTTTATTAATTTTTTTGGCTGCAGATATGAAAAAGTTCATATCGGATGCTATATCTATAAAGGGACTAGGTCCAAAAATGGACCGATCCTGATCATGTTTGGTAAAGTATCTTGTATTTTGCAAAAATATATACAAACAAAATTTGAGAAGAATCAGTGCAATATTTTTGTTTTTTAATAGATTTAAGTGAAGATCGGGAAGCAGCTCTATATGGGGTCAAAGGGATCATTTTTGGACTACTCATTAGTGGATGTAATGAACGCATACAAACCCAATTTGAGTAAGATCTATATGACAATTTGGATCTTATGGCAATTTATGTCGATTTCATATGGGTAATTTGTATGGGGGCTAGGTCTGAACATGGACCGATTCTCACCAATTTCAATAGCGTTCATCCCATGGCCGATAAAAGCTTATATACCAAATTTCATCAAAATATATTCATATTTGCGACCTGCAGTTTGATTACAAGCTTTACATGGACACACAGACGGACGGACGGACGGACGGACGGACGGACGGACATTGTTAAATCAACTCAGAAAGTGATTCTATTTCGATCGGTATAATTAAAGATGGGTCTAGGTCAAATATTTTTGGTTGTTACAAACAGCAGCACAAAGTCATTATACCCAAACCACATAGTGGTATAGGGTATAAAAACAAAAAATGAAAAATGAAAAATGAAAAATAAAAAATGAAAAATGAAAAATAAGAATGAAAAATTAAAAATTAAAAATGAAATATAAAAACTGAAAAATAAAAAATTAAAAATAAAATTGAAACATGAAAAATAAAAATGAAAAATAAACAAGTAAGAAAATTATAGTCGGTCTAGACCGACTATACGATACCCTATACCATGCGTTTAGAGACCCTATCTCTCAGGCCCAACTAACTGGATATAAAAAAATAAGCATAAACCAAATTTGAGTGAGATTTTTATTAATTTTTTTGGCTGCAGATATGAAAAAGTTTATATCGGATGCTATATCTATATGGGGACTAGGCCCAAAAATGGACCGATCCCGACCATGTTTGGTAAGGTCTTTTGTATTTTGCAAATATTCATACAAACAAAATTTGAGAAGAATCGGTGCAATATTTTTGTTTTTTAATAGATTTAAGTGAAGATCGGGAAGCAGCTCTATATGAGGCCTATGACTAAGAGTTGTCCAATAGGGATCATTTTTAAACTACTGATTAACGGATGTAATAAACACATACAAACCAATTTGAGTAAGATTTATATGATAATTTGGATCTTATGGCAATTTAAGTCGATTTCATAGGGGTCATTTGTATGGGGGCTAGGTCTGAACATGAACCGATTCTCACCAGTTTCAATAGCGTTCATTCCATGGCCGATAAAAGCTTATATTCCAAACTTCATCAAAATATATTCATATTTGCGACCTGCAGTTTGATTACAAGCTTTACATGGACACACAGAAGGACGGACGGACATCGTTAAATCGAATCAGATAGTGATTCTGATTTGATCGGTATAATTAAAGATGGGTCTAGGTCAAATATTTTTGGTAGTTACGAACAGCAGCACAAAGTCATTATACCCAAACCACATAGTGGTATAGGGTATAAAAATGAAAAACGTAAAATTAACAAGTGAGAAAATTATAGTCGGTCTAGACCGACTATACGATACCCTATACCATGCGTTTAGAAACCCTATCTCTTAGGCCCAACTAACTGGACATTGAAAATAAGCAAAAACCAAATTTGAGTGGGATTTTTATTAATTTCTTTGGCTGCAGATATGAAAAAGTTCATATCGGATGCTATATCTATAAAGGGACTAGGTCCAAAAATGGACCGATCCTGATCATGTTTGGTAAAGTCTCTTGTATTTTGCAAAAATATGTACAAAAAAAATTTGAGAAGAATCAGTGCAATATTTTTGTTTTTTAATAGATTTAAGTGAAGATCGGGAAGCAGCTCTATAAGGGGTCAAAGGGATCATTTTTGGACTACTCATTAGTGGATGTAATGAACGCATACAAACCCAATTTGTGTAAGATTTATATGATAATTTGGATCTTATGGCAATTTAAGTCGATTTCATAGGGGTCATTTGTATGGGGGCTAGGTCTGAACATGGACCGATTCTCACCAGTTTCAACAGCGTTCATTCCATGGCTGATGAAAGCTTATATTCCAAACTTCATCCAAATACATTCATATTTGCGACCTGCAGTTTGATTACAAGCTTTACATGGACACACAGACGGACGGATGGACGGACGGACGGGCGGACATCGTTAAATCGAATCAGATAGTGATTCTGATTCGATCGGTATAATTAAAGATGGGTCTAGGTCAAATATTTTTGGTAGTTACAAACAGCAGCACAAAGTCATTATACCCAAACCACATAGTGGTATAGGGTATAAAAATGAAAAACGTAAAATTAAAAATGAATAACGAAAAATGAAAAATAAGAAATGAAAAATAAAAAAATTAAAAATAAAAATTGAAAAATTAAAAATAAAAAATGCAAAATAAATTAGAAATGAAAAATGAAAATGAAAAATAAAATATTAAAAAAAATAAAAAGGAAAAATTAAAAATAAAAAATGACTAATAAAAAATTAAAAGTTAAAAATTAAAAATATAAAATGGAAACATAAAAAATAAGAAATGAAAAAAGAAAAACTTAAATTAAAAATGAATAATAAAAAATGAAAAATACAAAAATAAAAAATTAAAAATAAAGAATTAATTATAAAAATTTAAAATAAAAAATGAAAACTGAAAAATAAGAAATGAAAAATAAAAAATGAAAAATGAAAAAAGAAAAATGAAAATTGAAAATATAAAATGAAAAATAAAAAATAAAAAATTAAAAAAAAAAATTAAAAATTTAAAATGAAAAATGAAAAATCAAAAATAAAAAACGAAAAATTAAAAATTAACCGATTAAAATAATAAATAATTATAAATATTTTTATATTAACAGAGCCTCGCAGTTGATTGCTATAATTGATACGCTTTCTGTTTGATTTTAAGAGAGTGCTATAAAAAAATCTTTAATTACTAGATGTTAACACATGTCCCCTGCGATCGGACTCACATGATTTTTTTTTATTAAGGGCCACACTAATGGGACGCATAAACTTATCTTCAGTACAATATTTTTAGAAAGGAGAACAAGAACCTAATACTTGTGGCTCAGCTTTTCTAGTTGATGGGCTTATTAAAACAACCTTGAGAGACTTAAGTTTGCATCCAGCTGAAACTACAACGATCCGTTGGTAGAAAAACCTTTTAGCTTGTAATTACATGAGTATTTGGACATGGTTAGAGAGAATGCGATTCAAATTAAGAGGGCACCAAAAATCAATCGAAATACTACCATTTTACTAAAATGTTCCACATAAAATTTTTATATTTGACCAAGAGAAGTGAGAAGTGACTTGAAGTTGGTAAAAAATTATATTCTAACTATTCTACCAAAGCGCATACCAGCTGAAGGGGTTTTCTCTTCTTTAGGGATGAAGAAGAAACAAAGTCAAATCCCGGTATCCTGCTAAGCTCTAACCCACTTTGTAGGAAATTGGCTTAAAAGAGTTAAATTTTATGATCCAGTTGTAAAGAAATGACTCCTGTGGAACGGCAGTTGATTTTTAAGATTAGCTAAAAACTTTTGTTTATAAATCACTCAGTGATTTATAGATTATTAATTAAGAAAAAGAAAAAAACATTTGGAATATAAATCATTGTCAAAACCTCTTGTCAATTTAAAGAAAAGAAGTTAATAAGAAAGTTCAATGTAGCGTACACAAAAAAAATCTAGAACATTGAACTGATAAAATCTTTTGTAATGGAAGAAATAATAAAATTGAATTCAATAATAACGAAGCAAAGGCAAATCAGCCAAAGCCATAACAATAGAAAATATTCAGACATTAAATATATTTCATAGAATAAATTGCAATACAACTTACCATTATGGGTAAAAGTAATTCGTGTGTTTCGTTGCCACGCCATAGATGTGCATCTTGTGGTAGATTTTGTAGCTCACATTCCAAAGAATTGATTTTCTCTTGTAAACGACTCAAAATGCGTGGACGAACAACTGGTTTTACTGATGATTTAGGTGGATATGTTGAAGTAGCTGACGATGAGGAGTAGGATGATGATGAGATAGCAGGCCTGGGTGACGAATAAGGCCGAGCAACATAAGATGTTTTAACCAAACCTGGTATCTGGGCATTTGTGGTAATTTCTGATGAGATGTGTTTTTGAGATTTTAAAGTAGTTGGCTTTAAAGTTGTAGCGGCTATTGAAAATTCCATTTGTGATTGTACGGAGTCCAATATTGTACTTGAAGCCCCCTCAGTTTGTAGAGCTTTCAAATCTGGCTTATTATTATTTAATGTTATGGCCGAAGTTGTTGAATTTTGTAGGGGCATCATTGTTTTTATTAACAATTTTGCCCTTTTCAGTTCCTTTTGAAACTTTTTCGTTTTCAATACAGTTGCTAAAGGAATTTCCGTTGTTGTTGTGGTGGTCTTGATGGTGGTGGTGGTGGTGGAGGTGGTAGTACTGGTGCTGCTTGGTGCTTTACTAGTGCTCGTTGACGTGGTGGTTGTTGAGGCAGCCGAAGATAAATCCTTATGTTTGGTGGCCTTTACTGTTACTTTTTTTATCGCCAATGTTTTTGGCTGTTGTAGATGCTGTTGTTGTGGCTCTTTCAAATCATGCATTTCCTCTAGTTTAGCTATTTTGGGAGAATGTAATACCGCAAAACTATTTAATGATAACGAAGCTGGTCTATTATTTAACTCTTGCACTTCTTTATCGTGTACGTTTGCCGTATCGTGTTGTTGTTTGTTGGCGCTCTTGTGCAGCAACATTTCATTGTACAATTCTTTGGAATTGTAAAATTTAGTTGTAGAAAATTCCGGCTGTGGTCTAATTTGTTGCTGTGTTGCGTCTAACGTCTGGCCTGGCTGTGTTAAGGCTCCAGCTGACTGTGCTAATGGATCATTGTTATTGTTGTTGCTATTAAATTTTGTATTAGCAAAATCGAAATGTTGCTGCAAATGCAAGGCATCACTGGCCATACGATGCATAGGAAAATCAAAACTTTTCTTAACCCGTCTCTCTATAAACTGCACCCGAGGAGTTTGGCCGGCAAAGGGGGTTTTGTTAATTCTCAGAATTTCATGATTTACTGAAAATGCTTTCGTGGGCATTTCTGGTTGATGGTTGTTGTTTTCCTTTAAGGATGCCGAAGTAGCTGTTTTTGTAGTTTTATTGCCTGTGAGCAAAGGATTTTTTGTCGGCTTGGTATCTGTATCGGCCGCAAATTCATTTAAACGAAATTTCTGTTCAATTTCCGTTATGACACCATCTTGTTCTTGCAGTAGTTTACCAGTGAAATCAGTCACTGGGGCAGCTGGATGCAAATAAGGACTCCAATTAATGTTGTGTCCATAAGCTTCGGTTTGAGTTTTGCTGGGGAGTGCTTTCTGTTCCAGAAAGTCCACCTCATTGGGCATTAAATTTTGTTTCCACTCTTCATTGTTAATTGAGTGTTTCTGTGGAAAGATGGTGTGTTGTCTAAGTAGTTTTTCATTAACTTCTCGTATAATGGGCTTAAAGTCATCCATAGCTTGTGTGGCTGGTCCTGTTGCAGGGACGACATCAATTTGGGGTGTATTGGAATTTAGAGAAGATGAACTATCCGTGGCAGTAACGATTTGTTGCTTAAAATCATCACCTTTGACATCCGTTTCCGTTTGTGTTATTTGATCTTGAACATCTAGTTTTTCAGTTGCTGTACTGGCGGTAGTAAGAAGTGGTGCATTAATTGTGCTGCTGATTTCATTTCTAATACTGACAGTGTTGATTACGGGTATTGCTTGTGTAGTTGTTAATTGTTTTGCAGTTGCTGAAGTACTTGTAATTTTTATAGCATTTTTAGTATTTTCTGCATTTCCTTTTGATTGTATGTATATTTCCGTTTCCTGTTGCAAGGTAGCATCCGTTGTTATCGGGTACTGCTGTCGTTGTTGTTGTGTTTGAGCCAAAATACTCTCTGTAGTATATGTGACCTGTTTTAAATTTCCTACTCGTTCTGCCATAACTGATTTATCATTATCTACATCGTAGTTTTTAGTTGTGTGTGGGGTTTTTTCATTTTCATTTTCATTTTCCACATCCTCTTCAGTATCATTTAGAGTTTTTGTTGTTATAGATTGTTTGGCCTGATTTGTTATGGTAGCAGGAGCATTGGATGAGGCTATGGTTGAGGGTGAAAATGTTGTTGATGTTATTGCAGGTTGTTCTTTTGAAACTTTTTCTGCACTTAGTAAACTTAACTCGTTCGCTGTAGTTGAGATTCTTAAATCATTTTTTGCTGATGTTTCCGATATGGTGGCTGCAGCTGTTGTCGTTGTTAGTTCGGCTGCTGTTTGTTGTATGGAAACTATACTCAAGGCCAATATCACAAACCATAATCTTAGCATGATGTTAATAAATTTAATTATTATTTTCATATTGTTATTTTGATATTTTGTTTTATAATTCTTTATTAAAGAAAATTCAGAAATACTCTTTCAATCATGTATGTATGTAGTCAAGCCTGGTCTCTTTGTCTAATAAATTTAGTATTTTTTTTTTATTTTCTTTTATTTCTGTTATATTTTCTATATTTCTATTGTTTTTTCAAGTTTATTATGATTCTAGTATCAATATGTTGTTACAGCTTATACAAATTTTTTTACACTACAAATTGCTTTGTATTGTATTCTTGTTATTATTATTTTTTTTTGCTTCTGTGCTTGTTGTATCCTTTACTGTTTCTATTTGTGTTTTTCGTTTACTCTGCAAAGAACCAAAACAAAAAAAAAAAAAGTTATTAATATAAATGTGCTAAATAAAATTCCATTTCGTATATGATTTTTAATTAATTGCTTTGTTTGTGGTCACAATTTTTTTTTCAGATATTTTTTTCACTGTTGTTTGGGAAAATTTTAATTAATTATCTTTGCGGGTTATATTAATGTTCAATTAATTGCAATTAAAATTTAATAAATATATTAAAAGCTCATATTTCATAATAGACCCTTGGCAATTTTTTTAATAAGCCATTGTAAAAAACCATAATATTTAAAAATTTTTATAAATATGTTCCAAAGTTTCTTGTTGTGTTATGTAGGGTATTGCATACAAGGGTGTTTTTTTAAGTCCGACAGAATTTAAAATTGTAAAAGATAACACAGAAAATTAAACTGTAATCAAATAATTTCTTTTATTCGATAGAATTATATATGGCAATAACACGTGAGAATGATTTCGTGCATATAGCCATCGCGGCTGTTCTTCACGAAGTGCACTCAAGACATTAAATTTTGTGCTACTTTTTCGATAAATCTGGCCGTAATGACGAATAGCACGAACAATATTGGCCTTTAAGGTAGCAGTTTAACAAGCTTATTAGCATAAACCAGTGACTTCATGCTGACCCACAGCATTCGATCGAGAGGTGTTAAATCACACGATCTTGGAGCCAATTACCAGGCGCGTCTCTGGACATCAACTTAATTTGAAATTTTGTTTTCGATAAGTCAATGGTAACGGGCACCATTATGCACGTAGAGCCATCCTGTTCAAACTATATCTCACCCAGATTAATATCATCTATATATTCAAACAGAAAGTCATTTATCATGGTGCCGTATCGAGGTCTATTGACAATTACGCGAGCTCCGGCTTCATTTTTAAAGAAATAACGATCGGTGATGCCACTAGCATGTAAGCCTCAACAAACGGTGCATTTTGCTGGATGTAGTGGGGTCTACAAAGTGACATCTTACACAAACTCTTTAAATCAGCTGTAAACCGTATCCCAGTCGAAGCACGCAGCTCATGGAGCGCCGTCAAAGATATATTTCTATCCTCTACTAATAATAACATCGGATTTGCCACCACCAATCGAAAGCCATGGATTTCCGACGAAACATGGAATCTTATCCAGCAGAGAAAGGCTGCTAAAGAGGCAATTAATGCTGCAAGGACACGCAACGCCAAACTCGAAGCAAAGTAACCATACTATGTTAAACTGTATGGTGAAAAAGAGTGCGCGTAGAGATTCACGGAAGCGTGTGGAAGACATAGCATCAGAAGCACAACAATCAAGTGCAATGAACCGCAGTACAGAGTTATACAAGGCAGTTAAGCTTCTGGCTAACCGATCTTTTGTATCCGGTAAGCCACTTAAAGATGGAAATGGTGTATTGGCTATGGCAAAAGATAAGCAAATGGAGATGTGGAAAAGGTTCTACACAAACCTCCTCTCCAACGAAGATACACATGATCGATTGCAGTGTAACTGCAGCACCCATGTTCTTAACATAAATCTACAAACGCAGTTTCCTCCAACACAAGAAATAGCTGACGCCATAAAGGCCCTAAAATCTAACAAAGCGCCTGGCACCGACAACATCGCCGCAGAATTGTTGAAAGCAGACCCCATAACCAGCGCTAAGCTTCTTCATACCATTATAATAAGTTTTTGGGAAAGTGGATATCTCCCTAGTGAGCTGAAGGAAGGTGTCATAGTTAAATTACCAAGGAAAGGTGACCTCTAAAATTGCTCCAATTGGCGAGGCATAACACTTCTATGCAGCGTCAATAAAGTAATAGCTTATGTCATCAATAACAGAATTAACAACGCTTACCCCTCTTTACTTCGCGAAGAACAAGCAGGCTTCCGACAGCATTAAGCATGCGTAGACCATGTCAACAGCCGGCGCGTAATAGTGGAGCATAGTGTTGAATACCGATCGCCTATGTACTTAATATTCATCGACTTCGTAAAAGCATTCCATAAACTACACCACGACGCAATCTGGACTGCTCTTCGATGCAAAGGCTTCCCCGAAAAAATTATTGATTTAATAAAAAGCCTATACCGCGAAGCGAGTTGCCGTATACTGCAATGAAGGTCAGCTAATCGACAGTATAAATGTTAAAATAGGAGTGCGGCAGGGCTGCATCCTCTTGTCAACGCTCTTTAACATCGTGCTTGATTTCGTTATGAATCATGCTCTCGAAAATTAAAGAGGTATAACTTGGGGGCTGCAGGGGTTTTTACATGACCTCGACTATGCGGACGATATGGCCCTAAAGCTCAGCTCGGTTGCTACGGTCGCGGCTAGCAGGGCTCTGCATAAACGGTGACAAAACAAAAACTATGCGAATAAACACAAATAACAACCATCCGTTTCAACTAGCTGGAACTCCTCTGGAAGATGTACAAGCCTTCCCTTACTTAGGTTGCATAATCTCAAGTACCGGTGGGAGCGCAGAGGATATGGAAAACCGAATCAAAAAAGCACAGCAAGTTTTCGGCCAACTTAAGAACATATGGAACTCCTCAATCTCCAATATCACGCAGAACAAAACTACGAATTTTTAAATCCAACGTCCTTCAGTACTACTGTATGGTTGTGAAACATGGATCGCGGCCCCGAAACTCCTTTAACGTGTACAAACCTACATCAACCGCTGCCTTAGACGCTTGCTAAGGACGTACTGGCCAAACACAATCTCGAATGCTAGCTTATGGTCAATGACAAACCAAACACCAATCCACTTAAACATTCTGGAAGGCAAGTGGAACTGGATAGGCCATACTTTGAGGAAACAACCAAACGACATCACTAGGAAAGCCATTGAGTGGAATCCGCAGGGCAGTCGTAGAACGGGTCGTCCGGTGCACACTTGGAGAAGACAGCTCGAAAAGGACATTGAGAAAAGCGGAAAGAGCTGGAGCGAAATTAGAAGTTTATCATCAAACAGAACACGATTCAAAAATATTGTTGTGGCCCTATGCTCCTCATAGGAGTGAAAGGAATAAATATATATATATATATATATATATATATATATAATGGAGTCTGTAGGGTCTATCGTGGATGCGTCTCACCACATATGTGGCACTTTTGTTTGTTTACAAACATGTTGAGCCAAAACAGAGCCTTATTTCTGAACAAAATTTTCCGGTAAAAGATAGGGTCAGTTTCCATTTGATCTAGCGCCCAGCCGGCGAAGGAACGACACATATGGTGGTCTCGTGGCTTTAATTCCCGCACTATCTGGATCTTATATGGCTGCAGGCCCACAATTTTGTGCAAAATTTTTCCAAGCTGTGCACGGGCAGGGCCTCAATTCCTGCGACCGACGATGAATCGATAAATTCAACACTTTCTTTTACAGCGTCGACATTGTCTTCAGTAGGCACATTCCTAAGATACGCTATTGTTACGAGCAGTGCCCAGCTCTTGAAATTCAAGTGCAATTGAATTTCATTCAATTATAAATATTAGCAGATTCCAGCGCTCGAAATTCGAGTGCAATTTCTAGGCAGCTTTATTTTTAAACTTAGCAAATTCACAAACCAACACTTTTTTGGTTTATTATTATTGTGAATGAAGATAAGAAACTCATTAACCCACATATTAACAAATTTAATAAAACACACATAGCATATGTATAATTTTATGTTGGTGTTAGTAGCAACTTTAAATGCAATTTACTCAAAATAAAGGAAAAATTTAAAAATCTGTAAATCTGCAAAACGTCTAAAAAGAAATACCTTTCAGATAATATACGTTTGTTCAAAATCGGGATAAAAGAGTAGAACAAAACATCGTTTACAAGAAATCGCCTAGCCTATTAATATTATAGATTTGTTTAATACACAGAAGATGTATAACTGGGTTTGTTAACAAATAAATTTATAAGAACATAAAGGTATGCTAAGCCATTTTAGCCAATTCAAATTCCACACAAATTTAATAAACACACACACAGCATTGTAAAGTTTTTTATTTGAAGCTTAAATATGTGTATGTGTTAGTAGCAACTTTAAATGCATTTTACTCCCAAAATGTGCATCAGATTGTGCAATTCTCTATATATGGTGGCCAGGTAAAAAGAAATACCTTTCGAATGGGGGACTTTCTCCCAAAATCGGTTGGAAATTTAAAGTTTTAAATCATCACAAGAATTTGCCTTACCTATTAATATTATGCTAGCAGATTGCAGCACTCGAAATTCGAGTGCAAATTCTAGGAAATTTTATTTTTTTCAAGTAATAAAGAACCCAAATATATGCTTCACAATTCAACTTATTTTAAATGAAGAAAATAAACTCAACACATTAACACAAACACATTAACAAATTTAATAAACACACACATGGCATTGTATAATTTTATGTATATGTATTATGTATATGTTTAAACGATCATAACTCCAAAAAATATTCCAAACTATGAAAATCTGTAAATCTGAGTAACACCTAAAAAGAAATACCTTTCAAATGATAATTTTTTTGGCAAAATCTGGGTAAAAATGTGAAACTTACATCGGTCACAACAAACGGCCTTGCGTATTAACATTATAGATATTAATGGATGGCTTGCCCACGTGGACGATTATGTGCACCATAAATATGACGAAGTCGTCTTTAAGTTGCGGAAATCGATGACTGATTTTGAAAATAAATTTGAATAATTTGGTAGCACTGCTCAAGCGTGAATTTATTCGCTGTGATTTGCTAGAATAAATTTAATTGAATTGAATTAATTGTCAAAATGTGAGTGCGGTATGGTAGATCGTTTGACAGCCAATGCTTTCGTAAACTCCATTAAAGAAAAAAAAGAACATTTATTTTGAATACACTTAACAGCTTTGGCTTAATAGCGAATCCTAATGAAGCTTAAGAAATGTGTGATATCTATTAGATTATTTGATTGGAAATGAATGACTCTATTTAATTTGGGGTACCTCTGACTGATCTGAGCGATAGTTGGGTACTTTTTAAACCATCAATCTACGGTCACGATGTAGTGAGTGTGTCATTTATTTTACTGTTCTATTCAGAACCTTGTTCTGGGGATCTAGAAATTATCATTTATAGCAATGTTAAAGCACATATTTAATTTTGGTTACTTTCAGTCTTCTCAAATTATAAAAGGGAACTTAAACATTTTCTAATTATTAGGAAAATTACTTGGACTTGACTTTAGGTGACATCAACGCTTAGTGCTTCCTAAGAATTTAAAGTTACTAGGGATTGTGATCGAAAAAATTGTTGCATACATAAAATATAATACTAATGAAACAATTGAGCCCAATTTTTTTTAACCTATACCACTATGTGGTCAGGATATAATGACTTTGTCCTGATGTTTGGAACTACCAAAAATATTTGACCTAGATCCACTTTTATCATACCGATCGACTTCGAATCACTTTCTGAGTAGATTTAGTAATGTCGTCTGTCCGTCCGTCCGTCTGTGTGTCCATGTAATCAAATTACAGGTCGCAAATATGAATATATTTTGATGAAATTTGGTATGTGGCAATAGCATAAACTCTGTTGAAATTAGTGAAAATCGGTATATTTTCAGACCTAGTTCCCATACAAATGACACCTACGAAATCAACATAAATTGTCATAAAATCCAAATTATCTTATATATCTCGGTCCAATTGGGTTTGTGCATGTTTATTACTTGCATTAATCAGTAGTCCAAAAATAAATCCTATAGGTCAATTATTAATCATAGCCCACACATAAAGCTGCTTCCCGATCTTCACTTAAATCCATCAAGAAATGGAAATATTGCCTAAATTTTTCTCAAATTTATTATTTATATATTTTTTCAAAAAAATAAATGACCTTAGCAAACATGATCAGGATCGGTCCATTTTTCGATAAAGTCCACATGTAAATGTAGCATCCGATATGAACTTTTTCAAGTTCAAAGGCAACAAAATTATTAACAATGCCACTCAAATTTGGCTTATGCTTATTTTCTATATCCAATTGGTTGGGCCTAGGAGATAGGGTCCCTACACCTATGGTATAGGGTATCGTATAGTCGGTCCAGACCAGCTATAATTTTTTGCTAATTTTTTATCAATTGAAATTATTGCTAAAGCTGCGTTCACACTACGTGTTTTGCTTGTGTTTTATTTAGTTTTTTAGCACGTGTAATTTGTACACATAGTGTGAACCCTTTCAAACATTGTTTATGTACAACACATTTTGCAAGACATATGTAAATTTTTCAATTAGAGCAGGTTTTTTTTTGGCAAGACAAACATATGAAAATACAACACTGCTTGTGGCGAAAGAAAAAAAGAGTAAATTATAAAGACTAATAATATTGAAAGAAAAATAAATTGTTTAATATTAATTAACAATTAAAAAATATATAAAACATATAACTTTATTTTTAACAATAAATTTTTCTAAATTCACAAATTAAATCAGCTGTTGTTTACATTTAGAGGTTATATCGTACGGAAATACATATGTACGTTTGAACGCAAAAATTATGAATCGTATGTAAAACGCTAATTTTGACACACACACGGAATTACGTATGGATCGTAAAACTGAATTTACATATGGAAAACACACATAGTGTAAACACACCTTAAAGAATGCAAAGATAACCCTTATAATTGTAATCACTGTTTATGAATATATGGAACTTTTCCGGAAACCAGTATGGTTCTTATAGTGGTTTCTATTATTTATTTGGTACAGGTAGTCCATCTCTGCTTAAAATCTTCCATATTTTTGGACACCGTTTTTGTGCTCTTAAACTCTTTTTTCGCAAGAGCCAAAAAATATATCTCCACTGGCCTAACCTAGGGTCAGTTTTGCGGATTAGCCTCCCTTGGTACAAAAAAAAAAAAATAAATAAAAAATATATGTGGACTCATTGTGTTCGCTTACGAAAAGAAGGATTCTTTCTTCCAAGCGCTCCTTAACATAAATTTCGGTATATATAGAGCTCGTTGTAACAAATGACTTGCTTCTTTTGCTGCAACTGCATATTCGTGCAATACCAGGACATTTTTTTTTTTTTTAATTTCGCTATTTTTGGTTCCTAACCTTAAGGTTAGCTTTTTTTCGAGCAACAGCAATATAAAGAATTGTCCCGGAAGCTACCACAAATCTTGCACAACAAACATTTCGTCATCCATTGTGCAGCAGGGGCATTTTTCTATGAAATATGATTTCAATTTCCTTGCTCTGTTTTTGGCCTCAAAATTTTTTATAGCATTCCAGTTTGGACCGTTATGAACTTTGTCTACTTTCGAGTCTTCATGGGATTTAACTTTTCATAGCAAAAAGTCCGAGCTCTGCACTAACCTGGGTGCTTTTCAACCAGATATGGATCTTTCTCTCATTCTTAATCAGATTTTCAAACAAATTCTACTGACACTTTCTAATAACATTGGAAACACTTCGACTGAAACTTTTTGTGGCACCAAATTGGATTTTATTGAAAATCTATACTAATATAATAAAGAGGTAATGTGTGTTTGTTTGTTTGTTTGTTTGTAGGGGGTAATCTCCGTAACTAGCCATCTGATCTTCCTGAAATTTTCACAGAGTCTTACTGCGGATATGGGAAGTGCTATACGCTATAATTTTTTTAATATTTTTAGTGGGCGTGGCACCTCCCACACAAAGTAAATTTTTAATATCATATACATATATTGAGTATTATGATAGGGAGAGCTTTGCAGATTTGTGTGAGGTCACCTATTGTTAATATCAGTAGCCACGCCGGAAATGGGCCGGATCGGAGAAATGGGCGTGGTACCTCCCATACAAGTAATAATTCAATGTTATATACCTCGAGTACTATGACAGAGAGAGTTTTTCAAATTTGTCTGATGTCACCTATTATTGTGAGCAGTTGGACAAAAAATGGGCAGTATCGGACCAATAGGCGTGGTACCTGCCATACAAATAAAATATATAATGCCATATATCTGGAGTACTGTTATAGTGCGAGTCTTGGGACTTTGTGTAAACCCATAAGTTATTCATATGATTAGTTAGACAACAAATGGGCGTGATCGGAGCAGTGGGCGTGGCACCGCCCGTACAAAGTAAATATATGATATCATATAACTGGCGTACTAAAAGAGGGAAGCTTTGGCACTTTGCAAGACACCATCAGATCTTAATATGAGTAGTCAGATAAAAAATTGGCGGGTTCACAACAATGGGCGTGGAACTCCCCATGCAAAGTAACTATTTAATGTCATATATTTGGAGTACTGTAAAAGAGAGAGCTTTGTGGCTTTGCGTGAGCCCATAGGTTCTTTGTGTGATTAGTCGAACAAAAAAATGGGCGTGATCGAAGCAGTGGGCGTAGCACCGCCCATGTAAAGTAGATATCTATTATCATATAATTGGGAAAGGCTCGACATTTTGCACGAGTCCATCAGATATTAATGTGAGTAGTCCAATAAAAATTGGGCGGGATGGGATAAGTGGGCGTGGCACCTCCTATATCAAAAATATGATGTACTACGAAAGCAACAGTCTTTTGACAAGTACATTAGTTATCAATGTGATTTGTCGTGGAAAATATATCGTCAAAATCAAAAATCGCCAAACCCAAAAATCGCGAAAAATAAAAATCGCCCAAAAACAAAAATCTTCAAAAACAAAAATGGGCAAAATCAAAAATCGCTAAAAAAATAAAAATTGCCAAGTGATATTTTAAGTTCAAAGCCAATAGTTGAGTGGTGCCAGATCTAATTTGGAAAATCCATGTTCTTCTCATGGGCAGCTACATGTACCTCCAGGGCAGGAACGCTGAACAATCTGATATTTGTTGTACCGAATTAAAAAAAACAAAAAACATTTTATATCAGCAGGTATCAAAATAAATGTATCTATATTAATGATCTATACTTAGCATAATAAAGAGGTAATGTGTTTGTTTGTTTGTAGGAGGTAATCTCCGTAACGACTTATCTGATCTTCCTGAAATTTTAACTGATTCTTACTGCGGATATCGGTAGTGCTACAAGCTGTATTTTTTTTTATATTTTTAGTGGACGTGGCACCTCCCATACAAAGTAAATTTTTAATATCATATATATTAAGTACTATGATAGAGAGAGCTTTGAAAATTTATCTCAGGTTATCTATTATTAACGTGAGTAGTCAGACAAAAAAATGGGTGGGATTGGACAAATGCGCATGGCACCCTTTACAAACTTAATATTAAATGTGATATATCTGAATAACTGTGTTAGTGAGAGCCTTGGGACTTTGCGTTAGCCTTTTCATAACAATTCAGAAGGGCGGGGGAGGAGGAGGGTGTAGCGAAGCACACCGGGTTACATCTAGTATTAAATAATTTTATCATGTACCTCTTTTTCATCACTTATTTTAAACAAATTTTACAACAAAATTAATGGGTTTGTCATTGACCATATTAACCGACATAGTTTTTAAAGATAAATTGATCCAAAATTTAATCAAATAATGCTTACGAAAAAATTTAAGTTGGAAAACGTGTGTGTGATTTTTTCCGATCTCAATCTTTAGACACGTCAAAAAATAAATATGGAATTGGGTTTGTCATGAATGGTTCAAACGCAAAAGCACCTGCAATGGGTAAGTGACTGCTAGCATTTCACGTCAAAATTTAGAGATTAAGTATTTACTAGATTTCATATTGAAAGGAGCTTAAAGTGACATGTTTCAGTTTTTTGTTATTATATTTAAATTTAAGTCCTGAAGGAATTGGAATTTCTGCTCCACATTAAGGTAGAACGTTCATAGGAGCACAGTACATAAATTTTCATAGTACAAGTTCTGGGTCACAAAATGGGCCGAACTGCTATTTGTCAGATACGCAATTGCTGCTTTCATAAAATGTGATATTTTGTATAAAAATTTATGTGCGAATGTCTAAATGTCTAAAAGTATCAAGTCGGTAGAGTGTCTCGTGAGTATTCCTTTAAGTAGACAGATTTTTCAGAGGATTGTAGGTGAGATGGTCTCAAAGCGATTTGTTCAGACCAAATGTCCCCCATTAATAAAGAGCCACCCTAGCTGCTAGGCTCTATCGGATTATATACAAAGTTACGATATTCAGTCTAGCCGCAAGCTCTGCCTGTGGTATCAATCTAATAATGCTTATACAGTTAAAGCTCTGTACCTTCACAAGTTTAGAAAGTCTGACTTTTAGAAATACCACACCGTAAGATTGAATATATCTGATAATTTCCATGAAAATCGAGTGGATGATTTGTGGTCAAATATTTTATCTCTAGCCAAAAGTCTTCCCTCATACTCTTTTCTTGTCCAAGTGAGTTTAAAGTACAGACTAACACCCAAGAATGCCACAGAATTCCCATCAACTATTGGAAGATTTTGTATTCGTAAGAGGATCCAACGCAGTTTTGGAGGACTCAAGCCCATAGTGTTTTGTTTTCCCTATTTCCTGGGTTAATTTATCGCTAACTTCATGAAAAAACTAGTCGTTGATAAGAATCTGCTCCTTGGAGCCTGTATCGTTTAAAATCTTTCATAAAAGGGAGATATAAATTTTTCTGGCTGAGCTCCCTCTCTCTCTGCATTCCTGATTTTCCCATACCCTATTGTCGAGTTAATAATTCCTCATGGCATAAAGGATTTTTCGTGGATCCGTGCCCGTATTCTCAATGCTTATTATTCTTTATGGTGAAGGGTTACCGAAATAGTACCACCTATATCGTGTAAATCCGTATTCAATGACTTTCCTTTGAGGTAGACAAAGCGAATAAAATTTTTTTTGAGCATAAATCAGTCCTATAATTATGCTGCTTTATATATTGGAGCATGGGTTGAGCTCCATAGTTCCTTAGTTAGCTCAATATTCAATTCGAGCAATATTCAATTTGCCTAATTCCATATAGTTGTTACTTCTCTGGCTTTTCGATTGGTTTCCGTCTGATAATATACGCCATATCTTCGGTAGTGAGCGTGCAGAATACGAGCACGAATGCGAGTATTTGATGGTGCAACTTTATTCCATTTCGCACCCTTTTTAGATGTAAAATAATTGTCAGAAATTTTGGTAGTGCCAGGAGCAGTTTCTAATTATTATTCGTCATCTTCATCTAGCTGCTAATGAATTTCCACATGCGCTTCAATTTCGGCATCCGACTTATCGATGACAAAGTTTTTTAGGTCATCATTATCTTCAACCTCGACGTCAAATCCAACATCATCATTGTCACTCTCCTCGTCATTCATAAATTCCGCAAATCTATCATCGATAATACGTCTCTCTTCATCAAGGCAAGATGTAGCAAATCTTAATTTGGCGTACAAATCACAGTTGTAAGCATCCAATTGAAAAAAAGAAAAAAGAAATACGGATAACAAAAAAAAAAAAAAAAAACACAATTCAACAAAACTCATTAGCGAGTTCTTCTAATAACAGCACAAAGTCCGTAAGGACCTTTTCATTAATCAATGTACTAAACGTCAGTAAACATGTAAACTATTATCCAACCGCTTCAAAACAGCTTTGATCGATTCAACACGCTTTTTTCTTCGAACATATCTACGGCTCGGGTATTCAACTTATACCATATTAAGGAAAAAAAATCTCCAGGAACTGTTTTATAAATAGAAGAGTTATAGTAGAAAAAATTTCTTAGAAGTGAGAAATGGCATATAGTGACATTTTGTATGCAATTATAAAGACTAGCAGATTCCAGCGCTCGAAATTCGAATGCAATTTCTAGGCAGCTTTATTTTTCAACTTAGCCAATTCGCAAACCAACACTTTTATGGTTTATTATTATTGTGAATGAAGATAACAAACTCATATGTACAAAAGCATATGTATAATTTTATGCATGTGTTAGTAGCAACTTTAAATGCAATTTCCTCAAAGTAGAGGAAAAAATTTAAAAATCTGTAAATCTGCAAAACGGTCAAAAATAATCACCTTTCAAATAATATACGTTTGGCCAAAATCGGGATAAAACGGTAGAACAAAACATCTGTCAAAAGATATCGCCTAGCCTATTAATATTATACACACAGAAAAAGAATTGGTCAGAATTCGATTACATCTAGAGAATTTTAATTACGCAATAAGAATTTGAATTGTAATTCTTAAAAATTTTAAAATTCTATATATTTTCTGTACTAACAACTTTAGAAATGTATTTCTTTTAAAATAAAAGTGCCTTCGATATCAAAATCAGTTCAGTTTACCAATCAGTCTCTTTATACAATTCAATGAAACTAATTTGATTTACGCAACTATATTGAAATCAGTATAAAATGCTTCATTCCTAAATATTGGGAATTATAACTAATAATTATATTAGAACAAGCAGAATATGTAAAATTAGATATTGTGAAAAATTTTTGGTTAATATAATAAAATTGATTTTGAATTTTAAATAATTTTTCTGATATGGCATACGAACTACAATCTTTTTGTTTGTTTTGGCATTTGTAGCCAAAAGGAAAACCAAAATCTGTTGAAAACACCAAATCACATTAGCGATATGTTTAAAGCAACCGAATTGTCAATTTATTTGACATTTTGAGAAAATAAATTTTAAAAATTACAAATATATTTGAAACATTTATTTGTTTTTAAAACTTTCGTATATAAAGTTCACTAAAGCAGACTCTACGATTGGGAAAGTTCATTATCATATGGACATTCTTATTTATTATTGTTATATTTTTGTAACAAATATTTGAAGCAATGTTTCTACAAATTCTGTACGAACATAGCTTTTTTTCGTTTTGTTAGTTATACCAGAGAAGTTACATTGTTAACAAATATTGGTGCAGCAATTGGCAAATATACAAAATTTCAATCAATGTCAATTTAGCAAAGTTTACTCTTTTAGGATTTATTCTGTGTGGATAATGTATGCTAATAATGTAAAGAGAAATTGAAGGATATATGATCCACTGAACCCCACGTAATAGCCTATTGTTCAAATGCCAGAGCAGTGTCGCCCGATCACGAAAGTATCGACCATGCTTTTCATATTGTCAGAAAAAAGACCGTCAGCACTTTGAGGAGCCAATGTGAAATGCTTGTCAAACCTACCAAAGTTGTCAAGATTATTTTAAAAAATCCTACCTGGCAGCCAGTAAAACCGTTTTCAAATTAGCGTACCAGGAATACAGCTCAAAAATCTACCGGTAAATCCGAAAAGGAAATTTACTTTTCGTCACTTTCTATGGATTAAGATATGTTGTTTAAAATTACAAAATATATTAATATAAGTGTATGGAAGGTAACGTTAATAAATGAAGTAAGAAATAACAACAATTAACACAATCGAACTACGCGGACAAACCATAATTTTGAACTATTTTGGTAGTATTCGTATTATTAAATTTCTAAGTTCTTTAAATGTTAAAAAATTAGAACTTTCTTAAATATATTAATCAATATCAAAAATATGTGACTTGTAAATTTATATTTATCATGTAAATTTGTTGTATTATGTAAATCAAGTATAGAAAAATTAAAAAATTTTAAATAGAATCATTTTTGTGCTTTTGTATTTACTGCAGTTACTGCAGTTTTGAAATAAGTTTCCCAAATAAGTTGTTGTCACAATCAATAAAAAAATTATTAATTCCATAGTATCAACTTAATTTGAAAATTCATACAGTCGATTCTACGATTGTTTGGACAATATAATTCAGTAATCACAACAGAATAATGTGATAGTACATATGACTACAAAAATTCGATTGGCAACAAATTCGGTTGTCACAACGAATCCGTGTTCTGTGTGTAGATGTTCCTTTTGAATATCTTAATTTATATTTTGCGTGGATTAGGTTTCTACACAATCCTAATGATGCGAAATGTCCTATCATAACATTTTAAACTCTGTTTAAAATACTCTTCACAATACACAAAAAATATAATTTCCTTTTTTAAATAAATTAGTATTCTTTCAAAGAATAACACCTGCCTTACTTTTTTAGATGCCCTCTTTCGTTTAGCTCCAATACTTGCTATAACTATGCGCCACACGAAAAAGTAATGCATTTAAATTTTTAGTATTTTAGAATAGTATAAGATTCTGAGCCCTTGTATACTAAATTACTATTGATTGCTACAATAAATTTCCAACTCCATATAAATTGAATGCATTTACGGAAAACCTATTACAGTGCACTCCTTCAACACATAAATTGGCTAATAAACTGCTAACAAATATAACGAAATTTACTGCAAATTTGAACTAGTCAGTGACTTGTTTATGCCTTTCGAATGCCTTTCGTGTAAATAAGTGTAAAAGTGTAAATTCTTGATTTGATTTATTATGTCCATAAAGAAACATAAATTATTTTTCGTTACATACTAAATCACAGATTTCTAACATTTTGGTGGAAGCATCTAAAGAATAATATTTAGAAATGTGTATTCACACTCTTAGCTCAGTACTTCATTAAAGTTAATAGTTACGAACATTTGTTAATGAAATTTAACAATTTATAGCCAAACAGAAAAAGCATCATTTACAAACATACGAGTATAACCATATTGCTTATTAAAAAGTATCACATCTTTGTCTAGCTGTCAACAATTCCATATCATGCAAATATTTACAAATGGCAATGGAGAAATACTCAAACTATTACTTATATGATGACTGCTTTAGCAAAAATATTACACTACATTGATTATTTAAGTGTTTATCATGATATTTTTCTGTGCTTCCTCCCAACCGCTTAAAAGTATGCAACAGTTTTTACTATAATATTAATGAGTTATCTCTTGTGCGGGTGTGTGTGTTTGAAATCATTTCATCTTTTATGTTTTTTCCTTTCAATAAATTTCCGTTTTGTTTTTCTATTTGCTTCACCATTATTATTTCATTGTTTCTGTTCTATTTTACTCAATGATACTCAAGATTGCAAATTTCATATATATGGAGGAAGTAGTTTTTTTTTATTCATGCTTTCGCGTCGTTCACAACCATAAATAGTACAGTATATTACAAATGGCACAGTGGTTCGCTAAAGCAAAAATATTTAGGTAACTCAATGTTACCATAAAAAAAAATGTATTAAAAATGATTACAAATCGAAGATGAAACATTTACGATCGCAAATATTAAAAATAGCCCATAATATTCAGAGCTGAAAATTATGTGGGGTACCCATACGAACTAAATCGATTTCATTTAATTAAGTCAAAAAGACTTTGTTCGTTCAAAGAGTAAAAATAAGACGAATTTCGTTCATTCAGAGAGTAAAAAAAAACGAATTTTTTTACTTAAATTGAATGAAGTCGATATAGGACATATATGGATACCTGACATAATTTTCAGCGCTGAATATTTTGGGCTATTTTAAATATGGGAAAGTCAAAAATTCGTTGATTTGCGCAATAATTCGTCAGTTTTCCCCAAAAGGTGAAAAAAATCCACAAAAATCCATGAAAACGTCCCTGGCGGCTTTTAAAAATAAATGTAAAAATGGATTTCCCGACCCAAAAACCCCCGCGTTACACATTTTTAATAATTTTTTTTACATGTGAAATAGACTAAATAGTTCGATTTTTAAGTATTATGGAAAATGTCACGAAAATAACTATTTTCATCGAACTTTTGGCAGGCTCGAAAATGATTTTAGCGGTATGGTTCCTTGGCCAAATATACTTGTTATGGCCCATAGTACCAGAATCGCGTTGAGCCCATGGGGTAAAGAGAATTGATCCACCCTAGTGTGCATATTAAACTAATTTAAAGAGTTGCGGAAAAATGGGCGGTGTCGGACCAATGGGCGTGGTACCCACCATACAAAGTAAATTTTTAGTATCATATATCTAGAGTACTGCAATAATAATCGCCTCAAAACTTTGTCAGACTTCATGAGTTATTAATATGAGTAGTCGGAGAAAAATGGACGGGATCGGGCGTGGCACATCCTATACAAAAATATATGAAGTACTATGGAAATGGCAGTCTTGAACCTTTTGACAAGTACATTAATTACCAATATGAGTAGTTGTGGAAAATATGGTCGGAATCACCAAAATCAAAAATCGCCAAAACCGAAAATCACGAATACTTAAAATTGCCTAAATCAAAAATCGCCAAAATCGAAAATCTCCAAAATCAAAAATCGCAAAAAACAAAAATCGCCAAAATTAAAAATCACAAAAAACACTAAACGTCGAAATCTAAAATCGCAAAAACCGCAAAAAAAAAATTGCCAGAACAGAAAATCGGGAACAACAAAATCGCAAATATAAAAACGCCAAAATCAAAAATCACCACAAACAAAAAACACTTAAGCGAAAAATTGATTAAATTCAAAAATGGCCGAAATAAAAAATTGCAAAAAACAAAAAATCGCGAAAATCAAAATTTGCAAAAAAAAAAAAAAAAAAAAAAATGGCCAGAGTCACAAATCTCCAAAACCGAGAATCGCGAATAGCAAAAAGCGCCAAAATCAAAAATTGTTAACATCGAAAATCGCGAAAAATAATAATTGCCAAAGTCAAAAATCGCCAAAATCTAAAATCACAAAAAAATCGACAAAATCAAAAATCGCCAAAAATAAATAAAATGGTTTTCTATAAAGTGTATTCCGTTTTTTATCTCATTACAATGGGTGTAGCGAAGCGCATCGGGTTACTGCTATTTATATATCTATACTAATATAATAAAGAGGTAATGTGTGTTTGTTTGTTTGTTTGTTTGTTTGTTTGTTTGTTTGTTTGTTTGTAGGAGGTAATCTCCGTAACTACCCATATGATCTTTCTGAAATTTTCACAGAGTCTTACTACGGATATGGGAAGTGCTATAGGCTATATTTTTTTTAAATATTTTTGGTGGGCGTGGCACCTCCCACACAAATTAAATTTTTAATATTATATACATATATTGAGTACAATGATAGGGAGAGCTTTGCAAATTTGTGTGAGGTCACCTATTATTAATATTAGTAGCTACGCCGGAAATGGGCGGGATCGGATAAGTGGGCGTGGTACCTCCCATACAAGTAATAGTTCAATATCATATATCTCGAGTAATGTGATAGAGAGAGCTTTCCAAATTTTTCTGATGTCACTTATTATTAATGTGAGTAGTCGGATGCAAAATGGGCAGTATCGGACCAATGGGCGTGGCACCTGACATACAAAGTAAATATAAAATTCCATATATCTGGAGTACTGTAATAGTGAGAGTCTTGGGACTTTGTGTGAGCTGAGCCTATAAGTAATTCATTTGATTAGTTAGACAAAAAATGGGCGTTATTGGAGCAGTGGGCGTGGCACCGCCCATACAATGTAAATATATGATATCATAAAACTGGTGTGCTAAAAATGAAGCCTGGACACTTTGCACGAGCCTATCAGATCTTAGTATGAGTAGTCGAGCAAAAAATTGGCGGGTTCACACCAATGGGCGTGGCACTCCCCATGCAAAGTAACTATTTAATGTCATATATCTGGAGTAATGTAAAAGAGAGAGCTTTGTGGCTTTGCGTGAGCTCATAGGTTCTTTGTGTGATTAGTCGAACAAAAAAAATGGGCGTGATCGGAGCAGTGGGCGTAGCACCGCTCATGCAAAGTAGATATCTAATATCATATAACTGGTGTACTATAAAAGGGAAAGACTCGACATTTTGCATGAGTCCATCAGATATTAATGTGAGTAGTCCAATAAAAATTGGGCGGGATGGGATTAGTGGGCGTGGCACCTCCTATGTAAAAAATGTGAAGCACTAAGAAAGCGACAGTCTTTTGACAAGTTCATTAGTTATCATCGCCAAACCCAAAAATCACGAAAAAAAAAGTCGCCCAAAAACAAAAATCTTCAAAATCAAAAATGGGCAAAATCAAAAATCGCTAAAAAGAGAAATTGCCAAATGATATTCTAAGTTCAAGGCCAATAGTTAAGTGTTGCCAGATCTAATATGGAGAATCCATCTTCTTCTCATGGGCAGCTACATGTACCTTGCTCCAGGGTAGGAACGCCGAAAAATCTGATAATTGTTGTACCGAATGAAAAAAAACAAAAAACATTGGATATCAGCATCAGCAAGCATTGAAATAAAAAAATCTATACTAATAATCTAAACTAATATAATAAAGAGGTAATATTTGTTTGTTTGTTTGTTTGTAGGAGGTAATCTCTATAACTACTCATCTGATCTTCCTGAAATTTCCACATAGTCTTACTGAGGATGTGGGAGAGCTACAGGCCTTAGACAAAAAAATGGGCGGAATTAGACAAATGCACGTGGAACCCCCTCACAAACTTAATATTAAATGTGATATATCTGAATTACTCTATTACTTGCGAGAGCCCTTTCATAACAATTCGGAAGGGGAGGGGAGGGTGTAGCGAAGCACACCGGGTTGCATCTAGTATTTTATAAATATGATATTTTATTATAATATAACTAGAGGACCCCTGCTGCTCCGCAGCATTATATTATATTTTATTAATTTTTATAATATAATACCAAAATTTGCCAAGAGAAGTTAACGTACAGTAATGCCAAAATATGCCAAGAGAAGTTAACGTACAGTTAAAGTAAAGTTGATTGTCTACGCATAACTTTCTTCAAACCAAACGAATTTGCCAAGAGAAGTTAACGTACAGTAATGCCAAAATATGCCAAGATAAGTTAACGTACAGTAAAAGTAAAGTTGATTCTCCACGCATAACTTTCCTCAAACCCAACGGAATTAAGCAGTTAATAGCTCAAAAGAAGGTACGTTAATTAGAACTCTAGTTATAGAGGTTTTAGAAAAGAAAAATATTGAAAAAAATCTTGAAAACAAAGTTTATTCATAAATTCTTTTAATATATAAGATGTCATTGATTTAAGGATAAGCTATAAGAAACAAACTTTTAAAACGTTTGCCTTGGCTGGCGAAATCAGACTCTGGCGTATTCCAATTTACAAGTCTTCTTATAATAATATCAAATAATGAAGATGTTATCTAAAAAGGTTAAACTACTGGCCATTATTTTGCAAGGCTTTCTATTTAAGTCAGGTTAGGTTAGGTTAGGTTAGGTTTGGTTGATAAAACGAACTATATAAGTACATAGTTCATATCCATTCTGTCTGGAAATAAACCTTAGCCGGTAGGTCGCCTTGTTGTGCGCTCTACATCTCTACGTTCATCTGGTTATCTACCCCTATACTAACTTAGAAATTCGGTTTCTCAGCAAATTTCCTGAGTGGTTTCCAGCTTATCCCCCTAAGACCCGTCACGCCTGATAGGATGTCGTTGGATAGATATCTGACCCTTGCTCTCGCAAATGCAGGACAGTAACAGAGGTAGTGTTTTAGGGTTTCGTCATCCTCTTCGCAAGCTCTACAAGTGGCCCTCAGCTCAGAGTGTCCAGTGAGGATGCCAATTATCCTACTACGGTTTCCCTTACTCAGATTAAGGATTTCCTTAGTATTCGTAGTGTTGGGAGTACCCCATAGTATCTTTGAAACATTACCCACGTCAGTCTCCTCCCAAATTGATACATGCGAACTGGTCGCCCAGTCTGCCAATTCCAGTTTGAGAGAATTGAAAAGTATTGGGTTCTCCAAATTGGCTCTTTCCAGGAAAGAAACCTTCCTGGCCAGTTCGTCAGCAATTTCGTTTCCCATTATACCACTGTGTCTTGGGATCCAAACGATTTCGAGTCTGCCTCTTCCGGAGAAGTTTGCAATCTCTTCCTTACACTCGAGGATAGCCCTGGATCTACTTTTGTCCGCGGATATCGCTTTGATGGCCGATATACTGTCCGTAAATATTTTTACGTTTTCAGGAATTGGAGAATCCCGTGCGTTAATAGCCCTAATACATGCCGTTATCGCCACCACTACAGCCTGAAAGACAGAGTTGTGGTCCGGTAGACGGAAGCATATCCCTGTAGAATGGTCTTCTTCATAGAAACCTATCCCAGTCTTACCATGCAGACTAGATGCGTCCGTATAGTATTGTAACCCTGAAAGGTTTTGTTGAATATTTCCGTTCATCCAACGTTCCCTGTCTGGTATCCGTATACTGCAGGGTATACATGTTGACACTTCCGAGATTCTATCACAGCTAATATCCACTGTGTTAAGTCCCGGAATTTGTTCTAAAATTGTCTGGTGTCTGGTCAAGTGGTCGGTGATATATTCCCCTGTTACACTTAATCGTAACATGGCCAGCGCTGCCTCATATTTAGTTCTAATCTCGATTGGGTGTATAGATGGTATATTCTCTAAAGCCCTTGTAGATGTAGCCCTTATTGAACCACAGATCCCTATGCAACAGAGGCGCTGTATCTTTTGAAATGGTTCAATGTAACATTTCCTGTTCATTAACGTCCATATGACTATGGATGCGTAGGTTAGAATAGGTCTAATGACGCTTGTGTATAGCCAGTGTGTCATCCTCGGGTTTAAATACCATTTCGAGCCTATAGCTCCCCTGCAAATGGCCCATACACGATGAGCCTTCGCAACCCTGCTCTCTATATGTTTTTTCCGAGTGAGCTTTTTATCGAGAATCACCCCAAGGTATTTCACCGTTTGTGTGATTTCAATCGTTTTGCCCTGGAAGCGGGGTTCATCAAAGTCGATTATTTTTTCTTCCACTTTGTGCCCTCGGTTGTGCCCAATCGTATGCTATTTCGAGTGAATCCGATGCCCTCCTACATAAATTTCTAGGATCTTTCCCCCTTACCAGTATCGCTACATCGTCTGCATAGCAGACAGGTTGGAAACAGTTATTGGCTAGAATCCTTAGCAGACTATTTATAGTGGTCACCCAGAGAACGGGGGATAAAATTCTCCCTTGAGGGTTCCCACATCAAACCTTGTCTCTTATTCTAATGCAACCAACCCCGCAACTTATCCATCTCTTTACTAGCATGTGGCTGATCCAGGCTTTGATATCCCGGTCAATGTCGAATCGTTCTAGGGATTGGAGTAGCGTATTGGTTGATACATTGTTAAAAGCTCCTTCTATATCAATGAATATAGCCAGAGTGCAGATTTCTAAGTCAAAAGATCTTTCGATGTGGTGAACTACCTCATGTAGTGCAGTTTCCACTGAGCGTCCCTTTAAATAAGCGTGTTGTTTGAACTTCAACAACTCATTTGGGATTTGAGATTTAACCATGTTATCAACTATTCGCTCCATGGTTTTCAGTAGCCTTTCTATTTCCTCTTACAAGAAAACAACAAAATAAAACTGGGCATGCAGAATCATGTGATTTACCTTTGGCAACAAGTAGAAAATAAAAGATCACTGTTTTTACCCAGTAACCAAATTTTATATCAAAACAGGTTTTTGTAGAACAAATTTGGGCATGTAGAATCATTCTACTTCTCTTACATACATATTGTATGTAAAAAAAATAATATTTGTATTGTTACGAAAAATATATGTGCACTAAACAAAAACAAAAGAATGATCTTAATAAACACTAAGTAATAATAATAATAAGGGTATTCCAATAGTATTGTATACATTTGTATATGAATGGGTTTCTACATATAACTCCAGACCGATTACAATTTTCATACTTGTTTTTACACTCTTTTCCTTCAGAGTCCAGTTTAAATTAAAATTATTATTATGTATTGATAATATATGGAAAAAATATTTAATATTTTTTAAGGCTGATTTTGAAAGTGGTTATTATAGTCATTTCGTGAGCACATCTTAAGACATAAAATTAAAGAGTAGTCGACACGACCCGGGCGTGTGGTCGCCTTTCCACTAAATCAGAGGTTTACCAATTATTGTTTGCCGCTTTTCTGGCAAGGGAGCCCACTTAAATACATTGTTTTCCAATTCAGGTTTTATAACAAGTAAGAAGTTCTTATGGATTGTAGTAATTTTCTCACCGATTACACTTTGCAGCAAAATTGATTACAATTACAATCTAATGTAAAATGGCCTAACCATTGGAATTAGTCCGCATATAAGTGTAATAATAATTACAAACTATCATACAAATTGCTTGATTGTGATGATCATCTAATGTAAAGTTTAGTCAAAGTAAATATTTTATCAAGGGACTTTTCTGACAACTGGGACCTTATAGCGATGTTGCCTTTGTTCATATACACACATAAAATTAAAATGTTAAAATGTGTTTTCATATATGGAATACGTGTATACAATCTCTTCATTATTTCAACTACAAGATTCGAGTAGTTCATTGTTCTTTCTGTCTATGCTCAAGACACATACACGTGTATTCTCACATATACCATACTTACACAGTATATCGTTATATTTTGTTCTTATTTAAAAAGCGTATACTTTAGCAAACATAGACAGTTTAAATGTTATTTTAACCTTTCTTTGTATCCTTCTATGTTATTGTTTAATAATTTTTAGTACTCTGTCATGTACTAAGGGAAAATATTCTCTCTAAGTATATTGATTTGGAAATAAAGACCTTATTCAATCACAGACTTTATAAACGTGCATATGTGTGTTCGTATGTTCTTCGATATGTTTGTATGCGTTTTTAAATTTTCTAACGATAAAATCAATTTGTAGACATAATCGACAATATTTGTATGTAATATAGAAATGTATTATATCTAACTACATAATCCTTTTTGGTTTAGTCTTTTAAAACGTCTACACATAAAGTATTTTCTTTTGATTAGATTTATTATTTATTGCATATATGTATATGTACGAAGGGATTACTTTCATTGCCGTTTTGTATACTTTTGGATTTATTTTGAAAATATTCATATTTTTTTTTTTGTATTTAAATTAAAATATTTTATTTACTTATATACAACCAGTAAAGTTCAATTTAAAATTTTGTCTTGAACAAATTATACAAATCATCTGTCAATATTTGTAAAGTGAATAAATATATCGAACAAATTTTGAAGTTAAAAGTAATATAAAATATTGTAAAATAAAAAAAAAAAAAAAAATATAAAATCATCCGACAGTACACTTTATCCTTTTAGATTTATTAGTTAAGTGTTACATAAAATTCTAAGTTTTGCGCTACAAACAGAAATTTATTACAACGCCCATAAAAAGAAACTAATTTAAACTTAAAATTGAAAAGATTTAAGAAATTAATAAAATAAAGTCAACTATTTTAGAATATAGCCAGGTTGGTCCTCTTTCATTTCACATTAATAGCGGCTTTCTAGGACGAGTATGAATATTAAAATAAATTTTTTGAAAAATGTAGTCACTTCAAATATGAAGCCGTTTTAAAAGAAAACAAAATCCTGAAGTTAAGTAACGTAAGCGAAACGAAATTAAATAATGTTTTCAAGTTTTGTACGTGTTTCGTTTGGCTACATGACGACGATGTAATAAAAATAACACTACCTCTACATTTTCAAAACATATGAACACAAAAATCTTACAGCAAATATTTTTATCAAAAAAAAGTAATTGAAGAAGAATTTATGTATATCTGTAATATTAATAGGTATGGCGATTTCTTGTGACCGATGATTTGTTAAACAGTTTTCTCCCAATTTTGACCAAACTTATCTAATTTGAAAGGTATTTCCTTTCAGCTGTCCACCAGATTTACAGATTTTTAAATTATATAATTTTTTTTGGAGTAAAATGCATTTAAAGTAGCTACTAACACATAAAATTCTACAATGCTATGTATGTATGTATTTATTAAATTTGCTAATGTGTTTGTGAGTTTATTTTCTTCATTCACAGTAATAATTGTGTTGAATTGATAAATAATTTTGGATATAACCCAATAATTGGACATAAGCCAATTAGGACAATTATCGATATTTAAAAATTATTGAATTGTGAATTGACTAAAATTGATAGGCATACCTTTAGGGTCTTTATTAAATGAAAAAATAAAATTTTCGATAATTTCCAGGGCCCGAGTCTGCTAGTATTATATAAAGTATAAAATATATTTTTAAATAATTTTATTGTAAGACATATTAGGGAATTAATTTCATCTTACACTAAAATTCTTATTTACATTTTATCACTCACATTTTAAAACTCAGCGTTGAATAAAAGCCGCAACATTCTGCTCATTGCATAGTTCGAGTAGGCTGATCGAACATTTGAAAATAACATTATGTGCATGTCAAATAAAATTACTAAAAATTAATCACTTCTCAATATTTTTTTATTTATTTCAGTCTATGGATAAAATATACAATAGATAATCAATTGTATGCATTTCGGTCTATGGATGGAATATACAATAAAATTTAATTGTTTTCTTTATTTATGTGTTTTTTTTTTGTTTTGTTGGATAATATTTTTGTTTTCTTGTTAGTTTTATGCACAAAAAATGAAATATAAAAGCAAATAGTGTTTTAGGTGGTTTCACACTATTAGATTTTGTCTTTAGATCTGAACAATATTGAATGTGATTGAAAATATAAAAAATGTTTTTATACTTTGTATTTCAAGATTCAAGAATTTGACGAAGTATGAAAAAATTTAAATAGAAACAAGTAAGGAAGTTATAGCCGGTCTAGACCGACTTTGCGATACGTTCTACCATGCGTTTAGAGAATTTGTCTGAGGTCCAACAAATTGGGTATAAAAAATAGTCATAAACTAAATCTGAGTGGAATTTTTATCAATTTTTTCAGGGATCGTAAGTAGCAGTTATTCGGAAAATTTAAACTCAAAAAAAAAAGAAAAAATCAACGGAGACCCACACTGTCAGATATCAATAGATTTGAATTGAAGTGCTCTTTCAACGAAAATTTGAAGATGATATGAAACTGTTAAAAGGGGAGTTTTATTTTGACATCATAAAATAAAAATCCGACCTTTTATTTTAACGTTGAAAAAAAAAAAATCTTTTACGTTCCCTTATTTTTGCGTGCAGATCTGAAAAAGTTCATATCAGATGCTATTTTTATATGGGGAAAATGTCGAAAAATTGACCGATCTTGCTCAAATTTGATAAAATCATAACAATTTTGTTTTGATAGATTTAAGCGAAGATCGGGTGGCAGCTTTATATGGTGCTATGACTAAAAATTATCCAACAGATTTTAATATTGGACTACTCGATTTTATAGGGGTCATTTGTGTGAGGACTAGGTCTGAACATGCACCGCCATCTACCAATTTCAAATGCTTTCGTCTTATGGCCGATACCAAATTTCATCAAAATATGTTCATATTTGCTGGGTCAGAAAGGGATTCTGAATCGATCGATATACAATTTTTGGTAGTTACAAATATCAGCCCAACCTCATATGTGGTACGGGATACAAAAAATAATCTAACCCATTAAAACAAAGTTTCTATTAAAACTCTTTCTTTCCTTACGCATATGAGTTTTGAATCTCTCCGTGACTGTCAAGTCTGTGGACCAAGTTTGAGATTGATTGGATGAATGGAAACTACCCCAAAATTAATCTGTAGTCATAACAAGACCATGAGCCAAGTTTCAGATCAATTGGATAAGTGGGAATGGGGTTGCCCCTTGGCAGACAGACAGACAGGGGGTATGAGTTAAAAGAAAGAGTTCAAAAACATAATTTTATATAAAACAATACTAGGACTGAACATCAGGAAAGACATTATGTGTTTTTAATAGACAGTAAACTGTTGTTGTCAAAAATTTTCACGTATATTAACTACCGCTTTTCATTACATTCTAATTTTGCGCTTTTTGCTCGAATTAGTCATGGCATCGCTCTCATCCGCGTCATGCGTTGTTACGCCATTAAGGAGTTATAGAACCATACAACGTTTCAATGCTCTCACTACCATACTACAATGATGAATAAAAATATTCACTTGGTAGAGGAGGTGCCGCGCCTACAAACCCAGTCTCGCTCATTTCAGTTATGTCTATTCAAAATAACTTTTCACACCAACTTTCATTATACTGGTTTTTAAATTAATCGAGCTTTTTCATATGGGAGTTTTCACGCTCACTTAAAACCTAAACAATTTATAGGTCATTGTATAAAATGAAATGTAATATAGATAAAGGTATGTATGAAAAATTGTTATTTTTTGAAATATTATTAAAATTTTTCTTATGAATTTTAATATTTCATTAGATTTCGTATTTTGTAGTGTACCTATTAAATTTTTGCAGACTCGGTAGTATATCTAAACAAAGATTGATCAATGAAATAGTGTACAGCGCAAATATATTATACGGACCGAAATATTTAGGATTTTTACAACAACACTGTAACAGTTGTTGAACCCTAATTGCTGTAAAGTGTTGATATTATCCTTATATTTAAGAATTTTTAATTTGCTTGCGAACATCTTAAAGACTGGCTTTAAAACAGAATTTCTCTTAAACTATTTAGCGTTATATGCAAAATTTTTAAAGAGTTTTTCATGAATGAATTATTCCGGAAAATTATTTGAATTGAAGTTAGTAATTTTACATTAAAACATTGCAATATTTTAGAATATTGGTTAACAAAAGCTGCTAATGAAAATTTAAAAAAATTAATTTCTTTGAACTACACAATATTGTGTAAAACTGTTATTGCAGATCTCCTTACACTCGCACCATTTGTAAGACATTTCAAAGTAAGTTATACAGTAAATTAGTTTTACTTCATTGCCATCAAAGTTTCTTAAATTTTTCACTATTTTCTCTTCATTTAAAATAAAGCAAAATCATCAATCACACTATTCATAGCCAATGTCTGTAATAATGCAAACAACTACGTGTCTGTTACACATCAATACATCTTAAATAGATTTTATAGTGTCATTATTCTGTTCTTCATTATCGCTTATATTTCCTTTTATATAAAACACACATTTCATTTTTTTATTTCATCTTAGGGGATTCGTAGTGAAACACATATGTTGACATTGTAAATAATATAATGTGCTGTATTCCCAACTTAACATTAAAAATTTCCCTTCTGTTTCTATCTGTCGTTTTGCTTAAATATGTCTTGAAAACCAATAAAAGGAATAAATTGTTGTGCAAATACTTTTCATATTGAAAGTGACACAAAAGTACTCAACAAATAAGCTTAACTAATGCATGAATAAAAGCTTAGGGAAACTTAATACTGCGTTCACAAAAACAATATTAGTGCTTGTTTATTTTTCGCTTGCAAAGAAATCCAACTTCAAATATTGTTTAATGGGAAAGGTTTTCTTATGAGTTTTGGTTGATCATGTATATCTTTTCGGTGATAATCCTGGTCACGCACAATATACGGGCCCTAATTAGCACTATTAGTTCGTACACGAAGATTTATTTTTTTTTTGACTGTGTGAAAGTAAAGGCCACCTTCACAACAACAAAGTTCTACTTTTCATTAAGTTTATTTTGTTTTCCTGAAATTCATAAAATAATATCTGGACACATTAACCGATTTTTTATAAAGAAATGTGATTAATTATGAAACGATTGAAAACCCAATTACTCTCGTAAAATGGAAGTTGCGAATTAACCCACAATTTACTCTGAAAGGTATGCAAAATTTACAGTTATAATGCCAAAGCACTTGGAAAGCAAATGTGCCGTTCAACTCAATTTTTTTTCAAGTTGTTTCCTATACGTACACTTATTTTTATGAATCTTATATATAAACAAGTTAGAAAATTATAGTCGGTCTAGATCGACTATACGATACCTATACCATGCGTTTAGAGACCCTATCTCTTAAGCCAAACTAACTGGACATAGAAAATAAGATAAACCAAATTTGAGTGGGATTTTATTAATTTTTTTGGCTGCAGATATGAAAAAGTTCATATCGGATGCTATATCTATATGGGCACTAGGCCTAAAATTGGACCTGTCCTGATCATGTTTGTTAAAGTCTCTTGTATTTTGCAAAAATATATACAAACAAAATTTGAAAAGAATCAGTGCAATATTTTTGTTTTTTTTATAGATTTAAGTGCAGATCGGGAAGCAGCTCTACGTGGGGCCTATGAGTACGGGTTGTCCCATAGGGATAATTTTTGGACTACTTATTAATGGTTGTAATAAACGCATACAGACCCAATTTGAGTAAGATCTATATGATAATTTGGATCTTATGGCAATTTATGTCGATTTCATAGGGGTCATTTGTATGGGGGCTAGGTCTGAACGTGGACCGATTCTCACCAATTTCCTATGGCCGATAAAAGCTTCATCAATATATACTCATATGTGCGATCTGCAGTTTGATTACAAGGTTTACAAGGACAGCAGACACACAGACGGACGGACGGACACACGAACGGATATTGTTAAATCGAATCAGATAGTGATTCTGATTCGACCGGTATAATAAAAGATGGGTCTAGGTCAAATATTTTTGGTAGTTACAAACAGCAGCACAAAGTCATTATACCCAAACCACATAGTGGTATAGGGTATAAAAACTAACCCATAAAAACCAAGTTTTTATTATACTCCCTTTCTTTCTAAATTAAGTTAACCGTATCGTGTCAGTCTTACAGTTGTAAATTCTGCAGTAAAATTTTTTTGCGATATTTTTGTGTTGACAATATTTTCTTTCATCGTCGCAGCGAGTCTGCCTGTTTCAGCTGGATTGAATCACGGGAAAAGGGATTAAAATCGATTCAAAGTTTGTTCGCAAGCACACACTACGAGTTAATGTAAAGGGAGTAAAAATGGAATTGTACGCTTGTGGGTTTGTGGTTTGTTTGTGGTTTACAGGAGGCAGCACCACTGGACGGATCGTCTTAAAATTTTTACAGTAGGCAACTGCCTATCCGGAAGGAAAAGCAGGCATTATAATTTGGGATTTGTCAACAGGGCGTGGCACCAGACATAGAAGGTGAATTTTTACCATCTAATATTAATGTATAAAATCTGGGGTACTACGAAGGCACGAGTTCTGAAACTACTCGTATGTACATGTATTAAACTAATTTTAAGAGTTGCGGAAAATGGGTGGCATCGGATCAATGGGTATGGCACCCACCATACAAAATAAATATAAATAAATAAATAATTTCATATATCTAGATTAGTAATAGATAAATTCTTGGCACTTAGTGTGAGTTCATAATTTATCAACGATAATACTCCGAAAAATCTCCGAAAGATCAGCAGGCGTGGTGCCACCCAAACAAACTAAATATATAATGTCACATATCTGGAGTACTGTAATAGAGACAGCCTTGGAACTTTGAGGAAGTTAATAATATATTAATGTGACTAGTTGGCCAAAAATAGGCGGGATCCAACCAATGGGCGTGGCACCTTCATACAGAGCCAATATCTAATATAATATAACTGGAGTACCATAATAGAAAAAGTCGTGGGACTTAGTCTGAGTTCATAATTTGCTAATGTGAGTAGTTCCCCAAAAATGGACGGGATCGAACCAGTGGGCGTGGCACCTGCTGTTCATAAAATATGAAGAACAATGAAAATGACAGTCTTCAAATAAATAGTTTTCTATAATTTTTTATTTCGTTACCATTGATGTAGCGTAGCGCATCGGGTTACAGCTAGTTTAATGATAATACAACAGCCTTTCAGAAAATAAAAATTAATAAAATTTAAAAAATGTTGAATCCAAATTTAATTCATCCAATAACAAAAGAAAAATGTATGTGTGATCGTTCTCAAATACTTAAGGAGATGATACTCGTTTGATGAGTACTGAACTATTAAGGAATTTTGTTTTTCTTTTTATATTATATAATATTTTAACTTAATGACATTTTATTATTTTGTTTGCGTCATAATTTTTTCCAATTTGAATAAAACACATATAAGAATATTTTTTTAAATAAAACCACGAAATGTATATACATATTTAAAAATTTAATTAAAGTTATTGAATTATATTGCATTTCAAGTTCCTTTAGTTTTATCTCTACTAGCAAAACTAACATTTGCAAACTCGTATTTATTGAGTCTAAAGCAAAATTTAAGCCAAAACGCAACCCAACTGATCCTTGGAGAATATTTTTAGTTCCAAAAGGACAATGGTCCAAAATATACGACGCACACTGTCAAGCTATGATTGATCTGCAACACCGAAAAGAACTCAGCATTTTTGGCGTCAGCGGAGCTACTTTACGGCGCATTTCGAGGAATGATTTGCAATTATTCCCATATAAAGTAAATTGATTCAAAGACAGACAGTCACCCGAATGTTTTACACTCAACCTGACTTTTGGGGGCGAATTTTGTTTACCGACGAGTCCCATTTGACACTATGTGGTGGCGTTAGCTAGCAAAATTTATGTATTTGCGGAACAGGGAATCGGCACGAGATAAAGTAAATACAATTTCAATGCTAAAAAGTGAATGTTTGGGTCGGCGTTTGCGCCAAAACCATCATTGGGCTATTTGTCTTTAGCGAAGGCGAAATTGTCATTGGGAAACGATATCGCTGCATGTTGGCCCAATATGAAAATGCATGAAAAAAGTTAAAAAAAAGGTGACATTGACTGTTCATCCAGATCTCCGGATCTGATCCTTCTGGACTTCATTTTGTGAGGTTATTTAAAAACCAAAAAGTACGCCAACAAGCCTCAGATCATTAACGAGCTCCTGGCAAATATTCGTGCCCGAGATGCTCGAAAATGCTATGAAATATATAGAAACAGGCCGAGACTAATAGAGGCAGCTACGTGTTTTACGTTTTATGCAAAAAGTGGAAAAATTTATTGAAAGGGACAATAAAATATCGCGCTGACGGAAATCGGTGCTGTTTTAAAACTCTTTGTTTTAACTCATACTCTGTCTTTCTGCCATGGGGTAACTGCATTCCCATCATTCCATCCCCATTATCATCCAATTGACCTAAAACTTGGGCCATAGACTTGTTGTGACTATGGATTAGTTTAGGGATAATTACGCACAGTCACGCACAGTGACGCATAGTCACGTAAAATAAGATAAACTTTGACATAGTTACGCATGGACACGCATAGTCATGCTCAGTCACGGAGTGCTTTAAAGCACATTTCCCCTTATCCGATCGATCTGTAACTTGGCCGATAGAATTGCCGTAAAATAAGATAAACTTTGACATAGTCACGCATGGACACGCATAGTCAAGAACTAATTTAAACCCCATTTCCCCTCATTCAATCAGTTTGAAACTTGGTCACAGGCATGTTGTCACCAAATATTAACTTAAAGATAGTCGCGCATAGTCACGCACGGCCATGAAGTCATTTAAACCACATTTCCCCTCATCCAATCAAAGTTGATCGATAGACTTGTTGTGACCAAAGATTAGTTTCAAAATAGTCACGCAAAGTCACGCACAGTCACGAAGAGATTCAAAACGCATATGCATAAGGAAAGAAATAAAATAAAAACTTTATTTTTATGGCTTAAATTATTTGAGTTATTCAATATTCACATACTGACATAAAAGATGATACACGTTGTGGTTGTGTGTCATCATGCATAATATAGTATTTAAACTTGTTTAGATTCTTTAATATTTCCTTTTGCCTTGATATTGGTCTTGGAGATTTGATCCGGCACCTTCTCTTATTTATATGAATTGAGTCCTACCTACTTTTGCTTTTTTCTTATGCATTAATTTTTTGATATGCTTTTCTGCCCGAAATATTGGGTCTTGTCTTAAAAATTTGCGATATTTTTTAACTCTGTTGGGGTCAGTATAGCCGTTTTTCTTTTAATATAAATTTTTAATAAGCGTATTTTTATTGCAAAATTTTTATACCCTATACCACTATGTGGTCAGGGTATAATAACTTTATGCTGATGTTTGTAACTACCAAAAATACTTGACCTAGACCCACCTTTTATTATACCGATCATCTCAGAATTCCTTTCGGAGTCGATTTAGCGATGTCCGTCTGTCTATGTGTCCATGTAAACCTTGTGATCAAACTACAGGTCGCAAATATGAATATTTTTTGATGAAATTTAGTATGCTAGCTTCTATCGGCCATGGGATGAACGCTGTTGAAATTGGTAGGAATCGGTCCATGTTCAGACCTAGCCCCCATACAAATAGCCACTATGAAATCGGCTTAAATTGCCATAAGATACAAATTATCATATAAATCTTATTCAAATTGGGTTTGTATGTGTTTATTACATCCATTAATCAGTAGCCCCAAAATGACTAGACCGACTATAATTTTCTTACTTGTTTTAGTTTGTTTAAATTTTTGCCAAATGTGAGTTACTTTACCAAATATAGTCAGGATTGGTCCAATTTTAGACCTAGCCCAACATAAATATAGCAACCGATATGAACTTTTTAATATCCGAAGGCAAATAATTAATAACAATGACACTCAAATTTGGTTTATGCTTATTTTCTATATCTAATTAGTTGGACCTAAGAGATAGGGTATCTAAACGCACGGTATATATTTATTTTTAAATAAGATACACGACAATTTGTGTTTTTTTATCTTTAAATTTTTGTTTAATGAATATTTATTTTAAAACTTATTTTATTTATTTAATATTTTTTATACATCTATACTAATATAATAAAGAGGTAATGTGTGTTTGTTTGTTTGTTTGTTTGTTTGTTTGTTTGTTTGTTTGTTTGTTTGTTTGTAGGAGGTAATCTCCGTAACTACCCATATGATCTTTCTGAAATTTTCACAGAGTCTTACTACGGATATGGGAAGTGCTATAGGCTATATTTTTTTTAAATATTTTTGGTGGGCGTGGCACCTCCCACACAAATTAAATTTTTAATATTATATACATATATTGAGTACAATGATAGGGAGAGCTTTGCAAATTTGTGTGAGGTCACCTATTATTAATATTAGTAGCTACGCCGGAAATGGGCGGGATCGGATAAGTGGGCGTGGTACCTCCCATACAAGTAATAGTTCAATATCATATATCTCGAGTAATGTGATAGAGAGAGCTTTCCAAATTTTTCTGATGTCACTTATTATTAATGTGAGTAGTCGGATGCAAAATGGGCAGTATCGGACCAATGGGCGTGGCACCTGACATACAAAGTAAATATAAAATTCCATATATCTGGAGTACTGTAATAGTGAGAGTCTTGGGACTTTGTGTGAGCTGAGCCTATAAGTAATTCATTTGATTAGTTAGACAAAAAATGGGCGTTATTGGAGCAGTGGGCGTGGCACCGCCACTTTGCACGAGCCTATCAGATCTTAGTATGAGTAGTCGAGCAAAAAATTGGCGGGTTCACACCAATGGGCGTGGCACTCCCCATGCAAAGTAACTATTTAATGTCATATATCTGGAGTAATGTAAAAGAGAGAGCTTTGTGGCTTTGCGTGAGCTCATAGGTTCTTTGTGTGATTAGTCGAACAAAAAAAATGGGCGTGATCGGAGCAGTGGGCGTAGCACCGCTCATGCAAAGTAGATATCTAATATCATATAACTGGTGTACTATAAAAGGGAAAGACTCGACATTTTGCATGAGTCCATCAGATATTAATGTGAGTAGTCCAATAAAAATTGGGCGGGATGGGATTAGTGGGCGTGGCACCTCCTATGTAAAAAATGTGAAGCACTAAGAAAGCGACAGTCTTTTGACAAGTTCATTAGTTATCATCGCCAAACCCAAAAATCACGAAAAAAAAAGTCGCCCAAAAACAAAAATCTTCAAAATCAAAAATGGGCAAAATCAAAAATCGCTAAAAAGAGAAATTGCCAAATGATATTCTAAGTTCAAGGCCAATAGTTAAGTGTTGCCAGATCTAATATGGAGAATCCATCTTCTTCTCATGGGCAGCTACATGTACCTTGCTCCAGGGTAGGAACGCCGAAAAATCTGATAATTGTTGTACCGAATGAAAAAAAACAAAAAACATTGGATATCAGCATCAGCAAGCATTGAAATAAAAAAATCTATACTAATAATCTAAACTAATATAATAAAGAGGTAATATTTGTTTGTTTGTTTGTTTGTAGGAGGTAATCTCTATAACTACTCATCTGATCTTCCTGAAATTTCCACATAGTCTTACTGAGGATGTGGGAGAGCTACAGGCCTTAGACAAAAAAATGGGCGGAATTAGACAAATGCACGTGGAACCCCCTCACAAACTTAATATTAAATGTGATATATCTGAATTACTCTATTACTTGCGAGAGCCCTTTCATAACAATTCGGAAGGGGAGGGGAGGGTGTAGCGAAGCACACCGGGTTGCATCTAGTATTTTATAAATATGATATTTTATTATAATATAACTAGAGGACCCCTGCTGCTCCGCAGCATTATATTATATTTTATTAATTTTTATAATATAATACCAAAATTTGCCAAGAGAAGTTAACGTACAGTAATGCCAAAATATGCCAAGAGAAGTTAACGTACAGTTAAAGTAAAGTTGATTGTCTACGCATAACTTTCTTCAAACCAAACGAATTTGCCAAGAGAAGTTAACGTACAGTAATGCCAAAATATGCCAAGATAAGTTAACGTACAGTAAAAGTAAAGTTGATTCTCCACGCATAACTTTCCTCAAACCCAACGGAATTAAGCAGTTAATAGCTCAAAAGAAGGTACGTTAATTAGAACTCTAGTTATAGAGGTTTTAGAAAAGAAAAATATTGAAAAAAATCTTGAAAACAAAGTTTATTCATAAATTCTTTTAATATATAAGATGTCATTGATTTAAGGATAAGCTATAAGAAACAAACTTTTAAAACGTTTGCCTTGGCTGGCGAAATCAGACTCTGGCGTATTCCAATTTACAAGTCTTCTTATAATAATATCAAATAATGAAGATGTTATCTAAAAAGGTTAAACTACTGGCCATTATTTTGCAAGGCTTTCTATTTAAGTCAGGTTAGGTTAGGTTAGGTTAGGTTTGGTTGATAAAACGAACTATATAAGTACATAGTTCATATCCATTCTGTCTGGAAATAAACCTTAGCCGGTAGGTCGCCTTGTTGTGCGCTCTACATCTCTACGTTCATCTGGTTATCTACCCCTATACTAACTTAGAAATTCGGTTTCTCAGCAAATTTCCTGAGTGGTTTCCAGCTTATCCCCCTAAGACCCGTCACGCCTGATAGGATGTCGTTGGATAGATATCTGACCCTTGCTCTCGCAAATGCAGGACAGTAACAGAGGTAGTGTTTTAGGGTTTCGTCATCCTCTTCGCAAGCTCTACAAGTGGCCCTCAGCTCAGAGTGTCCAGTGAGGATGCCAATTATCCTACTACGGTTTCCCTTACTCAGATTAAGGATTTCCTTAGTATTCGTAGTGTTGGGAGTACCCCATAGTATCTTTGAAACATTACCCACGTCAGTCTCCTCCCAAATTGATACATGCGAACTGGTCGCCCAGTCTGCCAATTCCAGTTTGAGAGAATTGAAAAGTATTGGGTTCTCCAAATTGGCTCTTTCCAGGAAAGAAACCTTCCTGGCCAGTTCGTCAGCAATTTCGTTTCCCATTATACCACTGTGTCTTGGGATCCAAACGATTTCGAGTCTGCCTCTTCCGGAGAAGTTTGCAATCTCTTCCTTACACTCGAGGATAGCCCTGGATCTACTTTTGTCCGCGGATATCGCTTTGATGGCCGATAGACTGTCCGTAAATATTTTTACGTTTTCAGGAATTGGAGAATCCCGTGCGTTAATAGCCCTAATACATGCCGTTATCGCCACCACTACAGCCTGAAAGACAGAGTTGTGGTCCGGTAGACGGAAGCATATCCCTGTAGAATGGTCTTCTTCATAGAAACCTATCCCAGTCTTACCATGCAGACTAGATGCGTCCGTATAGTATTGTAACCCTGAAAGGTTTTGTTGAATATTTCCGTTCATCCAACGTTCCCTGTCTGGTATCCGTATACTGCAGGGTATACATGTTGACACTTCCGAGATTCTATCACAGCTAATATCCACTGTGTTAAGTCCCGGAATTTGTTCTAAAATTGTCTGGTGTCTGGTCAAGTGGTCGGTGATATATTCCCCTGTTACACTTAATCGTAACATGGCCAGCGCTGCCTCATATTTAGTTCTAATCTCGATTGGGTGTATAGATGGTATATTCTCTAAAGCCCTTGTAGATGTAGCCCTTATTGAACCACAGATCCCTATGCAACAGAGGCGCTGTATCTTTTGAAATGGTTCAATGTAACATTTCCTGTTCATTAACGTCCATATGACTATGGATGCGTAGGTTAGAATAGGTCTAATGACGCTTGTGTATAGCCAGTGTGTCATCCTCGGGTTTAAATACCATTTCGAGCCTATAGCTCCCCTGCAAATGGCCCATACACGATGAGCCTTCGCAACCCTGCTCTCTATATGTTTTTTCCGAGTGAGCTTTTTATCGAGAATCACCCCAAGGTATTTCACCGTTTGTGTGATTTCAATCGTTTTGCCCTGGAAGCGGGGTTCATCAAAGTCGATTATTTTTTCTTCCACTTTGTGCCCTCGGTTGTGCCCAATCGTATGCTATTTCGAGTGAATCCGATGCCCTCCTACATAAATTTCTAGGATCTTTCCCCCTTACCAGTATCGCTACATCGTCTGCATAGCAGACAGGTTGGAAACAGTTATTGGCTAGAATCCTTAGCAGACTATTTATAGTGGTCACCCAGAGAACGGGGGATAAAATTCTCCCTTGAGGGTTCCCACATCAAACCTTGTCTCTTATTCTAATGCAACCAACCCCGCAACTTATCCATCTCTTTACTAGCATGTGGCTGATCCAGGCTTTGATATCCCGGTCAATGTCGAATCGTTCTAGGGATTGGAGTAGCGTATTGGTTGATACATTGTTAAAAGCTCCTTCTATATCAATGAATATAGCCAGAGTGCAGATTTCTAAGTCAAAAGATCTTTCGATGTGGTGAACTACCTCATGTAGTGCAGTTTCCACTGAGCGTCCCTTTAAATAAGCGTGTTGTTTGAACTTCAACAACTCATTTGGGATTTGAGATTTAACCATGTTATCAACTATTCGCTCCATGGTTTTCAGTAGCCTTTCTATTTCCTCTTACAAGAAAACAACAAAATAAAACTGGGCATGCAGAATCATGTGATTTACCTTTGGCAACAAGTAGAAAATAAAAGATCACTGTTTTTACCCAGTAACCAAATTTTATATCAAAACAGGTTTTTGTAGAACAAATTTGGGCATGTAGAATCATTCTACTTCTCTTACATACATATTGTATGTAAAAAAAATAATATTTGTATTGTTACGAAAAATATATGTGCACTAAACAAAAACAAAAGAATGATCTTAATAAACACTAAGTAATAATAATAATAAGGGTATTCCAATAGTATTGTATACATTTGTATATGAATGGGTTTCTACATATAACTCCAGACCGATTACAATTTTCATACTTGTTTTTACACTCTTTTCCTTCAGAGTCCAGTTTAAATTAAAATTATTATTATGTATTGATAATATATGGAAAAAATATTTAATATTTTTTAAGGCTGATTTTGAAAGTGGTTATTATAGTCATTTCGTGAGCACATCTTAAGACATAAAATTAAAGAGTAGTCGACACGACCCGGGCGTGTGGTCGCCTTTCCACTAAATCAGAGGTTTACCAATTATTGTTTGCCGCTTTTCTGGCAAGGGAGCCCACTTAAATACATTGTTTTCCAATTCAGGTTTTATAACAAGTAAGAAGTTCTTATGGATTGTAGTAATTTTCTCACCGATTACACTTTGCAGCAAAATTGATTACAATTACAATCTAATGTAAAATGGCCTAACCATTGGAATTAGTCCGCATATAAGTGTAATAATAATTACAAACTATCATACAAATTGCTTGATTGTGATGATCATCTAATGTAAAGTTTAGTCAAAGTAAATATTTTATCAAGGGACTTTTCTGACAACTGGGACCTTATAGCGATGTTGCCTTTGTTCATATACACACATAAAATTAAAATGTTAAAATGTGTTTTCATATATGGAATACGTGTATACAATCTCTTCATTATTTCAACTACAAGATTCGAGTAGTTCATTGTTCTTTCTGTCTATGCTCAAGACACATACACGTGTATTCTCACATATACCATACTTACACAGTATATCGTTATATTTTGTTCTTATTTAAAAAGCGTATACTTTAGCAAACATAGACAGTTTAAATGTTATTTTAACCTTTCTTTGTATCCTTCTATGTTATTGTTTAATAATTTTTAGTACTCTGTCATGTACTAAGGGAAAATATTCTCTCTAAGTATATTGATTTGGAAATAAAGACCTTATTCAATCACAGACTTTATAAACGTGCATATGTGTGTTCGTATGTTCTTCGATATGTTTGTATGCGTTTTTAAATTTTCTAACGATAAAATCAATTTGTAGACATAATCGACAATATTTGTATGTAATATAGAAATGTATTATATCTAACTACATAATCCTTTTTGGTTTAGTCTTTTAAAACGTCTACACATAAAGTATTTTCTTTTGATTAGATTTATTATTTATTGCATATATGTATATGTACGAAGGGATTACTTTCATTGCCGTTTTGTATACTTTTGGATTTATTTTGAAAATATTCATATTTTTTTTTTTGTATTTAAATTAAAATATTTTATTTACTTATATACAACCAGTAAAGTTCAATTTAAAATTTTGTCTTGAACAAATTATACAAATCATCTGTCAATATTTGTAAAGTGAATAAATATATCGAACAAATTTTGAAGTTAAAAGTAATATAAAATATTGTAAAATAAAAAAAAAAAAAAAATATAAAATCATCCGACAGTACACTTTATCCTTTTAGATTTATTAGTTAAGTGTTACATAAAATTCTAAGTTTTGCGCTACAAACAGAAATTTATTACAACGCCCATAAAAAGAAACTAATTTAAACTTAAAATTGAAAAGATTTAAGAAATTAATAAAATAAAGTCAACTATTTTAGAATATAGCCAGGTTGGTCCTCTTTCATTTCACATTAATAGCGGCTTTCTAGGACGAGTATGAATATTAAAATAAATTTTTTGAAAAATGTAGTCACATCAAATATGAAGCCGTTTTAAAAGAAAACAAAATCCTGAAGTTAAGTAACGTAAGCGAAACGAAATTAAATAATGTTTTCAAGTTTTGTACGTGTTTCGTTTGGCTACATGACGACGATGTAATAAAAATAATACTACCTCTACATTTTCAAAACATATGAACACAAAAATCTTACAGCAAATATTTTTATCAAAAAAAAGTAATTGAAGAAGAATTTATGTATATCTGTAATATTAATAGGTATGGCGATTTCTTGTGACCGATGATTTGTTAAACAGTTTTCTCCCAATTTTGACCAAACTTATCTAATTTGAAAGGTATTTCCTTTCAGCTGTCCACCAGATTTACAGATTTTTAAATTATATAATTTTTTTTGGAGTAAAATGCATTTAAAGTAGCTACTAACACATAAAATTCTACAATGCTATGTATGTATGTATTTATTAAATTTGCTAATGTGTTTGTGAGTTTATTTTCTTCATTCACAGTAATAATTGTGTTGAATTGATAAATAATTTTGGATATAACCCAATAATTGGACATAAGCCAATTAGGACAATTATCGATATTTAAAAATTATTGAATTGTGAATTGACTAAAATTGATAGGCATACCTTTAGGGTCTTTATTAAATGAAAAAATAAAATTTTCGATAATTTCCAGGGCCCGAGTCTGCTAGTTATTTTTTAGTAGATTTGTAATACAGTCCATTGTTGGCGTAGCAGATTGGCATCTATAATGTTAATAGGCTAGGCGATTTCTTTTGACCGATGTTTTGTTCTACTGTTTTATCCCGATTTTGACCAAACTTATAATATTTGCAAGATATTTCTTTTTAGCCATTTTGCGGATTTACAGATTTTTAATATTTTTTTTATTTATTTTGAGTACATTGACTTTAAAGTTGCTACTAACACATACACAAAATTATACACTGCTATGTGTCTGTTTATTAAATTTGTTAATGTGTTTGTAATAAAAATGAGTTTGTTTTTTGTGTTGATTAGTGAATTGGCTATAATTGATTAGCATACCTTTCGGGTCTTTATTAAATAAAAAAAATAAAACTCCCTAGAATTTGAACTCGAATTTCGAGGGCTGGAATATGCTAGTTATTTATTAATAGATTTGTACCACACCCTGTCGGCGTAGCAGGGTGTGGTATACGATTCCATGAATCAAGATATTTGAATAGTAAGACGACAGCTGATCATACGTGTTTACGAATCAGCTGTTTGAATAGTAAGTGAAACGACAGCTGTAACCCGATGCGCTTCGCTATATATTTTGTAGAAAACTATTTTATTTATTTTTGGTGATTTTTGTTTTTGCGATTTTAGATTTTGGCGACTTTTGTGCGATTTTTGATTTTGGAGATTTTTGGATTAGCGATTTTTGTTTTTTTTCGATTTTTGATTTTGACGATTTTTGATTTTGGCGATTTTTGTTTTTCGTGATTTTAGGTTTTGGCGTTTTTTTATTCTGCCGATTTTAGTTTTCGCGATTCTAGGTTTTGGCGATTTTAGCTTATGGCGATTTTTGCTTTTTTGTTATCATTGATTTCGGTGATTTTTTTTTGTGTCATTTTTGATTTTAGAGATTTTTGGCTTTATCGATTTTTGATTTTTGCGATTTTGGATTTTGGCAATTTTTGTTATTCGTGATTTTCGGTTTTGGCGATTTTTACTTTGGGGATTTTTGTTTTTTGCGATATTTGATTTTGGCAATTTTTGATTATGGCGATTTTTGGCTTTTTTTTGCTATTATTGATCTTTAGCGATTTTAGTTTTTGTGTGATTTTTGATTTTGGGGATTTTTTTGATCTAGCGATTTATATTTTTTGCGAAATTTGATTTTGGCGCTTTTTGATGTGGCGATTTTTGTTTTTCCTGATTTTAGGCTTTGGCGATTTTTTATTCTGCCGATTCTAGATATTGGCGATTTCTGCTTATGGCGATTTTTGCCTTTTTTTTGTTATTATTGATTTTGGTGATTTTTGTTTTTGTGTCATTTTTGATTTTTGGAGATTTTTGGCTTTAGCGATTTTTGATTTTTACGTTTTTTAATTTTGGCGATTTTGGATTTTGACCATTTTTGTTATTCGTGATTTTCGGTTTTGGCGATTTTCACTTTGTAGATTTTTGTTTATTTTAATTTGGGGATTTTTGTTTTTTGCGATATTTGATTTTGGCAATTTTTGATTATGGCGATTTTTGGATTTTTTTTTGCTATTATTGATCTTTAGCGATTTTAGTTTTTGTGCGATTTTTGATTTTGGAGATTTTTGGATCTAGCGATTTTTGTTTTTTGCGATTTTTTATTTTGGCGATTTTTGATTTTGGCGATTTTTTTACTCGCTATTTTCGGTTTTAGCGATTTTCAGTTTTGACGATTTATTTTATTACTTTTGATTTAGGCGATTTTTGTTTTTGGCGATATTTGATTTTGTCGATTTTTAAATTAGGCGATTTTTTATTCGCAATTTTCGGTTTTGGCGATTTTTGATTTTGGTCATTCCGCCCATATTTTCCATGACACACATGTTATCTGAGTTAATTTCTAAACATGTAATTCAATATTTTCTTTTGAACGGTCTCAGCTGAATTCCACTCTGGGGGGGTGATCGTTGGATGAAGGTGCGGCAGCTAGCTGAAATGGTATATATCGTGTATTGACCGAAAATTTGGAGATGATAAATCTGTCCACAAGATGGGTGTCGTATTGGCTCATAATGAAACAACAACAGCGTCATGTTTCACGCAATAAACCCGAGTTTTTGCATCAATGCGTAACCATGAATCAGACATGGGTCCACCACTTGATACCTGAGGTAAAGGAACAGTCAAAACAGTGGACTGAAATGGTAGAATCCTGTCGAAATTAGCGAAGGTGATTCCACTTGCAGGCAAGGTTTTTGCGTCCAGTGTTTGGGGCATGCAAAATTTTTATTGATTATCCTTGAGAAGGAAGTACAATCAATGGCGTGTATTATCCTAACTTATTGCAGCGTTTATGTGATCAAATTTAGGAATTGGCGAAAAAGATAGTGTTTTTCATCAAGAAAATGCACCTGTTCACACAAGCAATGGTCAAAATCCATTATCTAAAGTTCGAAGTCCTTCAATGCGCACCTTACTTGCCAGATTAGTTTTCTATTTTCTGTTTTCAAACTTGAACAAATGGCACGGTGGTAAAATATTTCCTAGTATTGAGGAGGTGACGTGTATAGTTTTTAGCTATTTTAAGGAGCAAGATAGTTCTTACTATAAACAGGGTATCGCAGCTAGTGAATATAGCTGGGAAATGTGTGTCATGCTGAAGGGAGATTGTATTGAGTAATAAAGAAAATTTTTCCCAAATTTGCTGTGTTTTCTGTATCAGGCCGGGTTGTTCCTACATTGTACATTGTTCTGTTAAGCGTACATTCAAACAATATTAAATTTTAGTTATTTCCTAATTTTTTTCAAATAAAATATTTGTACTTTTAGAAACGACACACAAAATGACTACAATGTGCTTAATATCGGGAAATCCGAGCAACGCCGGGTCGAAACAAATTTTTAAAAATAATTATAAAATTCTAGAAATTTTTTTAAATTAAAAAAAAAAATCCAAAATTTTGAATGAAAGTTAATTTAAACACCTTTTCGAATTTTTTTAAGGATATAGTCCCTAATTAAAGTTCACTGCACTTAACACAAAATGATAAGTAGCTCATTTTTGTTAAAATACTCATCAAATTTTAATTAGTAATTTTGTGTTTGATAAACGTGAAAATTCTTTAATCATCCCAAGTAAAATAGAAAGATTCACATAAACATCTCCAAAACAATCTTCAATTATAAATAATATAATAAGTATTTACAAGTGTACTTGCTACCAAATTAAACCATAAGTTAAGTCTTTATATTGCACACAATTAATTTGAAGATTTTAGCTTAAGGCCTTAACAAACAACAAGAATAACAACAAACAAAGAAGGCTTAACTGAGGTATTATGGAAAATTTTCTAATTAAAAATATTAATGAACAGAAATAACATTCTAAACAACAATTTTATTATTATTTGTTTTGAAAAATTACACCTATTCCCGGAACACCTAAAATTATTTATTGTATTAACTTAATACAGAATAATTTATGAATGTGATGTCTTTAAATGAGTCATAGAAAGATAAATAAATTTTAGTTCGTGTGGGTTTGTGATTATGCTTAATCATTATTAATATGATATGAATAGAAATTGGGCAAAAATGATGTGACACAATAAAGATTTAAAGGTAATATTTCGTATCATACCTAGATCTTATTTACCAAATAGGTACTCGGTGTACAATTTTTATACCCTATACCGCTGTGGTCAGGGTAAAATGACTCTGTGCTGATGTTGATACTACCAAAAATATTTAAGCTAGACCCACCTTTTATTATACCGATCGACTCAGCATAACATTCTGAGTCGCTTTAGCGATGTCCGTCCGTCCGTCTGTGTGTCCATGTAAACCTTGTAATCAAACTACAGGTCGAAAATGTGAACATATTTCGGTGAAATTTAGTGTGTAAGTTTCTATAACCAACAGCATGAACGCTGTTCACATTAATCAAAATCGGTGCATGTTCAGACCTAGTCCCCATAAATGACACCTATGAAATCGACTTAAATTTCTAAATTATCATATAGATCCCGGTGAAATTGAGTCTTTGTATGTTTATTACAGCCATTTATCAGTAGTGCAAAAATAAAATCTATAGGACAATTTTTTGTCATAGCCTCCATATGAAGCTGGTTACCGATCTTGTCCCAATTCCATAAAAAAAAAACAAAAATTTTGCACAGATTTTTTCAAATTTGGTTTAAATGTGTTTTTGCAAAAACTAAATGACCTTACCACATATTAGCAGGATCGGTAATTTCTCGACCTAGTCCGATATGAACTTTTACATATCCGAAGGCAAAAAAATTAATAATAATGCTACTTAAATTTGATTTAGGCTTATTTGCTATATCAAATTAGTTCCACCTAATAATAGTTAGGGTCTCTAAACGCATGGTACAGAGTATCAAATTTGAATGTGTAATTTTCTTCTTGGTATTTAGGCCATAGTCTTATTTTAATACGAAACTGAGATTTTTTTAATGCTTGAGAAAAATTAGGTTTAACAGAAACATTTGCCGGAATTTTACAATTAATACAGCACGCCTTTTAAGACTTTAGTTCATATTTAATATACATATATTAAAAAATTTATAGGGCTAAGAGCATTCTACTTCTTATTTTGTTTAAAAAAAAAATAAATGCTGTAACAGATTTTGCTAATAAAATGAATATTATTATATTTTTTTGTTTTTTTTTTTAATAACATAAGTTTATACAGTACTATATAAATTAAATGCTTTCTAATTTTCTAATAATTCTCATTAAATTAAATGAACATTAAAATTGTACAGTACAATGATACATAAAATGTTCTGATATTTTACATAAAACTATGCTACATCTATGCTTACAGCATTAGCACAACATAATGTTTTTAGTTTAAAATCATAGGAGAATTCGTATGTTTTAACTTATGTCATGCCAATTGTTTAGTGTTACTAAGTTAAGTTGAGTTGACGGGTAAACACCTCACTTGGTGTTTCTTTTTTTATGTTTCGACAACATACAAAGGTGTTATCGATTGTTGTTCAATTGTCATACAAAACGAACATAGTACATGACGTAGAGATAAAGCTTCCGTTTTTTTCTTTTCTGAAAAAGTAACTCAACGTGTTAAGTTCTCAAATTCTGAATTGAAAATATTCATATTAAAATCGTGGCGAATCGTGATTTTTTTTTAAATAAATAAAGTTAATGGTGTTAGCAAAAACATCTGCTTAAAGTGATAAAAGTCGTAGTGCTAATATTTTTTATTGTATGTGAATATACAAAAATAATATATTTAAAAAAAAAGTAATGTTGGACACAAGTAGTCCCAAATCAAAGACGGATTCAGAAAAATAGAGTTACCCAAAATTGGTTTTACATCAATAAACCCAATCTAATTGGTAAGAATTTCTTCCTATATAATGTTTTAGTAAATCTTAATGTGTGCAATATTTCTTAGTGTTTTAATGTATCGTTTTAATCTAAATTCCATTATATGAGGCCATGTAAAAGTTTTACGCCAATTATCACTAGACCGACTATACGATACCCTATACCATGCGATTAGAAACCCTATCTCTTAGGCCCAACTAACTGGACATTGAAAATAAGCAAAAACCAAATTTGAGTGGGATTTTTATTAATTTTTTTGGCTGCAGATATGAAAAAATTCATATCGGATGCTATATCTATAAAGGGACTAGGTCCAAAAATGGACCGATCCTGATCATGTTTGGTAAAGTCCCTTGTATTTTGCAAAAATATGTACAAACAAAATTTGAGAAGAATCAGTGCAATATTTTTGTTTTTTAATAGATTTAAGTGAAGATCGGGAAGCAGCTCTATATGGGGTCAAAGGATCATTTTTGGACTACTCATTAGTGGATGTAATGAACGCATACAAACCCAATTTGAGTAAGATCTATATGACAATTTGGATCTTATGGCAATTTATGTCGATTTCATATGGGTAATTTGTATGGGGGCTAGGTCTGAACATGGACCGATTCTCACCAATTTCAATAGCGTTCATCCCATGGCCGACGAAAGCTTAGATACCAAATTTCATCAAAATATATTCATATTTGCGACCTGCAATTTGATTACAAGCTTTACATGGACACACAGACGGACGGACGGACGGACGGACGGACGGACGGACATTGTTAAATCAACTCTGAAAGTGATTCTGATTCGATCGGTATAATTAAAGATGGGTCTAGGTCAAATAATTTTGGTTGTTACAAACAGCAGCACAAAGTCATTATACCCAAACCACATAGTGGTATAGGGTATAAAAACCAACAAAATATCAAGAGCTACATGAAACCAGCTCAAAAAATTTTTTTTTAAAAAAAGACACCTCCTGTGTAATTTAATAAAAATTAATTAAATAGGCAACCTAAGTGATCATAAAATCGTACATAATTTCAACAACACTATGGTTTTTATGGAATCTGAATCGCTGAAAGATTTAATTATGAACGCAGAAATATTAATGTATTAAAAGTCATCATGTTCTCTACACTCTCAATCAAACCGGTTTTTTTTTTAACATCATATCAATAAGATTCAAGTTATTAAAAAAAAAAAAAAGGAAGAAAAATTGTTGCGGTTCTATATAAATGACAACCACTGTAGCTGGTTCAATTTATGAATGGAATTTCTACACTAAAAACTAGTTTTGAGTAAACGCATCAGTGACGTCATCAACAAACTTAATAAGACCTTTTATTTATTGATAAGTATATTTGACATAATTTTAGAAACAACAAATTTTAATATTGTAATGTTAAGTATAACAGTTAGCAAATAATGTAAAGAGTAATTTTTGTTTTTTTTTATAAATGTTTATTAATGCTCATATTCAATACATGCACTCTACACTTGTTCAAATTGAATTTTGTGTTACTAAAGAATAAGTGCATCGATTGAATTATGAATACGTTTTAATTTTTATAATAATTAAATTGAATTTTGAACAATTCCATAATTAAGTAAAGATTAATTAAGAATTTATATAAAACTTAATTTGTTATACATAGCATGTTGAATGGTATAATATTTAGTATCGCCAGATACTAAAATTATTGTATATTTTGAACTTTTATATTAATATTGTTTAAATTTCAGTTCCATGGATGCTTTGGGCTCAAATCATCGCCTGCACAGCAGTAAGGTAAATCAGCAGCATAAAACAATATGGTATAATATTCTACATTAATTTACTTCAACTCGTAAGTCAAAATATACAATTTTTATTTCTACATGCGTTCGTTTTATACTTAAATATTTTTAAATGATAATGATATATAATATTCGGCTAGATTATATAATATTCGGTTAATTTATAGAAGGTTATATTATAAAATCTATTAGTACTGAACAATAATAACACTGTGCTAGTTTTGAGAACTTTTTTTTTGCCGACAAACGGGGCACCCGGTGAGTTAAACTAAGTCGACTGTGCTGAATCGAATGGCGTTCGCCTTTTTTTTAGGTTAGCTCTTAAAAAAAAGTTAGGGGGGGGTTAAAGTTTCCCCCTTTTGGCCTGTTCTTGCAGAATACCGGTATATAAAACTATGTTTTTTTTACATCTGAGGTGCAGGGTGTGTTCAGCAACTTTGTAGAAAATATTATGCAAAATATTTTTGTTGAACATATTAACACTCTAACTGCCCCTCATAACGGCTTTTTTTTTGCTTTATTCTAACAAATCGTAAAAAAACACCCCGAAAAAGGGGAAGGGCGGGGATAAAATGTTCTACAAAATTGTTGGCCATAAAATTTTACTATATACGTCAGAACACACCAAAACCTAAAACTTAACACAAACACCAAAAACGAATCAAATTCAAGATTGCCCACACACAAGGTATGCAAATCAACTACATATTAATTTTAATTTTTTTTATTATTTTGTTCTTTCTTTGTTTCTTTGTACTGTCTTTGTTTCTTTGTACTTTCAATGACATTCTGACGTTTATTTCTTTACAGTTATTTTTTTTCGGCAAACCCTCAATTATAAAATTGTGCAGTGGTACTAACTTTGAAAAATAAGAAATATTAAAAATAAGTCTAACTTTTAAGTTTTTGGCAATCTCTTATCAAGTCGGTTACACTTAAATTTCTAAGATGGAGGCGTGTAATAAATTTAACTACTTTTGTTACGTGTGTGGAAAATTTACAATTATGCCCAGTCGCCGTAAAATTACTATTGAAATAATTAACTTGTATGAATCATATTTTTCTTTAAGTGTTATATGTGGTAAGAATTGGACACCCTCGATAGTGTGTACAACATGCATTTACCATTTTAAAAAATGGAAAAAGATGGAGACGCGATGCCATTTTTTCTTTTATATACCGGTATTCTGCAAGAACAGGCCAAAAGGGGGAAACTTTAACCCCCCCTAACTTTTTTTTAAGAGCTAACCTAAAAAAACGGCGAACGCCATTCGATTCAGCACAGTCGAGTTAGTTTAACTCACCGGGTGCCCCGTTTGTCGGGTTTTTCAACTAGCATAGTGTAATAATTCAGATTTAACAAATGAATGAAAATAAACTATTGATATGGAAAAATTATTAATAAATGTTATTTTAATAGAAATGAAGAAAATTGAGTAAAAGGAATTTAATTGGGAATGCTGACTGGTAAACGGATATTATGGATAATTTATTAGTAAATTTTAGGGAGCATCCTAAAGTAATAATTGTTTTTGTGAAAACAGCGATTTTTATTAAGTACAAAAATTAAAATATGATAACTTGTGTAGAGTTCAATAGTCTGGGTAAATTATATTAAGTTTTTATTTGCAAGAAAAGTCTTGGAAAGAGTATGTATCTCTTTTCTTTTTTTGTTGTTGTAGTAGGTTTAGAATGGTCAAAGAACCTACCCAATCCGACGAGCGTAGCCCTTCAAGCTTTCCAAGCACCGACCATTACTAACCAAAAATATAAAATCATTTAAATGTGCTTACGTACTACAAACATTTGCAACAATGCACATAACACTGTTCCAGCTATAGCATTTGAGTAAGAACAAGTAACAAAATTATAGTCGGTTCAGACCGACTATAGATTCGATACCCTGTACCATGGTTTAGAGACCCTATCTCTTCGGCCCTACTAACTGGATATAGAAAATAAGCATACACCAAATTTGAGTGGCATTGTTATCTATAATATTAATAGGCTAGGCGATATTTTGTTACCGATGTTTTGTTCTACCGTTTTATCCCGATTTTGACCAAGCGTATATTATTTGAAAGGTATTTCTTTTTAGCTGTTCACCAGACTTACAGATTTTTAAAATTTTTTTCTTTACTTTGAGGAAATTGCATTTAAAATTGATACTGACACATACATAAAATTATACATATGCTATGCGTGTTTTATTAAATTTGTTAATGTGTTTGTTAATGAGTTTGTTATCTTCACTCACAATAATAATAAACCATAAAAGTGTTGGTTTGTGAATTGGCTAAGTTGAAAAATACAGCTGCCTAGAAATTGCACTCGAATTTCGAGCGCTTGAATCTGCTAGTTTATATTAATATTTTTGGCTGCAGATATGAAAAAGTTCATATCGGGTGCTATATTTATATTGGGACTATGTCGAAAAATGGACCGATCCTGACTATATTTTGTAAAGTTACTTATATTTTGAAAAAATATGTACAAACCAAATTTGAGAAATATCTGTGCAATATTTTTCTTTTTTGATAGATTTAAGTGAAGATCGGGAAGCAGCTCTATATGGGGCCTATGACGAAGAATTGTCATATAGGGATCATTTTGTGACTACTGATTAATATATATAATGAACTCATACAAACCCAATTTGACTGAGATCTATATGATAATTTCGATCTTATGGCTATTTATGTTGATTTCATAGGAATCATTTGTATGGAGAGTAGGTCAGAACATGAACCAACTTTCACTAATTTCAACAGAGTTCAAGCTATGGCCCATAGAAACTAAAATTCCAAATTTTATCAAAATATATTTATATTTGCGACCTGTAGTTTGATTACAGACGGACAGACGAACGGACGGATGGACATTGCTAAATCGGCTCAGAAAAGTTGGGTCTAGGTCGAAGTCATTATACCCTATACCACTATGTGGCATAAGGTATAAAAACTTACATACCACATAGTGGTATAGGGTATAAAAAGTCAATATATCTACAACGATACTTGAGCATTTATAAAACGGTAATTCATTGACTGAGTTTTTGAATTTATGTACTTCAATTCAAAATTACTCAGTTCTGTCTCTATTTTTACCTTTACGCAGTTTTAATATTCTTCCTCTTCGATTTCTTTTTTATATTTTACATATTCCTTTATAAAATTTCTAGCACCTTTAGAGTTTTTTGAAATAATGTTGTCCATGCTGATTCAAGTATTATTTTTGTATTGGAAAATTATTTGGCAATTTAACACTTAGCTCGTAAATGTGTGATTTTTAATTTTTGTTCGATTAATTGTCTATCCTATTCTTCAATATAATTGCCCAAAACAGGCCTTAGTAGCAAATTTCATTAAATAAAAAATCAATTTTATTCTCTAAATAATCAAATTTATGCCCATGTACAATTATCCAATTTGTAAAAATTTGTAACAACAGATAATATAGCATCAATAAGTTTTTTATCGTCCACATTGTGGTCCTCGAATGCGAGACTCGCTTTTTGTTTTTATAGAATCATTGTGCATATTTGTAAACTGCGTCGGCTCAATGAATTTTCGTTTACAACGTTAAAATGAGTTTACAACTCAAGGTAAATATTCAGAACTGCTTGCTATATCGGAATTTTTCTTATAAAGTCGAAATCTTTGTCAAGCAACTTATATATCATGTTGTATAATATATGAGTTGACCAAAATATTTAAATACGAAAGGAAGCTGTTCAAACGTTCACAATTTTGTTTAACATGACCAGTTGTATTTAAAAGGCGACAAAAGCACTAACAAAAACGAAAAGCGCATATATAGCGTTTTTTAAGGCGTTAAATACAAAAAAAATCGCATTTTAGGTAATTAAAAAGAGCTAAATTTAGCGCTAAAAACTCTAACTCGAAACCCTGATTTTCGATCTCTATACTTAAAATATAGAAATGTACTGCAATTAAAATTTGAATAAAACCCGAATACCACCTTCGAAGAACATACTAATACCAATATATCTAGAATACACTTTGCCAAATCACACTGCGGAATATTTTAGGGGTCATTGACAGGGGGCTGAGCAATTCCAAGTCAGGGTAAAAGACTAAGTAAAACCTACAAAAATTTGAAGGTTCTCAATTCATGACTCAAGAACCATTGCTGATATCTCAGATCATTCTTTAGCAAAAGTGCAGCCAAGGCCTACATAAATTATTATACCCCATAGCGATGTTTGTAACTACCAAAAATGTTTGACTTAGGCGTATCTTTTATTATACTGATCGACTCAGAATCCCTTTCTGAGCCTATTTAGAGATGTCCGTCGGTCTGTCCGTCCGTCCATCCGTCTGCCTTTAACCAAAGTACAGATTGCAAATATGAATATATTTTGATGAAATTTGGTACGTAAGCCATTTGGTATTGGTTAGTGCATGAAATATTTTAAAATTTTTGAAAATCGGTGCATATTCAGACCTAGTCCCCATCCAAATAACCCCTATGAAATCGACTTACACTGCAATAATATTCAAATTATCATAGAGGTCTCGTTCAAATTGGGTTTGTGTGTTTATTGCAATAGTCCCTTAGTAAATCCTGTCAAGTAAATGAGTCATTGCCCCCATATAAAGCTGCTTCCCAATCTTCATTTAAATGAATAAAAAAAAAACATTGCACAGATTTTTCTCAAATTTGGTTTGCACATGATTTTGCAAAAAATAAGTGGCCTTACCACATTTAATCTGGATCAACAATTTTGCGACCTAGTCCTCATATAAATATAGCGTACGATATGAACTTTTTCATATTTGCAGGCAAAAAAATTAATAACACTGCCACTGAAATTTATCTAATTAGTTGGACCTAAGAGACATGGTCTCTAAATGCATGGTATAGGGTATCATTTAGTCGTTCTATGTCGACTATAATTTTCTTTCTTTTCTACAATATTAATAGGCTAGGCGATTTCTTGTGACCGATGTTTTGTTCTACCGTTTTATCCCGATTTTGACCAAACGTATATCTTTTTTCGTTTTGCAGATTTTTAAATTTTTTCCTTTATTTTGAGTAAATTGCATTTAAAGGTGCTACTAACACATACATAAAATTATGCAGTGCTATGTGTGTGTTTATAAATTTTTCAATGTGTTTGTAATAAAATTGAGTTTGTTTTTTGTGTTGATTTGTGCATTGGCTATAATTGATTAGCATACCTTTAGGGTATTTAGTTACTGAAAAAATAAAATTTCTTAGAATTGGCACTCGAATTTAGAGGGCTGGAATCTGCTAATTTTTAATAATGTACTCATGTGAAAATAAAATTTCAAGTACTGATATATGTTTGATTTAATATTTAATATATCACTCATCATTATACATCTCTTCTAATCTTCTAATATATATGTAACTAGCAGATCCCAGCCCTCGAAATTCGAGTGCAAATTCTAGGAAATTTTATTTTTTTTACTTAATAAGTTATTTTATAAAATCCTAAAGGTGTGATAATCAATTTTAGCTAATTCACCATTCAACACTTTATATTTTCGTTATTGTCGTTATTGGTTTATGTCCAAAATTATATTTGTCGTTATTGTCGTTATTGGTTTATGTTCAAAATTATTTTTCAATTCAAAGCAGGGCTTTTTGCAAAGACATTAACAAATTTAATAAACACACACACAACATTGTATAATTTTATGTATGTGTTAGTGTTAGTAGCAACTTTAAATGCATTCTACTGAAAAAAAATGTAAAAATGTAAAAATCTGTAAATCTCGTGGACAGCTAAAAAGAAATACATTTCAAATGCGTTATGTTCGGTCAAAATAGGAATGAAACTGACAAACTTCCATCGGTCACAAGAAATCACCTTGCCTATTAACACGTTCACTGCCCACTCATTTTTATTGTGTGTACACATTTTCCAACACCAATTTTCCATAAAATGTAAAAATTAAAACGTAGGATTTTGTGTGAATATACTAAATTGAATTCAGATTACATATCTGCAAAAAAAAGATGTACGGGTTAACTTTTACGTGGCAATAGAAAAGCCACTTTTAGTTCTCATTGCCAACTATGAGTTTACTCGTAGAGCAGGACATATGAGTTAACTCGTAGTTTGGCAATGTGACGTTTTCAATAAGAAAGCAATAAAAATTTTTTTTGTATGTTTACGTTAATTTTCGTAACTTTGCAGTGCTTTGTGATTAATTTCTACTTTCTTAGTTGGGTTTGTTGTGAATAGTTGAATTAAGCGTGAACTATTTTTTGAATAATTTCTTTATAATTTTACATTATAATATCTTTACGACGATAAGATACAAAATATAAATATTTATTTATTATGAGTAAAAAATGTTTTGCTGATTTGTTTTTCAACGAAAATTTTATAAAGTCAATAGTGGACGCAACTAATAGATATGCTGCACCAGAAATCGTAAAATTGGGTGCTATCCGCAGGTCATCTCGTTTTAAATGGTGGTATAGAATGTGATGTTTCTGAAATGAAAGTATTCTTAGGATTTCTTTTCAAATTGGGCCCATTTTCGCTTCCAACTATTAAGCATTATTGAAACACTAATACATTTTACAATGTATCACTTTGGCGAAGGCAAATGTGCCGTAATCGATTTCAGATTTCGTTTCGTTTTTTTACATTATGCAGATAATAATGATCCAGCAGCTTCCATGGATAGATTACGTAAAATAAGACAGATTCTGAACCACATCAATAATACGATGCACACATTATATTCTCCAGGGAAAAACTTGCGTATTGATGAGTTGATGGTGCTTTGGCGTGGAAGATTTCGCCAATATATAAAAAGCAAACGGCATAAATATGGAATAAATTTATGGATGGATTCCTTGACAAAGGACGCAGTTTTTATAATTTATAAAAAAATTAAAACGTGGTGAACAATCATGGATGTGATCTGTTAGCATTGTGGTATGTAAATGGAAAGACAAGCGGGATGGGCTGTCAATTTCTAACATGCATAAAGTTGAAATGATATACTATACAAAAAAAAAAAAAAAAATGGGAAAGTTTCAAAAAAACCAAATATATTAAAAGATTATATTGATGGAATGTCTGGAATCGACAAATCCGATCAGATAATTTCTTATTATTCGTGTTTGAGAAAAACATTACGATGGTATAAGAAACTTGGCATCCTTTTCTTTAAAATATAAATGTATATCAAATGCATATATTATGTACTCCAACCAACCAAATGTTAAAAAAATTACATCATTGCAATTTCGGGAACAATCCGTGGCTCATTTAAAAGATAAAATGCTTACTATAAGGACCCCAGAACCATCAGGTATGTAGTTATCTCAGTTATCAGAAATGCATTATTTACAAGTCCTTTCTCCAACTGGCAAAAAAAATCCAACAAAATCATGCCGAGTATGTACGAAAGCCAAACGTCGAAAGGAAACTAGATACTATTGCGAAGCGTATGCAGAGAAATCAGCTTTATGCGTGGGAGACTGCTTTAAAATTTACCATCAAAATATATAAAATTATATTTTTATTTTTTTCCTATAAAAATTTTTAGTTTTACTTATAAAATTATAATTACAATATAAAATCTATAATATTAATAGGCTAGGCAATTTCTTGTGACCGAAGTTTTGTTCTACCGTTTTATCCCGATTTTGACCAAGCGTATATTATTTGAAAGGTATTTCTTTTTATCCGTTTTGCAGATTTACAGATTTTTAAATTTTTTCTTTTATTTTGACTTAACACATACATAAAATTATACAATGCTATGTGTGTGTTTATTAAATTTGTTAATGCGTTTGTAAAAAAAATGTGTTTGTTTTTTGGTGTTGATTTGTGAATTGGCTATAATTGATTAGCATACCTTTAGGTTCTTTATTTAATGAAAAAATAAAATTTCCTAGAATTTGCACTCGAATTTCGAGGGCTGGAATGTGCTAGTTTAAATAAATACAATTTTTTAATGTTTTTTCTAGTGACAATATTTTATGTTTTATATCTGAATTAATGACTGAAGTGAATATGAGAATGTCTTTTTTTATTTGAAATAAATGTTTTTAAAATAAAAAATTAACGAGTAATGAAGTTTTTCTGGTTTGTAATTAGATTACAGTATTGATATACATAGTATAATTGTTTTTTTTTAATGGATTATTCAGATTGTTTTCAAAATTTCAGGAAAAGTTATGGAGAAAATATGTATGAAATTTTTTTCTTCTGGTTGTTCTTCGTTGCCCAAACAAATATCAGAGTCAAACTCGCTACGTCGTAAAATGAAATTAACTATTACAAATCATATGTAAACTACGAGTATACTCATAGTGGGCGTCCCTGCAAAGACGCAAATTACGAGGGAAAAATTACTACTTCTTGAAAGAGTCATTTGAAAAATTAGTCAAATCTGATTTGCTGAAGCTATTTGCTGAAGATTTAATGACAAATCATCTATGGCCTGAGAATGCTAAACGCTTTGGAGGTTTTGCTATACTGGGACTTTCACCCTGACGTGGAGTTTGTCACCCCCCAGAATGGCTGTTGCACTGTTTAATCTTTAAAATTTGAGTATTATAGAATCAAACAAGTAAGAAAATTATAGTCGGTCTAGACCGACTATACGATACCCTACACCATGCGTTTAGAAACCCTATCTCTTAGGCCCAACTAACTGGACATTGAAAATAAGCAAAAACCAAATTTGAGTGGGATTTTTATTAATTTTTTTGGCTGCAGATATGAAAAAGTTCATATCGGATGCTATATCTATAAAGGGACTAGGTCCAAAAATGGACCGATCCTGATCATGTTTGGTAAAGTCTCTTGTATTTTGCAAAAATATGTACAAACAAAATTTGAGAAGAATCAGTGCAATATTTTTGTTTTTTAATAGATTTAAGTGAAGATCGGGAAGCAGCTCTATATGGGGTCAAAGGGATCATTTTTGGACTTCTCATTAGTGGATGTAATGAACGCATACAAATCCAATTTGAGTAAGATCTATATGACAATTTGGATCTTATGGCAATTTATGTCGATTTCATATGGGTAATTTGTATGGGGGCTAGGTCTGAGCATGGACCGATTCTCAACAATTTCAATAGCGTTCATCCCGATAAAAGCTTATATACCAAATTTCATCAAAATATATTCATATTTGCGACCTACAGTTTGATTACAAGCTTTACATGGACACACAGACGGACGGACGGACGGACGGACGGACGGACATTGTTAAATCAACTCAGAAAGTGATTCTGATTCGATCGGTATAATTAAAGATGGGTCTAGGTCAAATATTTTTGGTTGTTACAAACAGCAGCACAAAGTCATTATACCCAAACCACATAGTGGTATAGGGTATAAAAATATTACTCATACGCAAAGGGATACAAGTTACTATGAATATTTATATCATACCCAAAATTGGTCAATATGCCCTACTGGTATAATGAATGATATTGGTAGAGGGCATAAAAATTTACTTTACTTTAATTACATCAAAACAACCAAAAATTAAATTTCTACAAATTTCAAATGCCAATTCCTTTGAATTTTAAACTTGTATCAACAATCTCTTTAGAAAAACTAACCAACTAAAAAAAAAAAACTCATTTCAGTTTCAATTTCAATCCTCATTGAAGCCATTAGTCAGAATGTAATTGATTTTATAATTCAAATGAAAAGTTTATTTACAACTAAAAAACATAAAAGTTCCTCATGTTTTAACGACATGAATCAAGCTTTTATGATATTTAATTAAATAAAAACATTTTGACAACCCATGACGTACGATTGATGTTAAAATATAAGTATGTGTATTCTAATTTAATATTTATGATTGTATGTACAAAGCATAATTTTTTATATATATTTTTTTTAATAAAACGTATTTAAATATTCTTTGTGAATGTCAATTGCGAAGCAAAAAAAAAAGAAAATGCATACACGAGTCGTGAAATTATTTCGTTTTTTTATTCAAAAAATATCATTTATGTGTACGGCAAATGTCAAGAACAGCTTTGTGCTATAATATTTATGTATGTAGATGTACATACATTTGTAGCTATAATTTTAAATTATAATGAATACGGTACATTAAAATATAAAATAGTATTCATACAAACATAAGCTTTGCAGAAAAATACTTAGGGGAAGCTGGGTCAGTAAAGTTATTTCAATTCAGGATTTAGTTTTTTATGCGTGTTGGAATGGCCAGAAACTGTGTCACGTGTAATATTTTAACATTTATTATTATCTAGTTCGACATAATGGCGGCCTTCTCTTTTTATGAATATTATTAAAATGTACTAATAGCAGCCTCGTTTGAAGTGCATATGCCCATTTGAATTTAAAAAAAAATATGCTAAAATAACGTACTTATATACTTACTACTTATCTTAAGAATAACAAGCAAGTGTGTTTAGCTCGGTTTAATATCATCAACGTGTGTCTTAAACTCAATATTATTATCAAGATTGGTTACTGTTACCATTTTACCACAGCTACTTAGACTCTAAGTTCTAGTACCGTGTTAATTTATAATTCATTATTTTTAATTTTTGATCAGTATCTTGTTTTTTTATAAAGTGAATCATGTTTTTTCCATTGAAAGAAAAAACTCCTATCTGAAAAAATAATTTTTTTTCTAATATTAGAGTAGGCTTTCTACTGTTGGGCCATTAAAATCTACAGAAAAGGCGCAAGGTTTTATTTATATTTTTTAGTAGCAATATTTTTAAGTTAAATGCTTAAATTTAAACTAACAGAACCCACTCCTCGAAATTCGAGTGCAAATTCTAGGTAATTTTATTTTCTCATTTCATAAATTATTTTGTAAGACCCTTATGGCATGCTAATCAATTTTAGCCAATCACAATTCGACAATTTTTAAATATCGATTGCGTTATTGGTTTATGTCCAAAAATATTTTCCAGTTCAACACAGTTGTTATTGTAAATGAAGAAATCAAATTAATTTTTTTTCCAAAGACATCTATAACTTTAATAAACATATACACATAGCATTGTATAATTTTATATGTGTATTAGTAACAACTTTAAATGCATTTAACTCCAAAAAAATTAAAAATGTAAAAATCTGTAAAGCTGGTGGACAGCTAAAAAGAAATATCTTTCAAACGAGATACGATTGGTCAAAATTGGGAGAAAACTGTGGAATGAAAAGCCGTCACAAGAAATCACCTTACTTGTAAATATTATAGATACATTTTCTCTTCTATCCTAACCACTTTTTACCATTTTATTTAATAATTCGGCAAGTAAATATTAGACAAACTCTGCTGCCTACTTCGACGACGCGTAGCGTCGCGACGGCTGCACCACTAAAGAAAAAGTTGGCGGTGCTGCCGGGCTTTAAGCCGCACGATTTGGAATTCAGGACAATCATGAATCAAATTCTATAAACATAATGACCTCAACAACAACAAATATTGCAGCTATCATACGCAAGCGACAAGTAAGGAAATTATTCGTTACCATGCGTTTAGAGAAAGGGTCTTAGTTCCAACTAATTAGGTATGAAAAATAAGCATAAACAAGATTTGAGGGGGATTGCTATTAATTTTTTTCGCCTACATATATAATGGGACCAGGTCGAAAAATGGACCGGCTCTGACCATATTTGGTAAAGTCACTTTTGTTGCTAAAAATATGCAAACCAAATTTGAGAAAAATCTATGCAAAATTTTTGTTTTTGATAGGTTTAAGTGAAGATCGGGAAGCAGCTTTATGTTGCGGATATAACTAAGAATTGTCCCACAGTACTACTACCTAATTTGACTGAGATATATATATGATAGTTTTTATGGCAGGATATGTCGGTCCTATAGGGGTTATATGTATGGGAATTGGTCTTAACATTTTCACCAATTTCAATAGCGTTCGCACTGCGGCTGCTAAAAGGTTATATACCAAAACGAAGATATGGACAGACGGACATTGCTAAATCGACTCAGAAAGTGATTCTGAGTCGATCAGTGCAATAAAATATGGCTCTACGTCAAATATTTTTGGTAGTTACAAATATCAGCACAAACACATTATACACTGACCATGTATTGTTATAGGGTACAACAAAATATATAATAACAACAACAACAAGCACAAGATAGAAAACTCATATGCGTTTCAAAATTTTTTAAACTCTTTCTTTTAACTCATACTCTCTGTCTGTTGATCTGAAACTTGGCCCATAGTCTTGTTGCGACTACAGATTAATTTTGGGGTAGTCACGAACAGTCACGAAGTGGTTTAAATTTGATTTCCCCTCATCCGATCGAACTGAAACTTGGTCGATATACTTGCTGTGAAGAAAGATTAAGTTCGACATAGTCACGCACAGTCACGCATAGTCACGCACAGTCACGGAGTGCTTTACAACCCATTTCGCCTTATCTGATCGATCTGAAAATTGGTCGATAGACTTGCTGTGAAAAAAGATGAATTTTGACGTAATCACGCACAGTCACGGAAAGATTAAAACTTCACTTCCTCTCACTCAATTGATCTGAAACTTGGTCGATGTAATTGCCGTGAATAGAGATTAACTTTGACATAGTCACGCGCAGTCACTCATAGTCAAGCAAATTCACTCAGACGGACATCACTATATAAACTTCACTTCAATATATATGGGTCAAGACTTTTTTAAAGTCATATCGTCATTCCAACTTCTGCATTTCTTCTTTTAGTGTAGGTATTTTCTTTTTCCCATTTCCTTTCGATAATCAGTTTTCCTGCTTTTCTCCTCTTTTCTCTATGATTTTAAACGCACACTTACAAATAATTTTATAAGTAGCATTGTGGTATTGAGTGTATTGAAGCCATGAACCCGGCCATTTCGACCAGCAATAAGGCCGGTGGTACAGCGTGCACCTGCTTCAAGTTACACTTACCATTTGCATCATCCACTTACCATTTACATACCATTTCAATCATTTTTGAACCTATTGCTACATGCTACATTATCACACCACTTTGGGAAAAATTGGAAACATAGTAGAGACTTGCAATTTTATGTTTCGGTCTACGACAGTACCAGTGTTAATGATGAATTGGAAAAACAATGAGGAGTACATAGAAGATGAATATATTGATCGAAGGACTCGTTCAGCAAATATTGTTGTTAGTGGTTTAAACAGCAATAATAACAACGAAGCTAAAAATGAATTTACTAAATTATGCACCAACGTACTTAAGGTTAACATACACGTTATAAATGCACGTAAATTGCCATCGAAAAATACATTTTTAATTACACTGGAAACAAATATGCTAGCTATCAATGTAATAGCTGCCCAAGGTAACTTGAATGATGGTTCGATTTTCATTCAAAAGGATTATACCAATGAAGAACAAAATGTGAGATATAATTTAAGGCAAATAAATAAAGCTGTTGCATATCCTCAAAATAATTTGAAGGTCAGGATGGGTGAATTCTGTATTTTTATTAATAAAAAAAAGATACACTTGGTCCATGGGAAAAGCAGTTGCTAATTGTAATGATGATGCTGAGTTTTTAAGAAATTTATTGTCTGAAGCCAATTCCTCTATAGATGTCACAGTTCGAAATATGAACAATAATGTTGAAGATGTTGCTACAACCTCAACAAATGTCCCTACACAATAGCAATACAACACATGCCGTTTAGTCTCATATAATGTAGCAAACCTAGCCAGTTCTCTTAGTTTGGGAAATTTTGTAACTTTTATAAATAAATTTGATATTTTCTTCCTTTTTGAAACTCATGTCATAGCTGAAAAACGACAACTTTCAAAATTAAAAATTATATTGGATTGATGCAAAGAAACCCCATAATGCTGGTCGTGCTAGCGGTGGATGCTTGTATGGCTTCAAAAAGGAAATACAAAAAGCTTTTAAATTAAAATTTTCGATTCATGCAAATAATAACGTTTTACTAACAGCTAATCTTGATGGTAATTTGTTTTATTTTATACCCCGCTATTTAAACTGCACTAATTGGAACGTAGATTTTGAATTGTTTGAAAATTTTTTACTAGAACTTTCTCCCACAAATTTTTGCATAGTTGGTGATTTGAATGCATGTATAGGTGATGAGCAAATTTTAGATCCTAACCTTCTACACAACCTTCCACATATTAATAAGATCAGACACTCGAAAGACACAACGTGTAATACAAATGGAAGCAGGCTTATAGATCTAGTTGAGGCATAGTATTTAATGGTAGGACAGTTGGTGACGAACAGGGTGAATATAGTTTTTGTGGCGGAAGTGGTAGCTCTGTTATAGACTACTGTATTGGTTTTCAGAGTTTTTTGAACTTCGTTGATGATTTTAGTATTGCTTGTAAAACTTACTCTGACCATATGCCGCTTGTACTTAAACTAATTGTTCCAATGTCTTACAATAGAGCTGCAGCCGATTCAGTACCTCAAAGAATACGATGGAATGCTAAATTTGCGTTAAAGTACTCAGAAAATTAAACGATTCTTACTAGAAATACAATTTTTGCACCCAATATCTCTGTTGATGAAATGGTACTATCTGTTAAAAACAAAATCTTAAAAGCTAATATTACTACCAACAATAAGTTTTGCTTTGAACCAAAACAAAAATGGTTCAATTGGAAATGTGCACGTTCTCGAAAAAATATGATGAAACTTCTTAACAAATATAGGAAAAAGCATACAAATGCAAATAAGGCAAAGTATCTTTCTGCCAAAGCCAAATATCTAAGAATATGCAAAAATAGTAAATTTGAATTGTATGAAAAAAATTTAGAACAACTTAACTTTGTTAACTGCAGTAAAGCCTGGTGGAAACTGTCAAATGATATGAAAACACGAACGTGCAATACGAGGGGTGACTTAACATCAGAAGGCTTTCATACACATTTTAGTACTATGCTAGAAAACCCAGAACAAGCAAATTTATTACAATGGTGTATGCCTTGTTTTACTGATGCTTTTCTTGATTCACCAATTGAACTCTGTGAGCTCTCTTCAGTGCTACGTTCATTAGAACATAACAAAGCTCCAGGTTCTGATGGCATCAGTTATGAATTTTATAGATATGCTCCCGTTTGTTTCGTAAACGAAATTCTTTGTCTGCTTAACCAAATTTTTTTTAAAGGAAACCATATCAAGCAGCTTTAAAACGTCAATTCTGATTCCGCTTTTGAAGAAAGGAGATCCAAATAGACCAACAAATTATCGAGGATTATTGTTAATTGACACATTGTGTAAAATTTTTAATAATATTCTCTTAAACCGTATAACTAATTGGATTGATGTCAACAACATATTAAACGAGTATCAGACAGGCTTTAGAAAAAACTACTCAACAATTGATAACGTTTTTAATCTCGCTAATATTGTTCATTTAAATAAGCTTAACGGCAAAAACACATACGCTTTCTTTGTGGATTTTTCCTGCGCATTTGATATGATACCAAGGAATTCTCTTTTTTACAAATTATCCTGTATGGGGTTATCGTCAAAGATAATTCGCTTCTTACAACTTTACTATGAAAATAACATAAGTCAAGTACTTTATGGTAACACATTTTCTGATCCGTTCAGTGTAGACAACGGTGTGAAGCAGGGATGTATACTTAGTAAGGTGGGTCGCATTTGTATGGGGTAAAAATAATTATCGTATTTTCCTTTGGAATAGTGATAAAAAGCTGTATTTAATCGAAAAAACCCTTTTGGTGAATTTTTACTTGAATATAATGTAATCTTCAATCCGCGCAACACATATAAAAGTTCTAATAATTTAAAAAAAATGTGAGTGTCCAATTTATTGTTTTTATCATATAAAATATTAGAGAATGTAGATGTATGTTAAAGTAATATGCATTTTTACATTTTTTCTACAAAATCTTTTTTGCTTTCGAATTTTGGCATAAGTTGTCTTGAAGCTAAAGTAGCTTTTATGGATCCATCTCTTGATTCTTTGTGACATAACGTTGAAGATACTTCCATCACCAGTTTGACTGTTCATTCAACGGCCTGCGTATGACAATGCAGTTCTATAAAATATGGCGTCTTGTTCTCCAGAGTTTGAATAAACGTGTGTAATTCTTCATTTACAATTTGTCGAAGAACAGGTGGCTCTGCAACAACATCCTACCAAGTAATGATGTCATAATAATTTTCTGCATCGAAATTAATCTTAGGGCAGTAAATGTACGCGGATTCTTGCCTTTATCTGTAGAACTTCTAGCTTTAATAATCCTTTCGAATGCGATTTCTCTCACTTTTTTTTCATTGTCGCATAACATCGCCAAAAGAACGTTTTCTGTATGTGCAAAGAATGTGTTACGGAGCCATGAATTACTTTTGAATGAGTTTTTATTTCAAACCAGATAGGAGCGTATACTTTAATCACAAATTCTGCCAATATCATCAAGTTTTCTGACGGGTTTTGTGTTGCTACATAAAGACGCAGTAATCTATTCGCTTTTGTCAGCCATCGTGCATTTGACAACTTTCCGGGAGCCCTTAATGCTAAATCTTCAGGACAATTTCCATTTATTATAGCGTTTGTCATTTCATATAGATATTTTTGATCAGTGCTGATGTTTTCTGATTGAAGATCTGGAAGTTCACTTTGTATTATTTTATAAGATATAACTGGTAGTTTTTCACAGTTTTCTATCAATTTCCCGATGGGGCCAATGGAAGAATAAGGTCCAATTCTAGAACCATCTAGTTTATTAAACAGGTGCCTAAGAGGCAATTCATTCAAATGAAACATACAAATAATCCACTGCAGTGGGCGCTGAACATTTTTTTCAAACAGCCTTATCACGCCATTATCTTTTCCTGTATTTACCACAGTACCATCACATCCAATGGCCTCCAATTTATTAAGATGAATTTTTTTTTTTTAGAAGTAGATCTTCCATGGATTCTTCTATACCTTTAGCAGTTCCTACAGCTGGAGAAGCATAACCAAGGTAACGCAGGTTCGATGAGAACCGTAATATGTTCCTCCTTCACTTGCTGCCTATAGTTTTTTGCCCCATTTCGTACTATCTTCAGGGTTTTGTCCTATTGTTACAATAAAAATATAAAAAGAAGATTCATGGAGAATTTTATAAAATAATGAAATGCATGAATATTATAATACCTTCCGCCCGTCAAAATATATTGCATTAATATCAATGTGCTCTTCATTACTCGAAAGCGCAGCTTTTTATCCTTCGCCCGCCGAAGTCTCGATTTATCTATAACACCAACATCAGCTGATATGTCGTGTAATACAGCTGAAGCTATAGCTGACGCTGCTCTGTGTGAGACACCATAACAGCCGCAGGTGAGAGCCAAAGTTGGAAAACTGTTGTACTTTGTTGTTTGAGATTTCACATTTGGAAGATCAACATTTGGAAGCTTAATTAATTCTAAGGAGCTGTTTGACTTTTCTGTTTCGGATGATTCATCGAAAGATGAAAATTGCTCCTGCTCTTTCATTGATTGATTAACGGCTGATTCAACGGTAGTTTTAATTGAGCGTCTACTTATCCTCTTTTGCAGTTTTGCTGTTTGCTTAGCATCGATACCGCCAATTACCATCTTTCTCTCAGTGCGTTGATCAATCAGAAACTGACGCTCTAGTTGAGGTACCTTTCTCTCCTTTGGACAGCAACGCGATTCAATTTGTTTGCATTTGCAAGAACATGTATCAAAAATAAGTTTGATTTGGTGTAAGAATTCTTCTTTTGTGTTCCCACTTTTTAGCTTTAAAAACTTCTTACATTTTTCATGGTAATTTTTAATCATTTGGAGCACTCGTTTATGGCTAACTATATGAATTGAAGCCTTTGTCCATATATCCTCTATTTCAAGCGCAACTATCTCACACATTTCCAAAATCAAAGGCTCTTTCGTCGTTTGTTTTGCTGCTTTATATTAAATCTAAGAAATTCATAGCATTTCATCACATCTTCAAAAGCTGGTAGTTCATTGCTAATAAACTGTTTTGCTTCGCCAAATAGTGGGCAAATATAAATTTTTTCTTTACAAGCTGCTCTTGTTTCCGTTATTTACAACCGACACTATCAATATTTATTTCACACTAAAATAGCTAGAGACAGAGAAATGTCTCGTGGCATTAATAAATTAAAATAGTCCAAAAAGTACCGCTATGTTTTGTCAGCTCGTCGCCAATTTATATAATTTTTTTGGTTCTTTTCTCGTGTAGTCGTAAGTATGTATGTATGTAATTATTAAGAAAAACGAATAAAACTTATTTGTCCATACATATGTACATATGTGCTTGCATACGAAAATTTTTCACTTCTAAATGCATTTTTTCAAACTTTTGAATAAAACGCGCGCCATGTTAAACCCAACAGAATCAAAAAATATTTTGGCTACGATAATTTTTAATCATTTCACAAAAAAATGTTACTAAAAGAATTTTCGAAAAAAAAATAAAACGACCCAAGCTAATACTTAGTCCTATTTTGTTTGCTTTATACCTTAACGACCTGGCTGAAGCATTACCTGGTGGTGTAAATGTAGTAGATGAACCTATAAAAATTCTTCTATACGCTTATGACATTGTCATATTATCTGATTCGCCAAATATTTTACAGAATATAATTGATAAACTTTATACGTACTGCAACATTTGGTCCCTAAAAGTAAATCTTGCTAAGTCTAAAATATTAATATTTCGCAGTGGAACAAGAATATCGAATAATCTGAAATGGAATTATGGTGAAGATGACATAGAAATCGTTAATAACTATAGATATTTGGGCATGGACCTTAATTTCAACCTGTCTTTCAAAAAAACATATAGAAAATAAATTAACTACTTCAAAAAGTGCGATTTATTAAACCACCCCAAAATTTCAAACAGCAACAAACTAAAACAAGTAAGAAAATTATAGTCGGTCTAGACCGACTATACGATACCCTATACCATGCGTTTAGAAACCCTATCTCTTAGGCCCAACTAACTGGACATTGAAAATAAGCAAAAACCAAATTTGAGTGGGATTTTTATTAATTTTTTTGGCTGCAGATATGAAAAAGTTCATATCGGATGCTATATCTATAAAGGGACTGGGTCCAAAAATGGACCGATCCTGATCATGTTTGATAAAGTTTCTTGTATTTTGCAAAAATATATACAAACAAAATTTGAGAAGAATCAGTGCAATATTTTTGGGAAGCAGCTCTATATGGGGTCACAGGGATCATTTTTGGACTACTCATTAGTGGATGTAATGAACGCATACAAACCCAATTTGAGTAAGATCTATATGACAATTTGGATCTTATGGCAATTTATGTCGATTTCATATGGGTAATTTGTATGGGGGCTAAGTCTGAACATGGACCGATTCTCACCAATTTCAATAGCGTTCATCCCATGGCCGATACAAGCTTATATACCAAATTTCGTCAAAATATATTCATATTTGCGACCTGCAGTTTGATTAAAAGGTTTACATGGACACACAGACGGACGGACGGACGGACGGACATTGTTAAATCAACTCAGAAAGTGATTCTGATTCGATCGGTATAATTAAAGATGGGTCTAGGTCAAATATTTTTGGTTGTTACAAACAGCAGCACAAAGTCGGAGCCCAAATCTGGGGTTTTAAAAAATATGATGAAGTTGAAAAATTATTCAGGTTTTTTATAAAAAAGATGCTTCTTTTACCAAGCAACACACCAAATTACATGCTTTATATTGAAACTGGCTTAAACTCTTTATACGTTAATACTTTAAATCTCCACTTTGATTACATTAATAAAGCACTGCACATGCCTATTTGCAGATTGCCACGTATTTTAGCTGAAAAGGTAATAGCAAATGAGAAGTATTGGGCAGAGGAATGGATCACTTTATGTGGAAATATTAAATTTGTACCCGACAATGCTGAAAATCCTTTGTGTTTATACTCAAAACAGATTCTAGACCTTTTATCAACTAAGGAAAGAGAAGAAACTCTCAATTTCCCGATTTATATTCGCAAGTTGATTATTGCATGAAACCCATTTCTGCTTTAGATCTGTCTTCTCGAGCTGCAAGTTTAATAATAAGAGCAAGAGGTGGATTATTAGATATTAATGCCAGGGCCTTCAAAAGTTCATCAGTTGGCCTGTGCTCACTTTGTAACCTAGACGCTACAGAAAACACTCTACACCTAATTGGAATTTGTCCAATATACTACGAGTTCAGATTAAAATATTTCGGAAAAACTACTTTAGATTTGAATGAAGTTCTGAATATATTAAATGGTTTTGAATTTGATTACTTTACATTGTATAAATATTTGGAAATTTGTCTTAAATAAAGGAAACTAATATTAAATGAATTTGAATAAACTCTGTACATTAATGAATTTAGTAACCTCTTTATTACAAATTGTATGAAAAAAAAAAAAAAAATTTAAGAAATTTAGAAACAACGTAAATAAATGAAATAACTCATAGCTTTATATATGCCAATCTGGCTCACAACTATCATGTTATGCCAAATATAGATAATATAGTATTATTTAATCTCTAAGATTGTAAATATGTAATATAAATATCTATTAAATAAATAAAAAAAAAATAACATAGAAGATGAAGTTTTTTCATTATCTGTTTAAAAATTCATATATGTTTTTTAAGCTTTTTAAAATAAGCTTTTAATTCATTTCCATAATTTCCATTCATTCCATTCATTTCCATAATTTTAATAAAACTAATTTAATAATAATAAAACTTAAATTTAATAAAACTTAAATTTTTAATAAGAATTTTTTTTTTAATTTTTCCATTATTAACACCCTATTTACTACCTAGTAACATTAAAACTAAAAAAATTGGCGTTCTTGCGCCGTAAAGGGTTAATATAATTTTTAAAATAAAGTGCAGTTGAATGATTAATTTCACTGTAGTGTGCTACAAAACTATCTCGATTGCATATGGAATGTAGCAAAACTTGCTTGTTTTGAAAATTCGCATCAAAACTCGTTCGCTACAAATTTTAATATATTATCTATTTATTTATTAGTTTATTAATCATAAGAATAAATTCTATGACTAATGAGGAATTAGTGAGCACTAGCTGCCAAGGCTATCGGCCTATATTATTTTTCTATATTTCTATTTTTCATCTGTTGGGACTTAATCAAGAATGGCATAGCATTGAAGAATTAACAGCATTCAAATAATTTGCTTTTTCCCAAAATTTTGTTAATAAGTAACGAACGAGTTTTGCATCTCAGCTACTCGTATATATCGCTGCTATTTATTTGTTGGTTTATTTATTTATATTTTCGTTTGTAATTTTAATTTAAATATTTGATAAAGGCAGTTTTCTTTGTAGCTTTGTTTGTCTAATTTTTTTCTGGAATTGAAAAGGTTGATATGAAATTAATTCTAAAGATAAAGCTTTTTTAAATACCATGAAAATTTGCTAATGGACCTTAAAAATGTTAGAACGATACATTTCTCCCATAATTAAATAAAAATCGCAAAATTATTTGAGCAGCAAAAGAACGTATTCTTATTCTTAATAAATAAGAAATAATAATTATAAGTTATCCCCTTTATCTGACTCATCTTCTGTAAGACTCGAAAATATAAATTTTTTCCTAAAGTTCTCTTAATTCATTGAAGAAACTCTATAAAATGGAACAGTCAATGAATTTTAAAGGATACTCTTATTAAGTCCTTAAGACTTTTAAAATTTTATTTCATTAATCATTCTTCTAAATTTCTCAGAAATGTATTTATTTATTTCAATGTGACTGTGAATTAAAACGGCTTAAGCTATAGAGCAATTTCAAATATAAATTTTTTTTTAGTCTTTTTTTAGAAATGAATATTAAACTTCTTTATGCGTTATTTTTTTTTTTTTCTAACGAATGGCCATGACTGTGCTTATTTTCGTTAAAAACATATAAGAATTTCAGTATAAATAAAAAAAACTAGAAAAAGAAAAGTTATTAAAATAACTTAACAAACATATGAATGATGGCAGATAGAAGAATGAGATACTAAAAAAAAAAACATAAAACAAAAAACAACATTTAAAAGAAATAAAAATAAATCTTAACTACTGACAAAAGAAAATAAACATAAATAAGATACATGTTTATATGCTTATACATATTTATACATATGTATATATATGTGTATATGTGAACATACACATGCAAAGAGAAAATTTAATAGAACTAGACTCAAAATGAACACTGAACTGAGTAAATGAATCATGAATGCTTATATACATGTTGTATGTTAAATGTGTTGTAAATGGATGAACTTGCTTCTTTATTTTTTATTTATTTATTTTTTTTTTATTTAAATTAAAGTTCACAACGTTGATAAATGATTCAGGCGTGAAATGTGTTTCTTTAAAGTTTATATTGAAAATAGTTCAATTCCAACTTTATCACCTCCCAGTTTTTTAAATGAAAATATAAAAAAAAAAACTTATACAGAGTGGGAAAAGAAGGAAGATTTTACAAATTGTTTATTGCTGTTTTCGATGGAAGATATAATTTTGTGATGGGCTTAAGTTAAAGAATCCTATTAAACTGTCATTGAATTGGGTATTGCATTACCTGTCCTGCATTATATTTATTTTAATACAAATTTTAAAATCCTTTTGATTGAAATGTGATATATACAGTGGTTGAGAAGGAAAAAAGACTCTTAAAATACAGATTAGACTATCTATAATATTAACAGGCTAGGCGATTTCTTGTGACCGATGTAAGTTTCAGAGTTTTACCCCGATTTTGACAAAAAATTTATCATTTCAAATTTTCACCGTCTGGAATATATTTTTAGAGTTATGATCGTTTAAAGTTGCTACTAACACATACATAAAAATATGCTATGCTATGTGCGTGTTTATTAAATTTGTTAATGTGTTTGTGTTAATGTTTGTTTTCTTCACTTAAAATGAATTGAATTGAATTATTAAATGAAAAAATTAAATTTCCTAGAATTTGCACTCGAATTTCGAGTGCTCGAATCTGCTAGTTTTTAGAAATAATCGTGATTTGTTTAACTTAAAATATGAAAACAAGAATTTTTGTATTGAAATTTTTCAATTCCCATTCCTAGATTATTCAACAATCATAAATCCAGAAGTGCGTGCCTGGATTGAAACAATTTTGATATCCTTAAAGCCACTGAAAATATTTTTCTCCCTTTAAAAAAATTGTAGACAATATTTCTTTGTTATTTGCCTTAATTAAAAACAAGAAATAAAACTAAAATAAAATTGAAGGATACTGACGTTTAACAAGTCATGTAGTTCGAAGGTACAGTGTGTGCCATCATTTATGGGGTTGTGACAACTTTTAATAAATTTGACATTTGTTGACCGGTTTAATTAGGAATTCATGTTTTTGAAAAAGTGAAGCCGTACGGCCTGACCAAGAAAACACAACAAAGTTGGGAAAATTTTTTTTTATTTCTCAACAAAATCTCTTTTTAGCTCGATATACATTGTATATCCAGCTGTACGAGGGCTTCGATAAACTGTTTATAGTAAGAACTGTGTAGCTCTTTAAAATAGCCAACAGCAGTAGGCTCCGCCTATTCAATGTTGGCAAATCTTTTAACAAGTTTGAAAAAAGAAAATTATCAGAGGAAGTTAAGTATTGAGGCAATTTGAATTTATGTGTGAAATGGTGCATATATAAAATGATGCATTAAATTGATGAAACATCCCAAGAATGCCGCACAGTGGCGCCCTTAGAAAAAGTGAAGTTGCAAAAATCAAAAATTTCATATGCCCATAAGAAATATTGAATAACCCGATTTTACAGGAAATTGTCCAATGATTTCAAATATGCTACCTTATTGCAATCAGATTTTTGGTTCAGAAGATATGGCTCTTTAAAGTTGACTTATTTTCAGTGTTCAAAAAATCCGACCATCTTTAAGTAATTTGCTCCGCTTTCATTTACAGTATCTCGAAACCTCTGTAAGGGATCGTCATACTTTTTAATTTTTTTGATAGATCTGTTTATTAAGAAAAGAATAAAAAAAATTTTACTGTTTCACCTTTTTTTCAATACTTCTCAACTTTGATGGAAAATAAAAAAAAAAAAACAAGTAATAGTGTTATATTCGGCTGCACCAAATCTCTTAACCTCCACCATGGTTTGAGTGTTGATAATAAATGTAAACAAAATATTTGAAAAAGTAAACAATTTGTTAAATTTAATACCAAATAATTTCAGCAAAGTCCTCGGTATGAACCGGATTTTTATTTATTTCAAGAGTTAGTATATAAAGCTCTCTCACATTAGTAATTCGCGGTCCAAAGAGGAAAAATCATTTCCGTCTGGTCATCTGGTTACTGACATAAGCACTCGTTTAATTTAATTTAAGTTTTTGCAAATTAAGTAGCTCGCCCTAACCTCCATTGCGAAGGTAATGGTGGTGTAGGGTGGCTATACCCATTAAATCGTGCTAATAAGAGATGGCTGCAAAGTTTCTTTTAATTAGCCAAATAATTTTTCATTGCGGCCATATAGGTCGGATGGAGTAACAAAATAATAACAAAAAAAGCTCTCTCAACTTTTTTTGTTAAAATATTGCCATATTTGGAAAATAATTTTTTTTTAACTACTAGATTTTGTGGTAACACAACATAATACAATACAATACAAAATCTAACCCAGTGATGCCAACTTTTGATTTTGAATTAAATTATGTTAATAAAATATATTTTCATTTATTGACTCCAAATACTACTACCTGGGAATTATTAGCGAACTTAAATTTTTTGCGTTTTACTTTGCATACCATGAAGTCAGATTTTGAAGTCATCATTAACACTGGTTCAAATTGGGGATGCGAAACGCAAAAAACCAAATGTACCAAAAATTTTAAATAAAATAATTTGTTATCTTTATTTTCTGAAAAACTTAAAATTTTCATCCAAAAAAATTGTGAAAAATAATATATAAATAACACTCTCATCAAATTGCGCTTAATTTGCGTAACAATTTTTAAGCGCCCCGGTAGGTGAGTAGGTAGCGTGCTCGCCTATCATGCGGGGGTCGTGGGTTTGATTCCCACCAGAGGCCTTGGTCTGTCGCTGCAAAAAAAAAAAAGCAAAAAAAACTAGCCAAATTAGAATCTGCAGACAAGCCACTTCGCTTCGCGGAACTAGGCTTAAAAAAAAAATAAAATAAAAAATGTTCGCAATTCTTAAATATCATTTGAGGTTTTCTGAACTTTATTGAATTTAAATTATTGTTTTCTTATTCGGAATTGCTTTAATGTCTCCTGAATCGCAACTAAATTTTGTCTTACAAATTATATTATCTTACCTCACATAATTATCATACTTTAGATAAAAGGCTTACCAATATCTGTGCAATCAGTTTTAGTTAATAAGTAAATTTGCAATTTTCCTATTAAATAAATAATTAACTTAAATTAATGTCTCCTGAATCGCAATACATTTTTTTAATTTTAGTTGATTTTTTAACTGTAAACATATTTGAGGTTTTTTAAATTTCAATTTGTGTTTGAAGTATAAATTTTATATTTTAAAAATTCAAAATTTAAAGTTATTATTTCCGACGTTTTAATATGATTTTCTGAAATTCAATTGATATTTTATAATTTAAAATGGGATATCCGGATTCCAGTTTTTAGAATTGATATTTTCTTAAATTTGAATGGAAAATTTAAGAAGTGCAATTTTGTATTTATGTAAATAATAATGCCTTAGTATTTACAAACAATTTTTAAAAATTATATGTAATCACAATCAGATATTTTTTAGGTAAAGCAGAATAATAATTTTTATAAATATGTAGAACTGCTTTGAAAGCAAAAACTCATTGCTTCTTCTTTTTACTCAGCTCTGTGTATACTTTTAACATTCATGTTAAAATAGAAATAACTATTGCAAAGCTAATTAGAACAAAAATTGTGTCTCCATCTACTGTGTCATAGTCACAATGAGCAAAATGTAGTGACACTTTGTTAATGCAAAATAAATGTATTTTCTCTAAAGCAAAATATTGCAGAATTTTATATAAATAAAATAATATATCGATTTATTTCTAACATGCGGTAATTATGGATATACATATATATTTTATTATTTAATATATGTATGTACGTATATGTAAATATTACACACAAAAATACAACATTAAAAGTTATTGTTGTGTTTTTTTTTTTAATAAATTCATACACAAATTTACATTGTTTTTTTTTTTATTAACAACTAGGTATTTTAGCATTATTAACTTTAGGTGTTGGTGAATTTTTACTCCCATTATATTAACTCGTAGCGTCTGCTTGCCTGCTTGTCGACAAAATCTTGGATCAATTTTTATCCCCTTTCCCGTGACCCAATCGATCTGAAACTTTGCAGACGGGGTCGTGGCGATGACAAATATGATCTAACGAATTTTTTTAGTGATGCCAAAACAATGAAAACTTTAAAATTTTTCTACGCGAGTTGATTAAATAAAGTAAAAAGGGTTATTTTTATTATATTTTTACCACAACGACCATAAAAACAACAAGTACAGCTATGACAACAATACAACATTTAGAATAGCAACAAGAACAATACAGAAACATATATTTTTTCAATTTTTTGTATTTCTTCAGTGATTTCTCGGGACCTGTTAAATCGATTTTCACGAATTTTCAAACTGAAACCTTATCGTAATGTTAGTCAATCACTTTCGCTAAAAACAAGCGCCCCAGTTGTACTATTGAGGGCTTGATCGTGACAAGAACAACATAGACAAATCATATTTTTTCAAAACTTTTTTTACTTCTTCATTCAATTCTCGGGACCTAATTAACTTATTTGGACGATTTTAAATACAAAACTTTCCAGGATGCTGGTGAATCATGCTTTATGCCAACGAGTACCCTGGCTGCCCGATTGAAGCCGTCATCGTGATTTCCACAGACGGACAGACGGACATCGCTATATCAACTCTGCTTGTTATATGGATCCAAAATATGTATATATATTTTAAGGGTTCCAAAATTTTTTTCTAATTATTATAAACGGAATGACAAACTTATATATACCCTCTGCACACGGGGGTGGGAATTATAAAAACTATAAATTTCTATATTTGGCATATTTTCAAAATAAGTTCCTTGATTATTCTTTTACCTAATGCAAAAATTTTCAGCTGCCAATCCTTGCCCCAGTTTTTTCTTGTGGTAAAATTTATAATAAAGATATGGTTCCAGAAATATGTTGCATGCATTAATGCGCAATTTATGACATATAACCGTAAAAACCCATTATTGTTGTTATTGTTGTTGTTTGTTTTTCATTCTGCTCCCTAACTCAGGTGCATATACGATTTATGACATATTACCGTGAAAACCCATTCTTATTGTTATTCCCCAAGTACTGATACGGAAACTCGAGCGATGGAAATACTTCGTGAAGATTTTTTGAAAATGATGAATAACTCGAATTGTTGGAATTAATAATCAAATCGGAATCGGGAACAACCCTGAAGGTTTTAAATTCCAAGGAAAATGTTGATTCTGAAAAATATGGGGAATATGCTTAGAAAATCCTATCAATTTTGGCAGAATTATATCCAAGGAAAAAGTAGATCCCGACAATTCATAAAATATTGTCGCATGGTACAGATATAATTGAGTATCAGAATTTGCGAATTGGGGAGCTTTCTGAAGAAGTCCCTATACAAATGATATAAAAAATATAGATTGCTTAACACTTTCAGATCATTAAGGGTGAGACAAAATGAGCACTTGTTTAACAAGTTAGCAGCATCTTTCGATCCACTTATTTCATTACTGTAGCATGTAAATTCATGAAAAGAGTTAGAAAATAATTATAGTTCAAAAATTATTAGTCTTAGGAATATCAAATTCATTGTTTTACAAAAAATTTGAAAATAAGTTAAACAATTTTTTTTTAATCTTTTCTGGAATAACTTTAAATCATAAAGGCCTTTAAAGAGAAACATAAAAATCAAAAATTTTAAAAAATAATTTATTTCACTTCTCATAAAAATGATTTTTCCACAAATTTCAAGTTTGCTAAGCCATAAGTAGGCACCATAGGTTTAGCCATTATCTATGATACGCCTTTAAAATTTTTTGATTATCTTATTTGGTTCAAGAGTTATGATTTTTACAACGAAAAAAAACTCAAATGGCGCCATTGTGCGTCGCAACCTTCTTTGGAACCGCCTTCGCTTTTTTTGGACTATCATTTCAGTCCACTCTTTTGACCATGTCTCATTCACAGTTACGATTAGACACAAAATCTCAATTGCGGTGAAGTATCGGCATACACTCTATTGAAAAAATTTTCACGGATATGTTTATGTTTTATTGTGGCAAACCGCTGCACCCGTCTTGCAGAATGATTTTCCTTCTCCAAAAATTCGCTCAATATGCGATGTGTACCACTTTTTTAAGTGCCTATCATTTCAGCTAGGTCAGAGTAGACTGGCCCAGATTAGAATCTAGGTCGACCTTAATATTTGCTGGACTGAGACCTTTCAAATGAAAGTATTAAATTACATAACGAAAACCAAATTGTTACAAATAGAATCAGTCGTTTAAATTTTTTGCCTTTAAAAAAAAGAAAAAAAAAATAATAAATAAATAAATAAATTTAAATTTAAAAACTTGCCAGTTTTCACCAAAGTAATTTTATTCAAACTACTATGGCCATCTATACGTCAGGTCTGATTGCTCTGCGACCGGCCTCGTACATTGAAAATAGTCGTTCAATTGTGTTAACAGAACGTGCATGTCTTCGAAAATATCATGCCAAAGAAGTACCATCTGTGCCTAATGCTGTGTCGAATTTGGTTAACCACGGCCAAGACAATGAACTCGTTGATGTGGTAAGAGAGCTTGTTGCCGAGAATCCAAATGAGTTGTAACGTCATTTTGAAGGATGCTTCGCATTTTTTTTTCGGTATAAACCGTATTTCGCTCACAGAATCAATCACGTCGCTCTCAATATGGCCAGTCAATCACGCGAGGCAGAAAATTTTAATGGCCGACCAGATGAACAAGAAAAATCTCTGCATTTGAGGAACGGGAATCTACACGAATTGTATAAAATGCCATTGCATGAACAAAAAATATTTATTTGGGCCAGCGTTAACGACAAAACCATAATTGCGCTTTTTTTAGAGAATGTTAAAATGTCGATTGGAAACGAGTTTTGATTCATGTTGCCTCATTATGTCCGGCTTAAAGAGGTATTCTGAACGGTTACTGGTTAAAAAAGAAGATGCTGCACCATGGATGGAGAAAAAATTCGCATTCGAATACTAAGCCTGCTGAAATCATATTGTATTTTAGTGAACCAATGGATCAGGTGCATAGAATGATAGAAATATTATTCCGCTTATATGTTAAAATTTGCAATCCATTTTGTAAGAGAATTGGGTTTGAATAGCTTACTTTACATTAAAAAATGTAAAGCCAACACCATATTACCAAAAAAAAATATATATGGGGGATTTCATGTCAAGTGCACCAACTTTTGAAACCGATGTCTTCCGATCGGGTTAAATCCAAGGTTAATCCTATTGGATAGTAGTTTAGACACAATTTTTCAACAAGATCGGTCCAGATCTCTCTGAGTTAGAGGGGATCAAAATTTGACATTTTGGCCAAACAGGTGTTTCTTCTCAACAATGTAACTTATTACCTATTGTTCTTAGAAAATTATTTCCCAAAGAGTTTAGATAGCTATTTCTTCAGTATTTCGGAAAAAAATACTTTAAAAAAAAAAAAATTGTAGACTTTTTTTTGCTAAATTAAAGCATTTTTTGCCTTTTTTTTCAAAAAGGGCATTTGGATTTTTTTTTTTTTTTTTCATAGGAAAGCTTAGGATTTTTCCTTTAAGAGTTTTTTGGTAGCTTAGTGGGATGGGAGTGGGATATCTATCAAAATAAATGTTTTGTAACTCAAGACAACGGTTTTTCAATTTTTCACAAAAGCACTATTTTGAATTTTTTCCTATTTGTGTCTAAAACCTTACAAATAAAACTTATACTGAGAAACTAGACAAACTAAACTTTCCGAAGGTATATAACATACCTAACTAAAATTTTATACCCTCGATACTGTAATACCCAGAATATGTTAACCTCAGGAAAAAAAATCGCTTTTTTCTATAGAAATGTTAAAAAATTATTATTTTTTATTTATTTTTAGTAATAATTAAATTAATGTATAATAATAATAATATTAAAAATAAAAAGATAAATAATTTATTAAAATTTAATCTTAATTGCATTAGATCCATTTATATCATAACTATTTTTATGCTTAATTTATTGTAGCTTATGAAGTATTTAAGTCTTGTAAATTTTTAAATACCCAGTCCTTCATCCAGCTTTTTTGTCGCCTTTATTTACTGCGTTTTTTTGTCAATCCTTTCTTGGCGTTACTAGGTTCAGCTGTTGATTTCGCTGCTGGTTTATTTGTTGTCTTTGGAAAGAAATCGCATTGAATAGAGGCAGAAAACTTTTTCAATTTGAGTCTTCCATCGACAAGCGGTATAAAAGCATGGTATTCAGCGGTGCCATCGATTGTTACCGCAGCATCGAATCTGCTCTTCAGTGTTTTCAATGTTTCTTGATGATCCTCTTTGCTACTAAAAACTATTTTAGTTTCTTTACAATAACTTTTTGCCTAATGGAATAAAGCAGTCGCATCTAAGATGCGATCTTGATGAGAGCACTGGAGGCTATACTTCGCTGCATTTCTTTTAAGGTTTGCTGCAATACCATCACATGTTCCTTTGCCATGAGCAGTAGGATAAAAATGCCACTCAGGTGGCATTCCAAAATCTTTTTCATGGGCCATAAGATTTGCAAGCTACTTTTGTTTTTAAAATGTTGACGAGCTCCGTCCGAAACGTAGTATACCTTCATTACTGTAAATTTAGTTTTTAGATATTTTACTATTATCTTCTGGTACTCATAAACTGCAACGGTATCATGTTTTAAATCGTCGGATATGATTGCCATACTTTTGTGTTCCAGTTTTTCATCTTTCATGTAGTAAATAACTACTGTGAATATAGTTGCTTGGTCGTTATTGAAGTGGAATGCTTGTATGGCATCCTGAAGAACATATTTATAGTCTTCTGCGAAATCATATGAAATAACGAATTCACCAGACTTCAAATGTATCTTCAAATCCTTGAAGAATGACCATTGCTCTTTGACTAAAAAGTCATGGTTTCTCAAGTTTAGCAATCCTGTACACATTTCTTCCACAAAATCATCCACATTTAATATAATTGTTTTCAATGTGCATCTGTCAGTCTGAATCTAAGAATCAATTAAATTTTTTTTGATGAATGTGGTTTTCGGGCAATTGGTACATTCACCTAAGTGGCTAGAAGTTGTTTCATTAGGACAAATAGTCAATTTAAGGCAATCGCGGTAATCGTGTAAATCTTCTGCCGAATCATCTATTAAATACTTTAAGCAGATTTCGTTCAACATCAGTTTAAGATTTTCATGGTAAATGCAAACGCGTAATGTATGAGTTCCGCTGCTTTCTGCCAAAACGCAATGTGTTGGCCTCATTTGGGTTAATTTCTTGAAGCCAATTCTAACATCGTCGTGTTCAGATTGGAATGTGCAAATAACTCTATCAGGTTAGAGATAACCATTCTCTTCTGTTATGTTATGAAGGTATGTTACATACCTTCGGAAAGCTTAATTTGTCTAGTTTCTCAGTATAAGTTTTATTTGTAAGGTTTTTCACACAAATAGGAAAAAATTCAAAATAGTGCATTTGTGAAAAATTGAAAAACCGTTGTCTTGAGTTACAAAACATTTATTTTGATAGATATCCCACTCCCATCCCACTAAGCGGCCAAAAACTCTTAAAGGAAAAATCCTAAGCTTTCTAAAAATTTTTTTTTTTTAAGTATCTTTTTCCGAAATATTGAATAAATAGCTATCTAAACCCTTTAGGAGAAAATTTTCTAAGAACAATAGGTAATAAGTTACATGGATGAGAATAAATACCTGTTTGGCCAAAATGTCAAATTTTGATCTCCTCTAACTCAGAGAGATCTGGACCAATCTTATTGAAAAATTGTGTCTAAACTACTATCCAATATGACTAACCTTGGTGCAAATTTCATCCAGATCGGAAGATATCGGTTTCAAAAGTTGGTGCACTTGACATGAAATCCCCCATATATAGCAAAATAACCTATTTTTAGGGTACTTGGTGTAAACTCAAATTTTCAAAAATCTAGAACGTTATAGGGCACATATTTCTATTTGATACCAGTTGACCTATTTCGAAGCACCAAATTATTAAAAAAAAAAAATTTTTTATTCTACAATAAAAAAAATATTTTTAATTATTATAAAATCAGTGTCACCATTTTTGTCCAACTACTGTATTATAAACATTTGTCAAGCATACAATACATACACTTATACAGCAACACCAAAAATAAGTTTAAAAAAATACAACAATAAAAAATACTATTAAAGTGCGCCACATGAACTTTACATTTATTTTTATAACTAAAATATATATATAAAAAAAAAAAACACAATCACAAACACACACAGGCAGCATACAGTCATTTAAAGATACAAAAGAAACCACGACGACAATGACTACCACAACACTAACTCTTAAGTTTGTGCTGCTACAGTAGCGGTTTTTATGGTGTTTTGTTAAAGTGTAGAGAAGGTGGAAGGTGGGTATTCTGGGTGATGGTTATTGTTGGATAGAATACATAAGATTTGTGTGTATTATTCATATGTCGTTTTAACAAATAACACTAAAAACTGTTTCATGAAATTCAACAGTGTGGCCAAGTATTGTTCAAACATAATGACAATAATTTTACAATGTTTCGATTACACAAGGCAACATAAATAAAAAAATTTTACACCGATCAACAACCACTATTCAATTTTGATGTATTGCGGTTTCAGTAGTACAAATGTGGTCCAAATTTTAATTTCTATGGAGAGGTTATTTTTAAAAAAAAATTTTAAAAAAATTTAAAATTTTTTTAGACATTTCTCCACATAATTAATGATAAATTCAAAAGGGTTGGTCCGATGTTATTAAAATGAACCTAGAAAAATTAACATTTACGCAATCTTGAATCCCTTTATATATTTAGGGACAATCGGCTCAGTAGTTTCGGAGTTATAATAAAAAATTGAAGCAAAAACAAGTAAAAAAATTATAGTCGGTCTAAACCGACTATACGATACCCTATACCATGCGTTTAGAAACCCTATCTCTTAGGCCCAACTAACTGGACATAGAAAATAAGCATAAACCAAATTTGATTTTTGGATTTTTATTATTTTTTTTGGCTGCAGATATGAAAAAGTTCATATCGGATGCTATGTCTATATGGGGACTAGGTCCAAAAATGGACCGATCCTGACCATGGTTGGTAACGTCTCTTGTATTTTGCAAAAACATATACAAACCAAATTTGAGAAGAATCAGTGCAATATTTTTGTTTTTTAATAGATTTAAGTGAATATCGGGAAGCAGCTCTATATGGGGCCAAAGGGATCATTTTTGGACTACTCATTAATGGATGTAATGAACGCATACAACCCCAATTTGAGTAAGATCTATATGACAATTTGGATCTTATGGCAATTTATGTCGATTTCATAGGGGTAATTTGTATGGGGGCTAGGTCTGAACCGATTCTCACCAATTTCAATAGCGTTCATTCCATGGCCAATAAAAGCTTATATACCAAATTTCATTAAAATATATTCATATTTGCGACCTGCAGTTTGATTACAAGGTTTACAGGGACACACAGACGGTCGGAAGGACGGACGGACGGACGGACGGACGGACGGACATTGTTAAATCAACTCAAAAAGTGATTCTGATTCGATAGGTATAATTAAAGATGGGTCTGGGTCAAATATTTTTGGTTGTTACAAAGCAGCACAAAGTCATTATACCCAAACCACATAGTGGTATAGGGTATAAATATATTTTTACGTGAAAATATAAAATTTTTTTGTTTTAATAGAATTATAAAAAATCGAAAACTGTAAATATTGTTCACACTTATTACTTTCTCGCAAAGCCACATGTAATAGAAACAAAATGAAGTATCGATCATAAAAATAGATTTATTTTTTTTCGAATTTATTCACAATTAAGTGAATTCACTCATTTTCACAAAATTTTAGCTTTTTGTTTGATGTACATAAAAATGAGTTGTTAATGTTCTTCTTTCGGTTGATTGAATTTAAAAAACATTTTATATTTTATTAAAATTTATATTTTTTATTATTTAAATTTATTATAATTAATATAAACTACAAACTCTGGAATTTTCTTTTATACGATTTTTCTATTATTATTGAATGACGAAGTGTTACTCTGAATACTCCAGCAAAAATCAGCCATCATGTGTGCATCCCAGCGACCCTGGTATCGTTCCTCCATTGTTCAGATATCTTGGTGAAATCGTTCGCCCTGTTCCTCGCTCAAGTCTCCTAGATTTTCAGTAAAACGAAGTAAGTGAATATGCAGGTAGTTTACTTTGATGCTCCTGTTGCATGCAAGTCGATGGAACAGAGATAACATTTCTTCAACGTGCGTAACGTAATCAACACCCTAGTCAATAAATTTTTAATAACCCATACAAATGAATCCCATGCATTCTTCTCAATTTCTTACATTGAACTTACATTGAAATGTGCCTGCTTTTAGCTGTTCCATACTCAGATTGGGAAACTTTCTTGAAATATAGTGGAAAAATTCACTAGGTTTGTTAAGTGCTTTAAAATATTGGTTCATCAGACCAAGTTTTATGTGAAGAGGGGGTAACATGATTCAATCTCGGGACACTAGACCCACATTTGTAACATTTAGCATACCTGGAACCAGTGTTTCCTAGAAGGCCATTGTTTTCTCTTCCAATGTTCTGATTGAGCTCTGCTCTCCCACAAACATATAAAACAAGGATATTTGGTAAAGACGCTTTGTTGACCTTAGTAAATATTTACCATCTTAAGATCAACACAATTTACCCACTTATGTTCATCATACTTAATCTTCTTCATGACCAATGCAATTACAGAGTATTCTTCTTCTACTTTGGTTGAATGTGTGATCGGCAAGGAGTGAAATTTATTTCTATTATGCAAAAGACACACTTCAAGTTGCGTTTTGGTGAATCGATAAATAAACGCCGTTCGAAGTCCATGGAAGTCATTAAACCAGAAATATCTGTGCAGTACACAAAATCGGCAAAATAATGAAGTAAGGTTTTTTCTCGAGTACGGTAATATGAAACTGCAGTTTCTTTAGTTATGAGATCTGTTTCTTTCATACAGGACGAAAGTACTCCAGAAGATCTTTTCGGCAATCCAAGGTCTCTAATTACATCATTATGTTGGTCTGGGCGGGATGAACTCGTCATTTTCAGATGTAGATGGTAATGATGGATCTCAACTATCTGATTGGTTACACGTACTTGAGGTTGAGTGTTCTGGTGAAGATAAAAACATTTGACTACAGCTTGCACCCCGATCTTTAGCATATGCAATTTCTTGCGATTGTAGAACTGCAAGTTCAAACTTATTAGCAGACCTCGTGGAGTAAAACAAACGCACATGTTTTCCGCATATGTTTTTCGCATATGGTTTTTACGTTTAAGTGACTGTGAACGAATTAGGTATCGTATATGAGCAAGAACAACAATTCAGCGTCCACTAAAATTTATTAGCATTTATTACTTTACTACCGCAATCATAAAAGTCAAATTACATTTTGTTTATTACTTATTTTTTTTTTTTGAATTCTCAGGATCATAAAAATGTCATAATCGTTTTTTCCAACCAATTTTGTACATGTAAAGGGGGCTTGCCAAAATCCGTGTCGTAAAATGCTCATACTTTCTGTGTTCTGCATTTTATTATACCATTTTATTATAATTGTGAATAAAAACCTAAAGCATACATCGATTTTCGTCATCCATATTTCGTTTAATTTACAAGATATGTAGCTTCAATATAAATAAATAAAATTTAATACTTTTTGCAGTTTTCGATTTTTTCCAGACTTAAAAAAAAAAATTTTTTTTACCAGTTTTTATTTTTTTTTCCAAACAACTTTTAAACTATTGATCAGATTAAAAACAATAATATACATGATTTAAAGATATTGTAAATTTTAATATTTTTTAATTTAATTTAACAAAATCGGAGTAGCTGATTTTGAGTTATGACAACATATGTTGAGAAATGTCTCAAAATATTGACAATTTTACTTAAAAATAATTTAACAAAAAAAAAAAAAATTTTTCCATAGAATTGAAAATTTTTACCATTTTTGTATTTAGGTAGCCATGATGCATCAAATCTATATGTTGACCTGTGTTATCAACACGGAAATAGCATAATAATTTTAACACTTGATCGTATAAGTCTTATTAATATTGTAAAAGGATTCATCATACGTCCTATGGGATTACGAAACTATATTGATGTACTTTTGAAATGGAAGAACAATTGCGATCGACTGAAAAAAATTATCGATATATGTATATGGGATAATAATAACATAAAAACAAAATTGTTCTAATTTATTTTATTATTTTAGTTATAAAAATACAAAAAAAAAGACAGCAACTGAAAGTTTAAATTTATTTTGGATATTCTGCTGCGTTTGATGTTCTGCATTGCATTCCATCTACTATTAATTTGTAGTTTGGAGTATATGTAGTAATACAATTTCTTAAATATGAGTCCAAGTGTTCATCCGTTAAGTTATTGCGATATTTTGTTTTGATTATTTTTAGTTGCGAAAATGCTGATTCGCATTAATAAGTTGATCCAAAACATGCATGCAATTTTCCAAAACATTTTCGCAAGGATGGGAACTTTCTGCCGATACATATTTCCAAATATTTTCCTCAAATGATCTTGATTTTATAAGAACATCGATTTGTAGATGAATTATTACTGTTTCCAATTTTTCAATATTTATTTCATATGGCAATGATAATTTTTCTGCTGTTTCTTTAGCTGAATGTCTGTAGCAAATGGATTGGTCATAAATAAAAGCACTCCGTCGAGTTTTTTGAAATCCTGAAAACGTCTATCAAACTCTGTATTGATATTTTTTATTTCAGTTATGTATCTGTTTGCATCGTTTATATTATATTATATATATAGCAGCATAACCGTTTAGTTGTGCTATCAAACTGGGAAAATAATTCAAGTTGTTTTTTTACGGGTTTTACGGAACTTATCATTTAAAATATTGTTTTATCCTTGCCTTGCAATTCAAGGTTTAAAGAGTTTAGTTTGGATGTGATGTCTGTCAAAAAAGCTAGATCTAAAATTTTTCATCCTCCAATTGTTCATATTCTTCACCTCTAGAAATTCAAAAAACCTTAGTTTCATCAAGAAGAAATTTTCCCCTGCTTAATCACCTGACCTGTGCATATATAGTTCAGTGTACCCATCGTGATCACTTTCTACGACTTGTAAGTTAAAAAGTCTCTTTGCAAACTTCTTGCTCGAATTGTGTTTGCAATTTTAAAGGTTGTGGTCATAATATCAGCCATATTGAGAATTTTATCTCATAAGGTGTGTTGATGAATGATGCAGTGGTATGACAGAAAATCAGGAAAATCATCACCAGCTCGATAAAGATTAATAAAGCCGTTGTACCGGCCATCATTGCAGGTGCTCCATCTGAGGTTATTGATACTAATTTAAAAAAGGGTATTTGAATGCTATTCGAGAATTTCTTAAAACTAGAAAATATGTCCTCTCCTCGGGTTTTTCCTTTGAGGGGTATAATTGCTAATAATTCCTCTTTGGTTGAAAAATCTATAATTAGTTGTGATATGTCAACTAAATCGGTGGATTCATATACTTGTAAGGAAAAAACTGAAGAATCTTCAAGATCTTTTTTAACTCTTATTTTAAATCGGAGCTAATTTTCTCTACTCTCCGTGTACCATTATTTTGCAATAACTGCATATCATTTATTACCACAACCACTAAACAACGAATCAGCAGCCTCAAAAATAGCCTCAAAAATGCGTTTTTAAAAACTACACCATCACTAAAAGGTTTTTTGGCTTTAGCTATGATATGAATTACTCGAAGAGATGCAAAGTATCAATGAAAAAAATTAAAATGCTGTTTAATTTTAGGCAGCCTTCACTCATAAAACTAGCAAATTAGAAATAATAAAGAACATTAACTTCACTGACGACGTATTTATTAATGAATAACAAAAATTCCACATTTATAACTTATTTAAAATGAGAAATGAAAAATATTTTTTGTTCAGCTGATGATAACAGTAGGCTTGAATTTTTTAAATATTTCTTATGCTACCCATATACGTTGCGACCGTTGATTCAACTTGGTTCGAGTTGGACAACTTGCCAGAAAATCAAAACTGTTTGATTTTTCGTCCAACCAAGACACAACTTCATACAACGACCCCACAAACGTTACAATCTCATGCCCAACTTAATCAAGTTGTGCCAACGGTCGCAACGTCTATGGCCTGCATTAGCATGCATACACAAATATTTTCGACATAACGATTTTTAAAATATAGTTTGAAAATACGAAATAAAATAAACAATAACAATTATAAAATTTCACATAGGAGAGAATTATATTTTTGTCATAAGACGGTTGAAAAATTAGTTTTTCTCTACATAATTCGGTATTCGTTGGCGATCGACATTAAATTATTATACGATCAACCGGTAGTTCGCGATCGACCTTATGGGCACCATTGCTATATTGTAATAAATGGGGTCACAAGCATTAACCGCACAAGTCGAAAATCATGCTTTCGAGAAAATTAATTTTTTTTATAATGTAATGGAGCTTCATTACGACTTAGGTTAATCTCTTTTTATTAATACATATTTAAAAAACAGTGTTGGATAAATGGGGAAATCACGTAAATATTGAATTTAAACATTGTTTTTAAAGATGCTTGATATGAAAAAGTTCACATCGTATGCTATATTTATATTGGGACCAGGTCGAAAAATAGATCGATTTTGACCATATTTGGTAAGGTCACAAATATTTTGCAACAACATATACAAACCAAATTTGAGAAACATCTGTGCAATATTTTTTTTTTGTAGATTTGTGTGAAGATCGGGAATCAGCTTCATGTGGGGGCTATGATTATCTATATGATAAGTTGGATCTTATGGCAAATTAGATCGATATAATAAAGGTCATTTTATGGGGACTACGTCTGAACGTGAATCGATTTTCACCAATTTTAATAGTGTTCATCCTATGGCAGGTTTACATGGACACACAGACAGATGGACCGACGTCGCTAATTCGATTCAGAAAGTGATCCAGAGTCGATCGGTATAGATGGGTCAAGATCAAATTTCTTTGGTAGTTACAAACATCAGCACAAGTCATTTTATAATTATATATAAAATGAAAAATTATATATTTTTTATATCTGTCTATATATTTCCATTATTATATTATCCTTATTTTCATTCGACTTATTGTAGTTAAGAGTTTGTGTTCTTTTCTGCTTGGTGATTAATTTAATTTTTCATTTTCCATGCCCCATTTTTCAATTTTCAGTTTTCGTTTTTCAATTTCAATATTTTATTTTCAAGTTTTCATTTTCTATTTTTAATTTTTCATTTTTCATTTTCCATTTTTCATTTCCCATTCTCCATTTTTCATTTTCTAGTTTCCATTTTTCAGTTCTCATTTTTCATTTTTCAGTTTTCATTCTCCCTTCTCCATGTTTCGTTTTCTTTTTTTCCATTTTCCGTTTTTCGTTTTAATTTTTTCTTTCATATTGGCGATTTTTTCTTATTATAACTTGATAACTATAAAAAAATATGTGGCAATACTATTTACTAACATAGCTCATGGTATCGACTCGAGCTGTGATAAGGATCAAACATATATATATTTTATGGGGTCGGAAATTGGGTTTTCGATGCGCTATTGCCACCGAAACAAGTATCCTCAGAAGTATTATTTTCTGCACTCAGAAAAATCCGATCCACTTTGAGAGCATCAATGAAGCCAGATATTATTGAGGCTATGCTATTTCTGAAGAAAAATGTGAAGTTATTTTTGAAGTTATGTTATTTTTTTTTTGGTTGTTATTAACAGAATTAATAAAAATTATTAAAATATGTTGATTGTTTTATTGTTGACCTGTTGTGTTGTAATGTGGTTTTTGGTTTGTTAGACTCAAGGTCGTGTGGTTTTCATAATAAAAATCAAATTCTTTACATTTTTGTTTTTAATTATTGTTTTTATTTTTGATATTTTGAACAGCAGCGATGCTTCAGAAATCTTAAACATAAATATAATTTATAACAAATTTTTATTTTTACAGAAAAACATTGATTTAAACAATAATAATAACAATTGCGTACATTGTGTTTTCTCTTTTATTCCCGCGGATTTGAAAACATCTAAATATCTCTGTTCACATTATATGTATATTCAACTAGTTTTATGTCTGAGTTGTCGGTATTTGTTACTGTATGCCTGTACAATTGAGCACATTTGTCCGTTTCTGTTTTAAAGTTAAGTTTTTTATTCGGTTGTACATCAATTAGAGTATATCTCTTCGCATAGTTATTCTCTTCTTGTAAAATGTACACATCATTAAAATTTGGTTTATGCCCAGTCAAAGTACTTTGGGCCGCAAGTGCAGTTTTATGCTCAATTGGTTTATTTAGTACTTTGTGATCAGACTTATGGGATGAAAGTCGCGTTTTTAATTTTGTTTTCGTAGGTCCCAACATACACTTTATCAGAAATATTAGACCCGTCTCCTCCACAATTGATCTTGTAAATGACATTCGACTTATTTTCTAGTTTTGTCTTAGTTTTACTAAATAATTTGTTTATAGTGTTACAAGTTTTAAGGGCAATTCCAAATTTTTCTTTATCATAAATATTTGAGCTTTGAATTCTCTCCGAATAACCTTTTACATAAGTTACTGATTTGTAAATTTACTGTGTGTTTTCTTCTTTCTGGTAAATTTTCTTTATTTTTTTTGCGTATTTTACTAACTCCAGAATTGTTTTTATTGGGAAATCATTTTTCTTAAGAATGTGAATGATTTTTTCCTTGTTATCCTTATGAAAATTAGCATCACTTATATCAAGAACCCTTTTTATAAAGTTCGTTGCAGTATTTGCAATTATCCTTCTAGGATGTTTTGAGTGAAAAGTTATCAGTTTTCCTGACGACGTGGGTTTCTGATACCAATCCAACTTTAGTATATTATCTTTTTAGGTGATAATAGAGTCTAAAAATGGTAACTGATTATCTCTTTCTTCTTCTTTCGTGAATTGGATTTGTCGATGGAATGAATTTAAAACACGCTCAACTATCTAAATTTAACTTTTTAATAATTTTAAAAAATTCACCCGCCGATCAATGATTTGGCCTTTGCTTAGTTCCATGAATCGAACTGTATCATTAGTCCTTCGAATAATGACGATCGTTTCATAAAATATTACTTATGTATTGTTTTCAATTTGTTGGTGATTTTACGGGACTTATGCATTTTTGCACGGTCTCTATCTTTTCCGGTACATTCCTTCAACTAAATTGTTCAGAATAAGCCGACCTTAAATTTTTGGGTAACATTCCAAAGCCCAACATTTAGGCTTCGGGAGGCTTTTGGACCAAAATACTATAAAATCTAAATTTTTGCGATTTTTTCTACCTTTGGACCGTATTTCTCCATTAGTCGGCTTTTTATATCCGATACTTATACAAAATTGTGGTTCATATTACGCTAAGTAGTCATTTTATTTTTTAAATGACTAATTGATTTTTAAAATGATATATGAATTTATTTTTATACCCTCTGTAGCGGATTTTGCATATTTATATTCAAAATTAAAAGTAAAATTTAAAGGAAATTTGATTATACGAAATAATTTAAAATTATGCATTCAATTAATGAACAATAGTTATTGATGTCAAAATGAAAATAGTTTTTATAATAAATTTAGCCTTTTTAAGCAAAATGATATTTAAATCATTTCGGAAAGAATTAAGTAAAAAAAAAAAAAAAAAAAAAACAACCTTTTATTCATTTTATTAAACAAATTCGATTTTATTGAAGTTGAATCTGTTATAACATTAGCATGTTAATAACGTCTTCATTTTTCATTCATAAATTTTCATATGTAATAAAATATGCTCTCTTTTTATATCTTACGTTCTCTAATAATGAAAATCCACTTTTTTTATATTGTAACTAACATGTATCTAACATTTATGCATATTATATGCTGCAATTATGATCACAGCATTAGCACAACATAAATCAATATCCACATTATAGCATAAATGTTAAGTGTTGACATGCAAATTGCAAGTCATAGTTCGGCAATAAAATATTGACTGTGTGATAGCGACTTACATGTGACCCGTAGTTATCGTTAAGTTTCAACGCATCAATATACATACATATATATATATTGTATAATTACAGCTGTAAGAAGAAACAACGTGACGACGTATGAAACAAAAATCGTATAGTTCTTTTTCTTTTGTGACTTCAACGAGTTAAGTAAAACCAACGTTTTAACCTTTGAACCAAGAAAGGCAATTAAAGGTTTATAAACTTTCGTAATAAATTTTATATCAAAATAAGTTTTTTTTAAAGTGATTTTCAATAAAATTTTATAAGACAGTGGGAGTAAATTAAATCTTTTAAAATTGATCTCTACAAATCAACCACGATTTAAAGATTAACTTCATTTTGGTACATGAACTGACATAACCTCATTCCAAAACTGTCATTATGGGTTTTACTAAATTCCCCAACCCAATTATTATTGGTAAGATTTTGCTTTAAGTAAATTCCTTGTATGCTATATTGAACAAATTAAAATATTCCTTAGGGTTTTAATACGGCAATTATATATATACACATAATCCTAAAACTTTCCATGTGATTTCAAAGAAGTGATCAACATTTTACCACATAAATATATAATAGAACGCAAATTGGTTTTTATTTACTCAGTGCTGCTGGATTGTAAAGTTTGTTCAGCATTATCGTTAAAGGGACTCAAAATTCCAACCTAGCAAAATAATTAATGTCACCGTTTACGGACATGTGCATATCGCGGTAACGCTTTAATTTTGGTTACCATTACATATACATTGGTTACAAATTGGTCTTCCGACTACATCCTAATAATATTATCCGAAAAGTTATGTTCTTCACTGTTCCTGTTTAGTTCAACATGCAGATTGGCAGAAAACAAACATTTTAATTTGTAGTAAAATGATGACGTCATAACATAAAGAAAGAGGAATTTTATTGCTAAGTATTATAATAACATTACATTATTTAATTATTTTTTAATAAGCTCTGCTTTAACTTAACATAATGTTAAGTAAAATAGTTTAATATAATTTCATTAACATTATATTACAAATGTTAATTTTTTTAAGAAAAAGCTTTTGTTCATTTGAATTTATGCACTCTACAATCAGTATAAAGGACATAGTAAATTGATTGACAATTATGAATTGAATTATCCTAAAAAATTTTAGAATGCATAAATAAATGATACAATTCAAAATTTTATATATATATCTTTAATTTAAAATTAATAATTTTGATAATTGAATTTTATATACATAGAATGGGCATGTTAGCGTTTATATAATATTATAGTATTGGAAAATGCTAAAATCATTGTATATTACGTCTTCTCATTGTTTGATCTCTATTAATAAAAACTTTTAAATTACAGTTCCTTGGATGCTTGAGCTCAACCATCATTGCAGAAAAAAAAAAGAAAATAGAGGTTAAGTTAAAATGAGTTTCCGGTAAAACATTTACATCATCATCGAAATCAGGTTGAACCGTAAGTTGTAATGTACAAATATAAAATCTTACATGCCTTGATACCTTATATAAAATATAACTAAAACATAAATGTAGATTATCTTTACTATTTTAAGTTTTATAATTGAAGTCAGTTCGTTTTATGAATTTCATATTTTTAAATTTATAATCGTGTAAATTACGTATTATTCTTAATTTATATCCATATTTAATGAATTTTTTTATAAAAAAAAAAAAAGAGAGAAAAAAACTCAATTTTTTTGAATTAAAATGAATAGCTTGGAGTAAGAATTTAATAATTGGGAATGTTGACAAACGAATTATGCGGATAATTTTTAGCAAATTGTGATCTAAATCTATAAACTGAGTACTTAATTATCTTAGATTCAATAACCCAAGTTAATAATTTAGTATTTTTTTTTTTACAAAAATCTTGGAGAGATATGTTCTCTATCTATTTATATGTTGTTCTAGGTCTAGTTCGGTCAAGACTCCTCCCCAAACCGACGAGCAATGCCTTTCAAGCTCTCCAAGTAGCGACCAAAACTAGGCTCAGAAAAATTTCAATATCTTTAATTCCAACATTTGCAACACCTCCACGCCAGGGTGCAGAGGTTGTATGTAAGATTGTCGTTCTATTTTTAATGATTAGAAAAAAAATCTGGATTCAACAAGCGGAGTTGATATAGGGATGACCAGTGTCTGTTTGTGAAAATCACTATCGTGCCTTCAATAGGTCAGCTGGGTTGTTAAAATAATGTGATATCCTAATCCATTTAGAGTTTAAAAAATTTAAAAGTCGGTGCAGTGGGTCCCGCGATGCCAATGAAAATGTGACAATACAGAGATTCTCTTCTTCATTCCAATATTTTTAATTTAACGTTTCTGTAATATTTTAAGTTTAAAAAATGCGATTTCTAAATAAATTTATTAATTTTAAAATAATTTATGCCATTTTATCCACTTTTAATTATGCAATGTAAGTCATAATATTCGAAAGTCTATTCAATTAATATAATTCCTGAAGATTTTGGAACGAAACAAGCGAAACGTTGAGAAAAACATTTGATTGAATGAAATGCTTTTTTTTATATCAAACGATAATTTTTGAAAGCAACTCTACAAAACTAATGCACACCAGTGTGCAGGGCTCATATAAAGTTTGTCATTCAATTTGTAATGATTAGAAACAAAAATTTAGATTCGATAAAATACATATATTTTTGGACCTTGTAAGAAGCGGAATTGATATAGTGATGACCAACTGTCCATCTGTCCGTTTGTGAAAATCACTATCGTGCCTTAAAAAGGTCCGCTGAGTTATTAAAATAACGTGAAAATAACACACTGAAATCCTAGGCTAGTCAGTATTTAAAATTATAAAAATCGGTACAGTGGGTCCCGAAAAATGAATGAAAAAGTAAAAAAAACAAAATTGTGATGTTATAATACTTAAAGCCGCATTATCCATTTTTTAATTATACAATATAATTTATGATATTCAAAAATTAATTTAATAAGCAGAACTCCTGAAGAACTTGGAACAAAACAAACGTAACATTAAGGAAAAATTTGATTGAATTAACTGATGTTTTTTATACCCTATACCACTATGTGTTTTGGGTATTATAACTTTGTGCTGCTGTTTGTAACTACCAAAAATATTTGACCTAGACCCATTTTTAATTATACCGATCGAATCAGAATCACTATCTGATTCGATTTAATGATGTCCGTCCGTCCGTCCGTCCGTCTGTGTGTCCATGTAAACTTTGTAATCGAACTGCAGGTCGCAAATATAAATATATTTTGATGAAATTTGGTATATAAGCTTCCACCGGCCATAGAATGAACACTGTTGAAATTGGTGAGGATCGGGCCATGTTCAGACCTAGCCCCCTTACAAATGACCCCTATAAAATCGACATAAATTGACATAAGATCAAAATTATCATATATATCTAAGTGAAATTGGGTTTATATGCGTTTATTACTCATTATTACTGAGTAGTCCAAAAATGATCCCTATGGGACAACTCTTAGTCATAGGCCCCATATAGAGCTGCTTCCCGATCTTCACTTAAATCTATCAAAAAACAAAAATATTGCACTGATTCTTCTCAAATTTTGTTTGTATATATTTTTGCAAAATACAAGAGACTTTACCAAACATGATCAGGATCGGTCCATTTTTGGACCTAGTCCCCATATAGATATAGCATCCGATATGAACTTTTTCATATCTGCAGCCAAAAAAATTAATAAAAATCCCACTCATATTTGGTTTTTGTTTATTTTCTATGTCCAGTTAGTTGTGTCTAAGATATAGTGTCTCTAAACGCATGGTATAGGGTATCGTAAAGTCTGCCTAGACCGACTATAATTTTCTTACTTGTTATTTATAGCAAACGATAATTTTTGAAAAAACTCCACAAAACTAAATATGGCTTTAAAGTTACAAAATAATCCATATAGTTTTGTTTGCTTATATATTTGTCAGTCTGTAAGGAAAAATAGAGACAAGTTTAAAGAGGGCTTACTCACTTTAACATAAACCATCCGTTTCTTCCACTTGAGTCTGTAGTGTAAGTGTATGTGTGTGTGTGATTTCGAATGAAAATCACAGTTGGGGTGTTGCCCTTGAGTAATCCACAAGTTATCTGATTTTGTCGTTCTATTTATTTGGCTTTGTTTTTAGTATTTTGTTTAATATATGTTTTGTGATTTTAAAAGAAGATGTTTATTTATGCTTTATTTGTCACCACCGATAGAATTACGACTCACGTAAGTTTAAATATATATATATATGTATGTTAAGATATAAATATATATTCAAAAGCCCAAACACATTTGCTGACAGCTAAGGCAATAGTCTTAACTATTTTACCGAGCTGTCTAAAACATAAAAGTTTCAAGTATTAATTTTATTTTCAGCTTTAAGTTTTCTTTAACGATTGTTGTTATTCTTTTGATTTAACACGAGGTTTTTTTTATAGAGCCACAGAAATTACGAACCGTAACATTTGCACAGCTAACAATCCGAATCGATACAAAAAAAAACTTATTAAATATTAAAAATATTGTAAGAAGCAAAAACGGAAACGGTTACAATGGCATGACATCATCTGTTTTAAAGTTTTGGCATCATAAGTTTGCAAACAAACAATTTATGCAGCCGATAAACCAAAAAAAAACCTTGACTCCACTTTATTTTCCTTTTTTTATCTTACAGAATCAATAATTTTTTGTGAAAACTTTTTTAATATTATTTCATTTAATTTGAAAAATTTTATTTCTTCTCTCTTTTTATTGTCAAGAATGTAGTTTGTTTTTTAATTTTCTTACACCTTAAACACTTTTTACTATAAATTTGTAAATCTCTTGATTTATAGTTATTTGTATTCGCGTTAGAAGAAACGTTTTTCAACCGTTGTGTTTACAAGTTTAGCTGCTACTGATTTCAATAAACAGCATCCTTTACCGAGGATGCTGTTTAATAAAAGCTTTTATTCTCTCTCTCTCTCTCTCTGTATTTTTCTTAAGCTCTTTGTTGCTCTAATAATATTTGATTCATAAATATTGGGAAATTTTGGTTGTAAAATTCCTTGTGCATATTATCCTTGTTGTTGTTTTTATATAACAAAACAACGTGTTCGCTTGATGTCTATTTACAAAATAGACTGCAGTTTTTTTTTGTAAATATTTATATGCTGCATCACTCTGTGGTGGGGGTTATTATTATTTTATGTTTTTAACTTTTAAAACTTTCGGTCATGGACGAAAAGATGTCAACGTAACCACTTAACAACCTTAACCACTAACAGAGTTCATCTGACTGTCTGTCGTTGGAATTTCGGAGATGTTGAAAATACATAAATTCATAAATTGAGATATTTCGAAGAAATATACCCTTGAACCATTGAGGTAACTACGAAAGATACTTTAGAGAATGTTAATTTCTATTTTAGTTTTTTAATTTTTTTGCTCTATATCTATAAATTGGACTGTATGTATATTACACCTGTGCTATTCATGCCACCTTTAGGTGGCATACAAGGAGGCCTTTATTTCTGTGTGTTCAACAAATATTTATAATGAAATATACATAATGAATTAAATAGATTAAAAAACATTGAAAGAAATAAATTGAATTATAAAATAAAATTTCCTAGAATTTGCACTTGAATTTCGAGGGCTGGGCTCTACTAGTGCATTACTAAGCTATTTACTAGTTTTTAAATTTTTTTGAGGTTTCTGGCTTGACAAGATTTTAGGCAGCTAACAACGTAAAAAATAAAACAAACATAAAACAAGTATGAAAATTATAGTCGGTCTAGACCAACGATACGATACCCTATACCATGCGTTTAGAGACCCTATCTCTCAGGCCCAACTAACTGGATATAGAAAATAAGCATAAACCAAATTTGAGTGATTTTTATTAATTTTTTTGGCTGCAGTAATGAAAAAGTTCATATCGGATGCTATATCTATATGGGGACTAGGCCCAAAAATGGACCGCTCCTGACCATGTTTGGTAAAGTCTCTTGTATTTTGCAAAAATATGTACAAACAAAATTTGAGAAGAATCAGTGCAATATTTTTGTTTTTTAATAGATTTAAGTGAAGATCGGGAAGCAGCTCTATATGGGGTCAAAGGGATCATTTTTGGACTACTCATTAGTGGATGTAATGAACGCAGACAAACCCAATTTGAGTAAGATCTATATGACAATTTGGATCTTATGGCAATTTATGTCGATTTCATATGGGTAATTTGTATGGGGGCTAGGTCTGAACATGGACCGATTCTCCCCAATTTCAACAGCGTTCATGCCATGGCCGATAAAAAATTAAATATCAAATTTCATCAAAATATATTCATATTTGCGACCTGCAGTTTTATTACAAGCTTTACATGGACACACAGGCGGACGGACATCGTTAAATCGAATCAGATAGTGATTCTGATAGTGATTCTGATTCGATCAGCATAATAAAATATGGGTCTAGGTCAAATATTTTTGGTAGTTACAAACAGCAGCACAAAGTCATCATAGTGGTATAGGCTATAAATAGCTAGTTGCTATAAAATTACTGTTAACAGTTGAACATTTCTTACAGGGAATGATTTATGACTTTTTATCTTGACTTTATTTGAGCCATCATTGTTTTAAATATTGATAACATGTTTGTTGAATAAACGATTATTATTAATTCGGTTGGAAACATTTTTTACTTCTTTACTTTATTACATTTTTTGTTTTCTGGTCTTAATAAGAAGTTGAAATCTAATGTACAAATACAATATAAAAGCATTGTGGCTTGTAAGTGAAATAAAATTATATGAGATTTCAAATCTCATCTTCAATTGTTATACAAAAGTTGTCCAAATTGTATGTATGAACGGAAAGAACAAGAAAGCGACTACGAAGGTGGTCCCAAAACAACCTGACCCAACGTACTATTAAGTACTACTATATGCTTTAAGGTGCCTCATTGTATAGTATTTTTTTTAGCCATAAAAAGTACATGATCTCAGTGAACTAACGTACGCAAATGAGAACGAAAAACATTTCTTCCGCGATATCAACGTTATTAAACGATATCAATATTTTTATGCAACACGAAAGTTAACGTACGGATTCCCAAATTTCTTCCCCAATTTTGGAAATAAAATTTTTTGAAGATTGATCTGAATTGTCTAGAATTGTTCTACAATGTTCCAAAACGATGAGTTTCTAAAATACAATTGTACCGGTAAATCGAAAAACACTAATTTAAAACTACTTAGAAATTAAATATATCAGTCCGGAGACGTAAAAAACCAGAAGTTCCCGGAAAATTTTTCACGTATCTAGACTTCGAATCAAAAGTTCTCGTTTGCTTCCAAGTCATTCTTCATTATTGATGACATTAAATGTCGTGAAATCGATTGTATTTCATATTGTTAACATTAGTTACGCTGTATAGATATGATCAATATGGGCGCATACAGGAAGTACCACGTGCATGTTGTCAATAAATTCCCCTTTTTTAGAAACTTATCGTTTTGGAACATTGTAGAACAAGCCTAGAACAATTCAGAACAATCTTCAAAAAATTTTTTTTCCAAAAAATGGGGGGCTAACTTCGCACATTTTTTATTGCAGCGAAGATTCTCACCTGAATTTTGCAGCGAAGATTCTCGTATTTGCCCGAAAAAATTGTGTTTTCCTAAAAACCAAGTTTTGGAGACAAATTCTAGAAAAATGTTAGCCGTAATCAAAAATCTCACAAGAGGGATCGGTGGGCAAACTTAAGGCGAACATACAAAAAAAAAAAAGACCCAGCTCAACAAGTTAAGCTATGTGAGGTGTAGAGTAATTTGAATGTAAACGTGGTGATTCGTCCCACTGTACAATGTTTTACCGCAATAAGCCGGATCTTTGGAGTCGATTCGTAACCATTGTGTGAGACGTTGGTCCACGACTTTACATCTGAGGCAAAGTAACAGTCCAAACAGTGGACTGAAAGGAGAGAATCGTGTCTAAAAGAGGTAAAGACAATTCCATTTGCAGGCAAGGTTATGGCGTCATTTTTTTTTTTTTTTTTGGATACTTGTTGGAAAGTTTTTTTTATTGATTTTCTGAAAAAAGAAAAAAAAAATAAACGACGAGTATTATTTTATTTTACTGCAGCGTTTAATTTATGAAACTAGGGAAAGAATGCTGCATTTTGGCGAAAAGAAAGTGTTGTTTCATCAAAAAAAAATGCACCCATTCCACAGATCCGCTATTGCGATGAACTAAAATTCGTACTTCATCACGAAAAATATTCGCACAATTTGGCGCCCTCAGTTTATTTTCTACTTTCAAACTCGAAAAACTGAGTCGGTGGTAAAAGATTTTCAAACAAACAAGAGGTGGGGTATGGGTAAAGTGACCATATTTTTTTACCTGAAAACGGGACATCGAATAATTCTGTTGGGTTCGGTTATATGAAATGGAAATGCATAGAAAGTATAATAATATTTTATTTGTCTATAGTGAGTGGCATTATTTATTTTACGTTACACTACAAAAAAATTGTTTATATATTGTTATATTTTTCAGAGGCACAAATTTGTTTCAAAATTTTAGGTGACGATTTCAAATATGTGTGGAACTCTTGGCAGGATTTTTTAATATTAACTTTAATAATTAACAGAGTCTTAAGCACTGATACCCTTAATTGAGCTTTATCTTCGGTCCACAACTTGTATATCAAAGAAAATACATGTACAACCGACGTATTTGTACCAGGCAAACATAAAATTTATTCAACTATAATTTGAAAATTTACATGGTTTAGGTAATTGCTTTTAAAATTTTTAAATACTTCCACTCAACGATTTTCCGTAGAAATATTTTGTTGATTCCTTTCATCAATTTTCTGCGATGTTACGTATTTAGATACGAGTGAATATTTTATCGAATACCTCCGTATCTTTATTGTTCTTTTTCGATGAAATATCTAGAACTTTTTGAACATCTTCCCACTGTGGTGCCTCTGTTGAATTTGCCCGATTAAGTATTTCTAAATTTTTTCTATAAACAGTTCATTACTCTAAATACTCTCGAGTAGTTTTTTTTAGCCTTAATTTTCACGAAATTCTCGTCAATATTGGTGTAACTATCTCTTAATTTTTCAAGTAAACCATGGACTGAATATGGAAGAAAGAGTTGTCTCTCTCTGAAACAAATTCTCTTTTAATTTGTTAATTTCACTTGCTGATTAAATTTTTTTGGCAATTTATACATTACAAGTTTCTACACCAGCTGAAGAAGCCAAGGGAAGCGGACACACAAAAAAAAGGTGTGACATTTATAAAAATTATATTAAAATTTTAAAAAGTTTTGTGGTACTTATACGACTACATAAAATTAACGATAAATTTTGTTTCCCCCCGTCAATTGAATTTTTTTAAGTCTTTTTAGTGTCTAAGCAAATCTGACTCAATACGATAAAATTGGTAAAAAAAAGCGGAAAAAATTTTGGTACCGTGAGGACCGAAAAAGTACAATTTGTTTGTCTGGTTGTCTACTTTTTGTTCTCTACTGCACTTTGGCCTCTTCTATATTTAAACTCTTTGATTAAGTACAAAAACATCATTATAAAAAAAAACGATTACTCTATTTTTGTCTCTTGTGTTTCGTAATACATTTATTCAAACTAGCAGATTCCAGCGCTTGAAATTCGAGTACAATTTCTAGGCAGCTTTGTTTTTCAACTTAGCCAATTCACAAACCACACTTTTATGGTTTACTATTATTGTGAATAACAAACTCATTAACAAACACCTAACAGTAGCAACTTTAAATGCAATTTACTCAAAACAAAGGAAAAAATTAAAAAATCCGTAAATCTGCAAAATGGCTAAAAAGAAATTCCTTTCAGATAGTATACGTTTGGTCAAAATCGGAATAAAACTGTAGAACAAAACATCGTTCACAAGAAATCGCCTAGCCTATTAATATTATAGATTTATTCATATTCTGCAACAAAGAAAAAAGAGAAAATGATTTTTGCTTTGCTGCATTTCAGGTTAACCAAGCAAATTTATAGAACTGCAATTTATATTTTTTGCAATGTTTTTTTTTTTTGGTTTTTTGTTTTATTTTGATTATTAGTTTGACGGACGACGTACAAGAAAAACGCAACGTACTCTTATTTTGAGAGGGGGTAAATTTTTTTATTTTTTTGCTTTTTAAGAACAGTAATTTAAGTTTATGTACCATGAATTCATTCAACCAAATTCATAAGAAATTCAGGTAAATCGTTTTAAATATTTTTTTACATGAAATTATTTTTCAGCTGGCTTGTGATGTATTTTAACATACATATACATATTAAAAGCACTATCTTTGACGAATTTTAAGATTTGTTCTTACATTTTTGAGCAAATCAACTCTTTTTGCGAATTTCTGAAAACGGGACACTTTTGCGTCCCCGAGTTGTTGTCAGGGACAACGGGACAAAGTACCTGAAAACGGGATGGTCCCGTTCAAAACGGGACGTATGGTCACTTTAGGTATGGAGCTGTGACTGTTCTAAGAAGCTATTAAATGTCGCTGGAGATCCTATAAGATGAGAGTATGTTGAAAAATAAAGATAATTTTTCCAAATTTTTTGTGTTTATCTTTGTCAGTTCGACATATTCTGGGAACGGGTACCCGATGTAGTTTCTAAAGGGATATAATTATTCTACGGTAGATAATAGTTTGCTTGTTTTTTGAAAAAAGTGGTTTTTGTTTAAATTTTTTTTTAAATTGCTGAAAAATATTCATATCAGCAAAAAACTTAAAATATTTAAAAAACCAGAACATTTAAGTTTTTGCCTCTCCTGAAATAGGCCATCCTAATTGGCCGTTAATTAATTTTAAGGTTGCCAGGTAATCACAATATTGAAAAATAAAATATTAAAAAATAAAATATTTGATAATTAAGTGAAGAGTCTTTTGAATTTAAATGGCGCGTTACAATTACAGGTAGACCTCGCTTAACACATGCTTCTTATAACACGGCATCGCTCTAACACGGTTTATGTTTTGAACCACTTTTAGTTTAACACGCTAAATGACCTCTTTCTAACATGGTTCCGGAAAAAAAATTTTTTTAAGTCATTAATAAAATATTTTATATAAAAAATATTTGATATTAAGATGCACTTGTTGTGTATACATTAAAATACATTTATTAAAAAAAACGCATTCATATTTTAACTGATATTTTTTAGTTCTAAGTCGAAATTCGAACGCCATCTACTGCTAAATGGTATAACACATTTTGCTGGAATAGAAGCAGACTTCCTTTGGAGACAAACATTATGAATTCATATAAAACTCGTAGGTCATCATATGAAATGTTGTGAGAGAAAGCGAGAAAGCATGAGTTACATAATTGTTGAATTGAATATACAATGATATCAGGAATTACCCGAATTAAGTCCAGCAACGCGACGTTACAAACAAATTTGGCAGGTTTGCTCAGTATGTAAGTGTCTTCTGTAGATATAACTCAGCACGTGCTCGTATATTTGATCAAGTGAGATAAGTAAATAATTTCAATTCAATAGGTATGTAAAATTAGGCTGGCCTTTCGTTATATGGAGGGAAAAAAGTGTTCAAACTGTCGGTCTCACCCCCTAGAAATATGCGAATAGCGAAAAACTGAGAAATACAAAGTTTTGGGCTTATCAAAAAACGTTTAGTCGTGGCGCAAAGCGATTGAAAATTGCAAGTGTGTTTATATGGGGAAAATATGACTTTTTTTCAGATTTTACGAAAATTTCGTTCTATAGTTTAATTTTTCCGACAAGCTGTCACATAATTCGGGATCAGTATTAAATTATCCTTTCAGAAGGCTATGAAACTTCAAAATCGTATGAAACCTCACCAAGAAATAGCAAATGCCCCAGACCACTTTTGTGCCAAAAAAAACTCGGTCATGAAATTTGATGGCATTTTTTCAACTTTGAGAAATTGGTTAAAGCCATCATTCTTTTTTGGTCTCTATACTTATAAGTACTCAGATATGAAGTATTGTTTTATTACCACGTTGTTAACCTATTGCGCATTAAGACCGAAAATTGGAAATTTTTTTGATAAAATTTTTAAAACTCCTTTTTCAAGTTTGAAGAAATTTTCTTAAACAAAATTTAAAAAAATGAATCTATCACTTTAAGGTTTTATCAAATACATGTTTCAAATTAACTGTGTGAATTTCTAAGTAAATCCCTCTGCCAGAATTTTTTTGACAAGGATTTTATTTTCACGAATTTCGAGAAAAATTGGATTTTTGTGAAATTTTCTGTAAATGTAAAATATCTTAAAATCCAAAGCTGGCCTTGAAAAATAATGGGTTAATGTTCTCGGATTTATCCCAAATTTTTGGGACGAAACTTCTACACATTTGGTTATTATATTTTAAGCGACGCATCTAAAAATTGGACAGCACTTACAAAATATTTGAATTTTTTGCATAAATTGTCTTTTATTAGTATGATGACCCCAATTCCAAAACGGTTAATGGAGTCATATTTATTTTTTCCAAAACCCCAGGCTATTAAGATAAAACATAACATTTAAAAGTAGAAAAATGATGAATTTTTGATACAAAGTACATTTACAGAATATTTCACAAAAATCCAATTTTTCTCGAAATCCGCAAAAATTAAATCCTTGTCAAAAAAATTCTGGCAGAGGGCTTTACTTAAAAGTTCACACAGTTAATCTATAACATGTTTTTCATAAAACCTTAAAGTGATAGATTCATTTTTTTAAATTTTGTTTAAGAAACTTTTTTCAAACTTGAAAAAGGAGTTTTAAAAATTTTATCAAAAAAATTTCCAATTTTCGGTCTCAATGCGCAATAGGTTAACAACGTGGTAATAAAACAATACTTCATATCTGAGTACTTATAAGTATACAGACCAAAAAAGAATGATGGCTTTAATCAATTTCTCAAAGTTGAAAAAAATGCCATCAAATTTCATGACCTAGTTTTTTTTTGGCACAAAAGTGGTCTGGGGCATTTGCTATTTTTTGGCGAAGATTTATTCGATTTTGAAGTTTTATAGCATTTTGAAGGGATAAGTTAATACTGATCCTGAATTATATAACAGCTTATCGGAAGAATTAAAGTAAAGAACGAAATTTTCGTAAAATCTGAAAAAAAGTCATATTTTCCCCATATAAACACACGTGCAATTTTCAATCGCTTTGCGCCACGACTAAACATTTTCTGATTGGCCCAAAACTTTGTATCTCTCAGTTTTTTTGCTATTCGCATGTTTCTAGGGGGTGAGACCGACAGTTTGAACACTTTTTTTTATTAAGGGCCGGCCACTCTAATGTACAATATGCTTCAGAATTCCTTGTTTAATTTTGAAGTTTTAATTTCTAAATTGGTTTTCCAGTTTATGATCATGTCGGAAAAGATACCGCTTAGGAGGAAAGTTATTTCTTTCGAAACAAAAATTTTAATTTTGGATCGTTTATACCAAGGAGAAAAATTGCTGCTGTCGCAAAAAACTTAAAGATAAATGAAGCTTCAGTAGGGACCATAAAGAAAAATGAGCCAGCTATAAGAAAATCAGTTGCTGATGGCTCCTTAACATCCATAAAATATTCCAATCGACTACGCCCACCAATAATGGAAAAATTGGAAAAGACGCTTAATATTTGGATTGAAGATAACTGTCAAAAGCGAATTCCTTTAAGCAAACACATCATCAAAGAAAAAGCTCTGAAAATTTATGAAAACCTCAAAAGGAGTGGAAAGCCTTCCGTAAGCGCAGAATTTACTGCAAGTAATGGCTGGTTTGAGCACTTCAAAAAACGATGTGCTATTCATGGCTTAAAAGTTCAAGGAGAGTCAGCTTTGGCTGATGTGGAAGCTGCTAACACATACCCAAAAGAAATTCAAAAATATACTGAAGAGCATGGATAAGTAAGGGGTCAATTTTTTAATGCTGATGAAACTGGATTTTGGTGGAAAAAAATGCCGGACATAACTTTTATTTCAAAATATGCAAGGGCTGTACCTGGACATCCAAAGACCGAAAGACCGAATAAATCTACTTTTGTGCGGAAATGCATTCGGTGAGATGGAGTATATTGCGAATTTACTGGACAACAAATTCGAATGCTTGGGCTACCAGAGAGATTTTCAGTGATTGATTTTATAATTGCTTTGTTATAGAAGTTGAGAAATATTTAGAGAAGAGGAATTTGGATTTCAAAGCTTTGTTGCTCTTAGATAAAGCTCCAGGTCATCCATATAATTTGACTCATTCTAATGCTAAAATTATGTTCTTGCTACCTAAAACCACGTCAATGTTGCAGCCAATGGATCAAGGGATAATTTACATATTCAAAATGTATTATATCCGAAGATCTTTGCAGTGGATTTTAAATTTAACAGATTTAACAAGCACTTGGAAGGGGTTTTAAATTAAAGACTGTATCCAAATAATAGCGAAATCATTAAAGAAACTGAAGAAGTCAACATTAAGTGGATGTTGGAATAAAATATGGCCGTCTGTCTGTGGATGTGGAAGAAGAAAAAGTGGTCGAATCTGAAGAAAACGGCTTTACCGAGACCTTAGACCTTGCACACTTAATCGACGGTGAAGGGTTTAATGTTATGGTGGCAGAAGATTTACAAGATCTACTGCAGGAAACCGAATTAGAAGATTCCGATTTAATTCAAATCATATCGGAAAGGCCTAGTCAGCAAAATTTTGATAGCAGCGACACTGAACCGATAGCGAAACTAATGAAATAATGGTTAAGGATTTTTAAATGGGAATGAGTGTAGCCAAAAAGTTGGAGCCGTTTTTAGACCCTATACCACTATGTGGTTTGGGTATAATGACTTTGTGCTGCTGTTTGTAACTACCAAAAATATTTGACCTATACCCATCTTTATTTATACCGATCGGCTCAGAATCACTTTCTGAGTCGTTTTAGCGATGTCCGTCCGTCCGTCCGTCTGTGTGTCCATGTAAACCTTGTGATCAAACTACACGTCGCAAATATGAATATTTTTCGATGAAATTTGGTACATAAGCTTTACTCGTCCATACAATAAACATTGTTGAAAATGGTGAAAATCGGCTGTGTTCAGACCTAGTCCCCTAACAAATGACCCCTATGAAATCGACATAAATTGCCATAAGATCCAAATTATCGCATAGATCTTAGTCAAATTTGGTTAATTCATTATATCCACTAATCAGTAGTCCAAAAATAATACCTATAGTACAATTCTAAGTCATAGGCCTCATATAGAGCTGCTTCCTGATCTTTACTTAAATCTATCAAAAAACAAAACAAGTAAGAAAATTATAGTCGGCCTAGACCGACTATATAATACCCTATACCATGCCCTATCTCTTAGGCCCAACTAACTGGACATAGGAAATAAGCAAAAACCAAATTTGAGTCTGATTTTTATTAATTTTTTTGGCTGCAGATATGAAAAAGTTCATATCGGATGCTATATCTATATGGGAACTAGGTCCAAAAATGACCGATCCTGATCATGTTTGGTAAAGTCTCTTGTATTTTGCAAAAATATACACAAACAAAATCTGAGGAGAATCAGTGCAATATTTTTGTTTTTTAATAGATTTAAGTGAAGATCGGGAAGCAGCTCTATATGGGGCCAAAGGGATCATTTTTGGACTACTCATAAATGGACGTAATGAATGCATATAAAACCCAATGCAAGTAAGATCTATATGAAATTTGGATCTTATGGCAATTTATGTCGATTTCATAGGAGTAATTTGTATGGGGGCTAGGTCTGAACATGTACTGATTCTCACCAATTTCAACAGCGTTCATCCCATGGCCGATAGAAGCTTATATACCAAATTTCATCAAAATATATTCATATTTGCGACCTTGCAGTTTGATTACAAGCTTTACATGGACACACAGACGGACGGACGGACGGACGGACGGACGGACGGACATCGTTAAATCGAATCAGATAGTGATTCTGATTCGATTGGTATAATTAAAGAGTGGTCTAGGTCAAATATTTTTGGTTGTTACAAACAGCAGCACAAAGTCATTATACCCAAAACAACATAGTGGTATAGGGTATAAATATTGCACAGATTTTTCTCAAATTTTCCAAATGTAGTCAGGATCGGTCCATTTTTCGACCTAGTCCCCATATAAATATAACACCCGATATGAACTTATTTCTGTATCCAATTATTTTCTATATCCAATTAGTTGGACCGAAGAGATAGGGTCTCTAAACCATGGTATAGGGTATCGTACAGTCGGTCTGGGACCGACTATAATTTTCTTAAATGTTTTTATATGCCGATCCTTCTGCTGAAAGGCGATTAAAGTTTAAAAGAGACCTTCAAAATTGTATGTTACCATACAAAGAAATTTATAAAAAACTCTCAAACAAACAGTCAAACTAATATATTTTTTAAAAAAAGAGCCCCAAATGGATGCACCTCAGAAGTGGGCACGATTGACCATTAGCAGTTATGAAGAACAGATTTGAATAGCATGATTGAATTTTGATAAATTTTTAGTTCTTTTAGTTTAGCAGCCGAAAAAATTAATAAAAATCCCACTCAAATTTGGTTTATGCTTATTTTCTATATCCAGTTAGTTGGGTCTAAGAGATAGGGTCTCTAAGCGCATGGTATAGGGTATCGTATAGTCGGTCTAGACCGACTATAATTTTCTTACTTGTTGTTTATTTTTTAAGTTATAACTACAATTAAAATTAATTAAAGTTTAAAAAAAACGGCTTTTGATGTATTTTTTGATATCCTGGAACGGAACCTTAGTTTTTGAACTGGGTTCTTGTTTCAATTAACACGGCTTCGCTTAACACGCTCTTATACGAAACGTAACCCCCGTGTTAAGCAACATCTACTTATATTAAGTAATTCGTGAAAATTTATCTACAGTACACTATCTTATTTTCGAACATCATCATTTCTACATTTATTATTATTTTAATATCTCTTTATTATGTAAAAATGTCTTAGTAGTAATTTCTTTTAAAGGGTCCTTGCAAACAACATGAAAACATGGAATATAAAGTTAAAGTACTTTTTTTTTTCTATTTTCCTTGAAAAGAACATTTTCTACATGTTTTTGAAATATTTAGCTCACAGCTAACTATTGTCTTGTCTTATAAATGGAAAAAGACTAGAAAAAGAAAAAGAAAAAGAAAAGGAAAAAACAAAAGCATAAAAAAAGAATGTGGTGTTTGTTCCATTTTAGTATCTCTATCATTCTCTTTCAAGAACACAAAGAAAACTAAAAAATGTTTTGTCCATTGATTGTGCATTTAGGTGGTATACAAGGAGGTAAACAAAATTATTATATGAAAACAAAAATAAAATTCAGCTTCTTAAATGCTGCTTTAACTTGGTAGGTTGCAAGAGAAATTTATTTTTTTTTCTTTTCATAACTATTTATAAGTTAATATTGGTATATAGAACTTTTTCTGCAATTACCCGGATGGAAATTAAAATATGGTATGAACTAATTTAATAACGCAACTCAACACAACTGAGGATAAATTCAAGAAAGACTTAAATTTATGATAGAGTATTTTTTATGGAGTAAGCGTACATTTCGACCCGGAGTTGCTGGGACTTTATTTTTTATTTTTAAAATACCAAGTAATAATTTATTTGGAAAAAATTAAGAAATAACTTAAAAAGAAAATCGTTTGGATGTATACTGTTTTTCATTAAACTAGCAGACTCAAGCGCTCGAGTGCAATTTCTAGGCAGCTTTATTTTTCAACTTAGCCAATTCACAAACCAACACTTTTCTAGTTTATTATTATTGTAAATGAAGATAACACACACATTAACAGATTTAATAAACATCACATACCATATGCATAATTTTATGTATGTGTTAATAGCAACTTTAAATGTAATTTACTCAAAATAAAGGAAAAAAATTTAAAATCTGTAAATCAGATAAAAACAAATACCTTTCAAATAATATACGTTTAGTCAAAATCGGGATAAAATGGTAGAGCAAAACATCGGTCACAAGAAATCGCCTAGCCTATTAATATTATAGATAATACAAAAATCACCTAAATGCAAGAACACTCCTACGAAGTACGGTCACAGTTTCTCTAGTTTTTTCCGCTTAAAACTCGTGAGCATGCGACATATATTTGTTCATGCGAAAAGCATCATGTCTCCAAATGTAAACCGGCAACTTTTAATGTTTGTCCTGAGGACTTATGTACTATAATGACAAATGCCAACTTGACTGGGAAATGCTGCAGGCGTTTGAATTGAAATAGTTAATTTGCTGGTATGAGAGGTATTCGTGGAATGAAAACATTTTCGCGTTTTGCTGAGCCTGTTAATATAGGTCCTCAGATCAGATTAACGCTAAGCTGGGTTACCCGCAATATTGTGCTATTGCAAAGTTTTGGGGAATTGGGATTCCGCATAAGAATAATTGGAGTTCTAACCTTAAGTTCTAATTTGTGCGGTGGAACTTCCAACAACTGGATGAAATTGAGAAACTCATTGGGGGGGTTATGTAATATATTGCATTTCTCTACAGACATAACAGTATTGTGGAGTTGCCAGAAATTTGGCACACAATTTGACAGTTAATGTGATCCCTTGTTGCGATTTTAGTGCTAAAAATGTTCCTTTGCATAACCAGGATTCGTCGGACATATTTCGGTTAATTTCCGGATATACTTCTAATCTAAGTTGTTATTCAGAGAATATCAAATTGTAGAATGCTGATTGAAATGCTGTTTCTTAATTGAATCATTTATTTCAAAGCAAAAAAAATATAAAAATTAGGAATTGGGCGATTACACTTTTTTCAAGGTAAATACATCGTTTAACGCCTAAACTTTTAAAATTTTGCTCCCATGTGATGGTGAAGCAAAACCGAGAAATCTTTTTTTAGTGCAGAAAGAAGTCAGGTAACAGTTTCTAGGAAGTTATCTTTGATTTGCTTAACATCAATAATTTGTTATTTGACTGGTTTTTTAAATAAACAATTCAATTTATGTCTTTAACCACTTCACCATTGCCACTTTATAGTAATTCTGCTGCATGCGTTCCAGAAGTGAAATCATTAAATAGTTGCGCTCGCATATGTGATGCAGAGGTGATGCTTTTAAGCAAGCATTAATTTTACCAGCCGCTGTTCCTCTTGAAATGATAGGCAGTGTTTGGCGGAAATCTCCTGCAAGAAGTACAACCAAACCATCTGTAAGTGCCTTGTGATTGCGGATGTCCTGCAAACTTCGATGCTTGTGAGAGATGGTGCATTTGTCCCATACCAGTAATTTGCATCTTCGTACGGAAACTCCCAAACTGCTATTTTTACGAATTTGGCAAGTGGAGCGTCGCTCTTGGCCAAATTGAGCAGTAGTTTGAGAACAGATTGTGGAGTTCTACCACCGCTTAGCAGAGTTGCCACAATCTCTGAGGACGGTACTGCAATGACGTTGTTAGAGTCTTAACGGATGTATGCGAATGAAAGATTTAGAAGAAATATTTTCCCTGTGCCACCAAGAGTATCCAAAAAGAAAAAAGTGCCATCATCTCTACTGATCTACGTTATTATCTTTTCAAAAACAATTCTTTGTTTGGGGAGTAATTTAGGCATCCTTTCCGCAATTCTTGCATTAATAGCAGGCCGTAGCATAGTTTTCTTGACAACTCATCGACCATATTTTGCAATCTAACTTGCCGCGGAATACTAAACTGGCCTATCTCTTTCCACACCATCGATGTCAACTTGTCCTCAGTAGTAATTAGAGCCTCGTTATAGGTGACAGCGTGAAATGTAACATCAGGGTTAACTACTTACCTTCTGTGAAGTTTTTCTTCGGACAAATCATTATGGTAATTCTGCCAGAGTTCCAGAAGTATCCATAACCGACTCGGACCAATTAAAATTTCAATAAGCTCCCTCAGTTTCCATGCGGAAGTACATAGCACGAACTCTGGCATGCCCAGGTCCCAGTGTGTGTCATATTCCATTAACCCTAATACATCACAGGCTTCACAAAACGTTTCCCATTCCCGGCTATATAGAACGTTTTGGAACTATGCCTTGATTTTGAATTGTATCGATTTTCTTTTTTCACTTTTAAAACTTATTGAATTAAGCAACGCTTATTACAATAAGCGCTTTTTTTATTTTCGAACACTATTTATACCACTACATGAAATGAAGAAATTTAATAACAAAATAGTCCATTGACAAAATAATGTTTAGTTTATATTAAGTGGGCTGTAGCCGAGTTAAAGTTAGTTCTATTATTACTTAAATGATGATTGAACTAAATGTATTTAATACATTAAACAAAGTCAAATATACATGATCTTGATTTAGATATGGGACAAAAAAAATTAAACGAATGCATTTACGGAAGAAAGCCTAGAGATAACGTACACTTTTGCTGCCAAAGACTTATATGGTGAAGTGGCTGTATGAAAGCAAGAGACTTTATAAAACTAGTAGTGATGACAAATAATACCTTTGCAATAAATATATTTTAAGTAGGGTGCGGCATTCAATCTAGAACTTGTAGGGCATAGTATTCTTTTAAGAGGCAACACTTTATGTTTGCGAAATTTCCAGGTATTCTTCCTTAAATAGCTTCAGCAAATCAGCAAGTAGGACTAATTCTATCGAATGAAATCTTCAAAAAATTGTCACTTCCTTCCTTTTTTTTATAAATATTTTAAATAACATCACATACTCAGGACGTATGACTGTTATATATTAGTAGAGTGAAAGAGATGTATACGTATGAGTGATATTTTTAATATCAAATCAAACATATGTCAGTATTTATACCCTATACCACTATGTGGTTTGGGTATAATGACTTTGTGCTGCTGTTTGTAACTACCAAAAACATTTGACCTAGACCCATCTTTTATTATACCGATCGAATCAGAATCACTATCTGATTCGATTTAACGATGTCCGTCCGTCCGTCTGTGTGTCCATGTAAAGCTTTTAATCAAACTGCAGGTCACATATATGAATATATTTTGATCAGATTTTGTATATAAGCTTTTATCGGCCACAGGATGAACGCTACTGAAATTGGTGAGAATCGGTCCATGTTCAGACCTAGCCCCCATACAAATGACCCTATGAAATACACATAAATAAATTGCCATTATGTCCAAATTATCATATAAATCTTAGTCAAATTGGGTTAATATGCGTTTATTACATCCATTAATGAGTAGTCTAAAAATGATCCCTATGGGACAACTCTTAGTCATAGGCCCCATATAGAGCTGCTTCCCGATCTTCACTTAAATCTATCAAAAAAACAAAAATATTGCACTGATTCTTCTCAAATTTTGTTTGTATATATTTTTGCAAAATACAACAGACTTTACTAAACATGGTCAGGATCGGTCCATTTTTGGGCCTAGTCCCCATATAGATATAGCATCCGATATGAATTTTTTCATATCTGCAGCCAAAAAAATTAATAAAAATCTCACTCAAATTTGGTTTATTCTTATTTTCTATATCCAGTTAGTTGGGCCTGAGAGATGGTATAGGGTATCGTATAGTCGGCCTAGACTGACTATAATTTTCTTACTTTTTTATTCTATTTTTTACATGGAAATATTATTAAAAAGTATTAATTTAAGCCTTAGTTACAATTTTGCTGCAGAATGTTATGAGAAATCATGAATGGTTCATGAGTTATGGCTAGAAAACTGAGCAAAAATTCAAGATAAGGAAAAAATATAAAAAGTCACAAAACTTGGCCTGAAATTGCCAAACCGTTTAGGGGTTTACTATACTGGCCTACTAGTTTTAACCTGTGTTAGAATTTCTAACCCCCCACACAATGACGTCGCACATTTTTCACAGTTTTTTTCTTATTTTATTTATTTATTTTAGTTTATAGTTTAAATCCGTTCAGACTTTATAATTTATATATTTGGGATTTCATGTCAAGTGCACCAACTTTTGAAACCGATGTCTTCCGATTGGGATGAAATTTGCACCAAGGTTAGTCCTATTGGATAGTAGTTTAGACACAATTTTTCAACAAGATCGGTCAAGAGCTCTCTGAGTTAGAGGGGATCAAAATTTGACATTTTGGCCAAACAGGTTTTTTTTTCCCATCCATGTAACTTATTACCTATTGTTCTTAGAAAATTTTCTCCCAAAAAGTTTAGATAGCTATTTCTTCAATATTTTGGAAAAAAATACTTTAAAAAAAATTTTTTTTTGTAGACTTTTTTTCACTAAATTAAAGCATTTTTTGCCTTTATTTTCAAAAAGGGCATTTTTTTTTCATAAGAAAGCTTAGGATTTTTCCTTTAAGAGCTTTTGGTCGCTTAGTGGGATGGGAGTAGGATATCTATCAAAATAAATGTTTTGTAACTCAAGACAACGGTTTTTCAATTTTTCACAAATGCACTATTTTGAATTTTTTCCTATTTGTGTGTAAAACCTTACAAATAAAACTTATACTGAGAAACTAGACAAATTTACCTTTCCGAAGGTATGTAACATACCTTCATAACATAACAGAAGAGAATGGTTCTCTGTAACCTGAAAGAGTTATTTGCAACATTTCAATCTGAACACGAGGATGTTAAAATTGGCTTCACGAAATTTACCCAAATGAGGCCAAAACATTGCGTTTTGGCAGGAAGCAGCGGAACTCACACAGTATGCGTTTGCATTTACCATGAAAATGTTAAACTGATTTTGAAGGAAATCAAATTAAAGTATTTAACAGATGATTCGGCACAAGATTTACACGATTACCGCGATTGCCTTAAATTGACTATGTGTCCTAATCCATCAACTTCTTGCCACTTAGGTGAATGTACCAATTACCCGAAAACCACATTCATCAAAGAAAATTTAATCAACTTTTTAGATCGAGAATATATGGAGGAGGTCAAATTTGATTCTTGGATTCAGACTGACAGATGCACATTGAAAACAATAATTTTAAATGTGGATGATTTTGTGGAAGAAATGAGTACAGGATTGCTAAATTTGAGAACCCATGACTTTTAAGTCAAAGAGCAATGGTCATTCTTCAAGGATTTTAAGATACATTTGAAGTCTGGTGAATTCGTTATTTCATATGATTTCGCAGAAAGCGATAAATATGGTCTTCAGGATGCCATACAATAATTCCACTTCAATAACGACCAAGCAACTATATTCACAGTAGTTGTTTACTACATGAAAGATGAAAAACTGGAACACAAAAGTATGGCAATCATATCCGACGATTTAAAACATGATACCGTTGCAGTTTATGAGTACCAGAAGATAATACTAAAATATCTAAAATCTAAATTTACAGTAAAGAAAGTATACTACGTTTCGGACGGAGCTTGTTGTCATCATTTTAAAAACAAAAGTAGCTTCGCAAATATTATGGCTCATGAAAAAGATTTTGGAATGCCAGCTGAGTGGCATTTTCATCCTACTGCTCATGGTAAAGGAGCATGTGATGGTATTGCAGCAAACTTTAAAAGAAATGCAGCGAAGTATAGCCTCCAGTGCTCTCATCAAGATCGCATCTTAGGTGCGACTGCTTTATTCCATTGGACAAAGAATTATTGTAAAAAAAGTAAAATAGTTTTTAGTAGCAAAGAGGATTATGAGGAAACATTGAAAACACTAAAGAGCAGATTCGATGCTGCGATAACAATCGATGGCACCGCTCAATACCATGCTTTTATACCGCTTGTCGATGGAAGACTCGAGATGAAAAAGTTTTCTGCCTCTACTCAATGCGATTTCTTTCAAAAGTCAAAAAAAAAAAAAAAAACACCAGCGAAATCAACTGCTGAACCTAGTAACGCCAAGAAAGCATTGGCTAAAAAAGCAGCAAATAAATTCGACAAATAAGCTGGATGAAAGATTGGATTTTTAAAAAGTGACAAAACTTAAATACTTCATCAGCTACAATAAATTAAGTATAAAATAGTTATGATATGAATGGATCTAATGTTTTAAGATTAAATTTTATGAAATAATTTATCTATTTATTTTTATTATAATTATTATAAATATATTAATTTAGTTATTATTACAAATAAATAAAAAAGGAATTGTTCAACATTTCTATAGAAAAAAAGTGATTTTTTTCCTGAGGTTAACATATTGTGGGTATTACAGTATTGAGGGTATGAAATTTTGGTTAGGCATATTACATGCCTTCGGAAAGGTTAATTTTATTTGTAAGGTTTTTCACACAAATAGGAAAAAATTCAAAATAGTGCATTTGTGAAAAATTGAAAAACCGTTGCCTTGAGTTACAAAATATTTATTTTGTCCCACTCCCATCCCACTAAGCGACCAAAAAGCTCTTAAAGGAAAAATCCTAAGCTTTCTTATGGAAAAAAAAAATCCTCTTTTTGAAAATAAAGGCAAAAAATGCTTTAATTTAGTAAAAAAAAAGTCTGAAAAAAAATTTTTTTTTTTAAATTTTTTTCCGAAATATTGAAGAAATAGCTATCTAAACTATTTGGGAGAAAATTTTCTAAGAACAATAGGTAATAAGTTACATGGATGAGAAAAAACACCTGTTTGGCCAAAATGTCAAATTTTGATCCCCTCTAACTCAGAGAGCTCTCGACCGATCTTGTTGAAAAATTGTGTCTAAACTACTATCCAATAGGACTAACCTTGGTGCAAATTTCATCGGAAGACATCGGTGTCAAAAGTTGGTGCACTTGACATGAAATCCCCCATATATAAATTTTAAATAAAAAACAGGTATTTAAAAGCAAAATTATATCACTTTATTAATCTGTTGATATTGAACTAATTTACTAACACTTAAGACAAAATAAATAAGTACGAACAATCAAACATTGTTCAAACAATATTAAAAACAAGAATAAATGAACATCAAACTGACATAGCGAAGAAGAAAGTTAACACAGCTCTTGCACAACACGTTTTAAATAACAACCACAAACTTAATTTCGATGACGTCAAAATAATAGACAGAGAAATTAGAGAGAGTATAAGGTTTACTCTCGAAAGTTTAAGAATACAACAAAGAGGTAGTAAAGCGATTAACACAAAATAAGATAGGGACAATACTAAGTCAGTGTATTTTGTGATTTTTTCAACTAAGCAAGTGCTGTGATATTGATTTTAAGTTCGTGAAGTCCCGTTTTTTAAATAATTATATTAACCTTTTTATTATTTTTTTAAATTATTTATTTTATCTGTTTATACAAATTAATGTAAGTGTCCTCTTTGATAAAACTAATTTTAACATATTTTCTACAAAATTAGCCACCTTTTTAAATTATAGTAAATAAATCACCCCTGAAGATGTCAACAACCAATTGACGAAACCTTGGGTAAATCATGAAATACATTTGTTTTATTTGCATGGAACTAATCCACTAGTAAGCTCAATATCAGCAGATTAATAAAGCATCACCAAAGAACAAACTAGGCAAACTAAAATATAATAATAAATTATATTACGTTTAACATCATTAATATTTAAATAATAATTTATGATATTATAAAGATAATTATCAGATAAACTTGTGAACGGATCAGCATATGCGAAGTCTGAGCGGATATACTGGATGGACAAATGATTGAAGTAGCGGGTCGGACGTTGAGGATATTATTGTACAACTTATTTCACAATATTCTACCACAATATATTTTCACTCTACTCTAAATAGTGTGCATAATCATTCAAATTACTTGTTGTAATATTAGGTAATATCGAATATATAAAATCGATATAAAAACCAAAACAAAAAATTTTCTATTATGTATCCAAGCGCTTCTATACCCTATACCACTATGTGGTCGGGGTATAATGACTTTGCGCTGATGCCTGTAACTACCAAAAATATTTGACCTAGATCCGATTGTCTCAGAATTACTTTCTGAGTCAAGTTAGTGTTGTCCGTCTGTCCGTCCGTCCATCTGTTGTTCTTTTGCTCAAACTACAGGTCGCAAATATAAATATTATTTGATGTAATTCAGCATCCATCGGCATAGAATGAACCATGTTGAAATTGGTGAACATCGGTTGATGTTCAGACCTAGTCGCCATACAAATAACTCCGCTGAGATCGACCTAAAATAACATAATATCCAAATTATCATATATATAGCGGACAAATTGGGTTTCTTTACGTTTGTTTCATCTCCAATAATCAGCCGTTTTGAGAATTCTTAGTCATAGTCCACATATAAAGCTGATTTCCGATCTTCACTTAAATTTAAAAAAAAAAAATATAGAACAGATTTCTTTCATATTTGGTTTGTATATATTTTTAAGTCACCTTACCACATATGATCAGGATCAGTCCATTTTTCGACATAGACCTCATACAAATATAGCATCCGATATAAAATTTTTCATATCCGAAGGCAAATAATTAATAACCATGCCACTCAAATTTAGACTATGCCTATTTTCTATATCTAATTAGTTAGGCCTAAGAGATTGGATCTTTTAACGTATGGAATGGGGTATCGTATAGCTGGTCTAGACCGATTATAATTTTATTAGTTGTTTCCTTTGCAACTGGTGGTTTTTGGTTAAAATTTGAATACTTAATTCATTTCCAAGTATTGGTAAAATGTAAAATCCCATGTTTCATCATTATGGAAACAATTTTGTCCAACCTCATCCAACAATATTAAAATTAAAATTATTCCTGAAACATTTATCTAAACAAAAATTTTAACAATATAATCCAATACTTGCAGTTGATGCATCCGTTTAAAAAAGTTATAACTCTAAATTTCTAACTTTCACGGAGAGATTCAAAACTCTTATGCATAAGGAAAGAAAGAGTTTTAATAAAAACTTTATTTTTATGGGTTAGATTATTTCAAACAGAGAAAATCTCGTTTTTAGTAAAATGTTTTCATAATGAAAACTTAATAAATTCAATAATTTTAAATTATTAATATTGAATCGCATACTCTTTTATCTCATAATACTTTCATCACAATTTTTATTTATTTTTCTTTTTTGGAAACAAACATAAAAAAGTGAGATTTTTCCATTTTATTGACATATTACAGAAAGAAAAAATCAAAAAGAAAAAAAAAAAAAAGAAATCATTTTTGCGAAATAAAAGCAAACATAATTTTTATCTTTATGGTGACTGATGTGCACATTAATGCCTACATAAATAAACACAAAAGGATGAAAAGATAACTTACAACAACCTTTAGAGTGTTGTAAAATCGAAGTGTTATCGACAACCTGATGCGGAAATGTTGATTGGTATCACACAAAAATATTAAAAGCTTCCGAAGTTAAGAGTGCACACATACATGTATTTACGTGCGTTCATGCATGTACATAAGGGTTTATAAGGGTACAATTTATGTTAAAACAGTGTCATTTACAGTAGCGACACTGCCAGGACGGATTAACCAAGGTGTTGAGATTGTGTGAGTTCATGAAATGGCAGTTATTAATTGCAGTGTAAACAACTTTACTATTTAAAAACTTTTTTTTAAACTTATTTTTTATATTTTAAATTTAAACACAAATACCTTTTTGTTACAATTATGCTAGTTTTGAAAATTTTAAACTTGTCACATTTTTTTTTTTTGATGTGTACAAAAGTGCTTTCCTACTACAGACATAAAAAAAATATAACTGGAACACGAACACTTTTAGAGTTTCAGGTAAGCCTAAACCGGAAACTTAAGTGTATGTATGTGTGTATGTATTATAGCAAAAATAATGAACAAGTATTGAACGACATAGATTTTTTTCTTGGTGATCAAATACCAACTGATGTGTGCTATAGTCGTCCGTATCTATGTATGTATAGATTAAAAATTTCCCACACTTTTATACAAACAATTGGCAAAATTCAACAGGGATATACCCAACAAACATTTTTTATTGCATTTTGTTATTTATCGACTTTTGACTTATCTTATATATATTTTGAAGCTCATAACTGACTTTCATTTATATGTAACGCTGTATGATTAATATTTAATTCTCAAAAATTATCACTCATCTTGGAAATAGAAACATTAACCTAAGAAAGTATTATACCTCCAATACCTTGCTTAAAAATATATATACGTATATAGAAGAGCATAATTTCTTAAAAAATACTTTTTCGTATAAAATTTTATTTTTCCTAAAACAGTTACTCAAAATTGCTTTTTCCAAAAAGAGTATATTTAAATTACTGTTTCTCAAAACAGTACATTTTCTTAAAAATAAGTTTTTTATAAAAGTAATTTTTTGTAACTTTTTCAAAAGTAACTTTGCTGAAAAATTACTTCTTCCTTAAAAGGTACATTTCCTTCCTAAAACGATATTATTTGAAAATATTTCCTATTTTTTTAAAGGTATTTTTTTCTGTTAAAAGTACCAAAAAGTACCTTTTCTAAAAAATTACTTTTTCTTAGGAAGACGCCTGTTCTGCAAAAGTAACTTTTGTTAATAAAGTAACTTTTTTTAAAAAAGTAATTTTCTTACAACAGTAACTTATCCCAGAAATTATTTTTTCTTTAAAAAGTATATTTCCTTATATTTATCAAAATGCTAATATTTTAAAAAATTTCCTTCTTCTAAAAAGATACTTTTTCTGTAAAATTATCAAGAAGTACAAAAAAGTATACCTTTTCTAAAAAGGTAATCTGTAACTTTTCCGTAAAAGTACTTTTTCTCAAAAAAAAGTATATTTTCTTTTAAAAGTACCTTTGCTTAACAACGTAACTTTTCCTTTAAAGTAACTTTCTTTACAGAGGTAGATTTTCTTAAAAAAAATAGATTTTCTTAACCCTTTCACTCCTCACTTTTTGTTTGCCAAAATTTTTTTTTGTGACTTTTGATTTTTATTAAGAAGCCTCAATATAGCATATTAGAAAAACTAAAAAAAATAATCCATCCATCCTCTTAATTTTTGTACAAGCTGGCAACTTACAACGTCCAGGTCCACTGGCATCACCATCCAACCAATATCTTTGATTGGAGCCACATAACGTTGTTTATCTGTTTTTTCTGGAATTGGACTATTTGAAAGGCATCCAACTCTTTCTAAGGGTTGTTTCTGAGACAAGACTAAAGTGCTGTAAACAAACCTTCATGCGGAAGTGCATGAGATCAAGCTGTTTATTGGTGGGAATACCTGCAACTCTTGCAACTATTCCAACCAAGAAGCTGTTATAGCAATGTCAAAGAAGTGCATTATACTGCGAAGGGTCAACTTTTTGGATATAAGGAATATACGGTAATAGGCAACAAGTTGATCAAGAAGATCAACACCACCCATGCCATCGTTGTATCTTCTGATTACTTTTGGCCTTGGAACATTAAGGTACGATTTTGTAGGTTTCTCGTAACGCTTAACTTCGCCAACAACAGATTTACCGAGGAAATTTGAAGCCATATACACTGGCTTATTATCGAACCATTTTGTAACGGTAACACTTCCATCTTTGCTAATTAATTGAAGTGATGAGCCACGCCCATCGTTCATAAATCTTTGTTGTATATTCTTCGTCTTGTATATTCTTCGTCTTTAGGAAATGGACGATATGATACGAATTGAAAAAGTTATCGAAGTATAATTTGTGACCAATAGAATTTCTAGGGATTCTGTTTATAAGATTTATTAAAACTGATGCGCCAAACCCCATGATCTTTACAACCTCATTACTGATTTCTGTAGATGCCCCTTGGTAAGCGATAAAATCAAATGGCATACCACTTTTTCCACAAAGGAAGAAAAATTTTATTTCCCATGGGTAAGGCTTATTTTTGATGTATTGCTTTATTGACAATTAACCCTTAATTGGAACCAGCTGCTCATCAATTCTTAGAGTTTCTTTTAGTGGTTATTCTAGCAATCTTTTGCAAACACAATCCAATATGGGTCTTACCTTGTACAACTTGTCCGAGTTATTTGGGTCTTTTGCATTGTTATCTACGACATGTAATGCTGTCCGTACATAGAAAAAACAATATTTTGTCATATTCTCGGCGAAGAGTGGCAAACTCAAACCTCTTTCCAAAAACATGTCTATGCGAGGAAGTTTTACTATGCCCATATATGCATGTAATCCAAAAAAAAAACTTAAATTTCCTGGGCTGTGCAAGGGTTAAACCGCATTTCATTTTACATCGCATATAAATATGTGTACTCTGCTGATTTTTGGAAGAATTCTGGCACTAAATATTGTTGCAAGTATGCATATGGAGTTTTGACATCGTTACTGCTTGGAACTTCATTGTAATCAATGGGTTCAGGCAAGGTGCGCCAGATATGTCTCCACTCAATACTCTTCTTATCAACAGACTCATAATCCTCAAGAGGAGATGATGATTTGCACCCAACTGATTCGGCCGTTGCCTTGTTTCTGCCTGAAGTTCTTTTTACTGTTGTTACATTTTTGTCCATCAAAAAATCATTTGAAGTAGCATGAGAAGTTCCGACGCTAGTTGTGGGCAATAAGTTTTCCTCATTTGGCCCTTGACCATCAGTTTCTGTTATTTTTTGGCTGAAGAAAGCTGTCTTTGGAACATATTTATCATCGTTATCCACCGCAACAAAATTACAAACTTCCTCAGCATCAATATCAACGAGCTCCTCTTTAGTATAATCCTGGTTGTTTTTTATATCCTTAACCATAACAGCTTTTTCATCAAAAAAATTACCATCATCTGAACAAACTTCCAAACAAGCCAAAATTTGCCCGTTTGTCATAAATCCAGGTTTTGTACCATTCATTTTTACTTAAAAGTTAAAACCACGATTACAATTTAAAAAAAAAGTAAAAACTAAAACTTACCAAAAAGTTTTTAATGTTAAAGATATGATAACTGCAACTCCACGTTCACTCCTGAATTGATTTTTACAAGGATATAGAAATAAATCTATGCACAAAATCACAGAGAAAAATTTTTGCTTAACAACCTTTCACTACTCATGTACGGTGGTATGAAATAAAGCCCCAGGAAATAAGGCTCCAAAACGAAAATGAAATATGGCCCCAAAAAATTGTTAATAACGCAACAACAACGATATTAGGGGTGTTATTCACTTTTTCGGGGCTTTATTACATTCTTTTTATTGGGGTTTTATTTCAAAATGAAATAAAGCCCCATTTTCAAAAATTATATAATATCCCAATTTTTGGGTTTTATTTCATTTTCTCTAAAATCAACATTCTTCAAGAATTCATGCAAAATACCGTTACAATTACTGTACGTATTGCAAAAGCATTTATTAAAATTGTTACAAAGCGATCAGTTTGTGATTTTAAGTTGTGAAGTGAACGTAAATTTGGTTTATCCGCGAGAAAAACTTCTGGGATGCTGGTCAGTAGCGTGTCCCGAATTATTTTTTTTTTTAGCTTGCCCCCCCAAATGATAATAAAATTTCCGTAGAGCAATTTTGGTGCAGCGTTGCATCTTAATGATGGAAAGTTAGTATATTTTTTTCTCTTTCTTTCTTTCAAGCTAAATTAGTCTCAGAAGCTGCGCAAACTAGAGGAGATTAGCTAACACTATTTCAAAAAATGTGATAGAGCTTTTCTGGTCCAGCGCACAGCTTTTGAGACTAATTTAGCTTGAAAGAAACAAAGAAAAAAATATGTACTCACTTTCCGTATTTAAGATGCAACGCTGCACTAAAATTGAAATTTTCTTAATATTTTTCCCGGAATGAATTCTGTATTGCACGACTTTTGCAGTTAATTTTTTGAAAATCAAAAATATATTTTTTTTTCAATATGCACTAGGTTTGCAATCTTTAGGATCCGGTAGCCATCTGGTTTTTGTCCAAAATTTTTTTTTGCTATTTTTCCTGTAAATGGCTCCCAAATCCCCATCTTTTGGGGGGCAAGCATTTTCAAATTGGAAAAAATAACGAAATCGGGACGCGCTACTGGTCAGTATTTAAATACTTAGATAATTTTGTTATATAAAAATAGTGCTTTGAAAATAAAAAACACATTCACTACTCCAGCAATTAAAAGTTACCGAGTTTAGAGTTTTATGGTGAAAAAAATTTTTTTGAGTGTAAATCGGTTGAAAGTAAAAATTCGCGCGAATTATTTTCAGTTGAAGAAATATGAAATAATTTTTTATTTTATTACTTAACTCGAAGTTATTTTCAATAAAGGATATATAAACTAATTTGTTATTTTATTATTTAACTTACAGATTCGGCAGTAGATTTTAAAGTGGAGTCTTATTTCATTTCAGCAAATGGGGTGTTCTTTCATTATGAAATAACACCCCAAAAATGGGGCGTTATTTAATTTTTTTGCGATTTTATTTCATTTCGTTAGGGCTTTATTTCATTTCTAATATTGGGTCATTGTTTCATTACGAAATAATTCCCCATTATTAGGGCCTTATTTCACTTTCGTTTTGGGGCCTTATTTCCTGGGGCTTTGTTTCATACCGCCCTCATGTACACTTCAGTGTACTTTGCTTTAGATGGATGCCCCAGCCTCACCATTGGTCCAATTTTTTTTTAAACAAAAACCAATCTTCAAATTCGCGGTAACTACAAAAAAATTATTTGAGGGAAATTAATTTCACTTTTGAACCCGTATTTATCCCATTAGAGCATGAGGATCCCCAGCAACTTTCCTAAACTTTTTTTATGTTAATATGGAACAAAAGAACGTAATTAACCATTTTATGAAGTCCTTATTTAAAAAAAAAAGCAGTTAACTTGAGTTTTACAATGTGTCCGTTATAAAGGAAGCTATGCGCTATGAACACTTGGCGCATGAAAAGTTTTGAAGCATTCTTTTGGATGAAGACCTCTATTACATTTAATACATATATAATTTGTTTTTTTTTCACAAAACGCACATCGCCTTTGCAAATCACAGTAGTCCACAGTATGATTCCTACCATCGTATCGTACCTCGGTGTTGACATTATTTCTAGATGAACCTCTCATAGAGGGAACTCCATATGATTTAAAGTAAAAGGTAGCTATAAAGCGGCGAAATTTGAGCAAACTAACAGAATTAGGATCATTTGCCTTGATTATAGCGGTGAAATGATTTCGCTTGTGGTATTTGTATCGCACCTTGGCCTCTTGCATACCGTCTGCATGATCCAATTTCGTTGTTATCGAAATTTGTTCCAATAGTGACGACATTGTTATCCTTCCACCTAACAAGAACATTTTCATTACTTGAAAAATGGAAGTCGGTAGATCCTCTCTCTTGCATTTTCATATCGGAAATGAAGCGAAGTGGACACTTTTCAGTACGACCATCTCTAATAGTACCAGATGCGCAGATACCCTTGCTTGACAAATGACGAAGTAGTTTCACGGATGTAAAGTAATTATCGATGAAAACCTTTGTGGTAAAAAAAATTTATATATATATTCCTTTGTTAGTTTAAAATAAATTTAATATCTTACTTTGAATCCTTTATTGTTTGGTATATTTGCCTTTGTAAGAAGTTCAACAACTTTGTCACCACCTACACCTAACCCCTGTGAATCGACATCAGCATTTTTACCGATATATATATCAAATTGAAGCATATATCCATTACTTGAATTAAATGCCTAATTCTTGAATCCAAATCTAATTGGTTTACCCCGAATATATTGCTTTGCATAGTGTTTTCCGTAATAAGGGATCATGATCTCATCAATACAAAGATTTTTATCTAATCCACCATGTTTTAAAAAAACTCGGTTTAGATGATCAACTAATGGTCGAATCTTGAAAAGGCGATCATTACTCTGAAGTTTGGTGTTACCATTTATATGAAAATTGTTCAAAATTTCTACGAATCTGTTAAAACGCATGCTATTGGCAAGTATGTTTGGAGTGTCACTTTCTTCAGACCAGTAAAGACGTTTATTTGGGTATTTTGTGTATCCTGACAACAACATACCACCAATAAAGACTTTAACTTCATCCAAAGTCATTCCCAAATCAATGCTTTTCTGAAGAGCATACTAATTTGTTTGTTCTACACAGTGAATTAAAATTTCCTCGGAAAAAATAGTTGAAAAAAATCTGTTGGAGTTTTGGCAGATTGAGCTTCGGGGCTTGGTAATGCTTTTTCACAATTAGTTTCTATTTCGTAGCTAGGATTTACTTCAGACCAACAATAATTGGTTTTACAACGTATGTTTTTGTGGGTGGCTCGTGCATACTTTTCAAGTGGTTCATCGTCGCTTTCCTCCCATTCACCACAAGAAACAGACTCATTTCCAACATGTCGAATTTCACACTCTGTGTTTAACAATCCTCGTCCAAGATGATTGAGGTCTGCTTCATGCTCATCATCACTTTCATCAGAATCTTGATCTGTATCACATCCATCCAAGGGCGGGATCGCAAATATATCAATCTGTTGCACATCATTGTCAATGGCTTCCAATTCATCTAATATTTTGGCAACTGTAAGTCTGTAAAATTTTATCGATGAAAACTGTACTATGAGCATAGCGTCCTTTATAAAGGCCATGGGCAAAAAAAACGTATTGTGCAAAATCTTAAATTTTGCAGCAACTTTTATCTACTTGAAATTATTATTTTAACATATTTTAATTAATATCTACTTAAAATATTAATATATACCCTCAATGAGTTTTACGATTTTTTTTAAATGCATTATCCATTTTTTCCGTAAAATAAACCAGAAACCACAAAAAATTTCAGTTGAATGTGTGTTATTTCGAAAAGCGAAATGTTAACAAAACTCATGGCCAACTTTGTTCAAATTTTTATTCAAATAATTCGTTGTAAAGTGTAAAAAAGTTAACGTCCTTTTAAAAGGTCAGTATGCTCTAATGGGTTAAAACTTAAAATTGACAAATCGCATCAAATACAAAAAACACGACCACAGTTACCAAAAATTGTAACTAAAATGAACAAATGAGCAAATTAATATTTTTAAGTACCGCTATATCATAGCCTACACTGCAACAATTATATTTGTGCAAAAAAAAAAAAAAAAATTCAAAAACTGAAATCGGTCATATTTTAAATTTTTTTTGAAAATGTGTACACTGTAGTGTACCATGGGAGCGAAAGGGTTAAAAAGTTAATTTGCTTAAAAAAGTACCTTTTCTTAGAAAATAGCTGAACAACTTAATTGACATCAATGCTAGCACACACACACTGATTGACACCATTCACACCAGCTGTTACAATTCTCAACCAGTTCATGTATGAAATTGGATAGCTATGTAGAGCTCTTGCGGATAAATGCAGTCTGGTTTCGGCAAAATATCGTGTAGGATTACTTTGCAGTAAAGCAAAAAATGCATGCCCATTTAAACGACGATCGATTTCGGTTGTCATTAACAAATCGACCAATAATCCAGGCTTCGGCTGACGGCTCTCGATAATCGAGCGGTTTCGCTTGACTGCTCCCGATAATCCAGCCGATAGTACAGCTATTGGAAGTAAAAAAACTGGAAACAAAAACGTGAAATTAGAATAAATAAGACAATTAATCAATTAATGAATGTTGACATTAATGCGGCAAATAAAGTTTTTGTAAATATTCCTCTACCAGTCGTAAATAACGAATTCTATGATGATTGCCCATCTATCAATCCAAGCATTCCCAAATTTAACTTGCAATGTGTAATACTAACAGAGGCAATTAAAAGTTTCAATGCTTTTAAATGGAATGCAGTGGGCCTTGAATGCACTGTAGATCGAATCGCCAAATAATTAGCATAAAGTCAAATATTGCAGATATCGAGCTGAAACTTGGTAGATTTGATAAATATAACACTCTTAATATTTACACAAAATTTTAATTTAATTTGACCACGCCTACTCCGACCGCCCATACATAGAAACATAGCGTATATGTATAAAACGAAATTTTGAGACCTGTCAATAAAAAACTAAAATTTGAAAGGGAGTTGGGATTTTTTTTATTATTTTTTAAGTAAAAACGATGGTAAATATGAAAATGTATACAAATTTTTGTACAATGAAAAGTCAAGACCATACGTCTAATCATTCATAACGCATTAATCAAATTTCTTAAAGAAAAATTAAAAACAAAACACAAGGAAAAATTTGAAAAATTGAAGGAACTACAAAAAAGGGAACTAAAAACTATATCTAATGAAAACTGGTTTAGAAACTTGACTAACAGTAAGATACCAGATGATGTACAGTGGATTTTCTCTCTGGGGAAAAAACATGCACTCCCTGTAACTAAGGATAAATTTCCAATGTTGGAATTTATAACAGGTGGAGAGGATTTCATACAGACCATACAAAATATGGAAGAACAAGAAATAGCAAGGACAAGATTTACATCCATTGTTCACAATCACTTGAATAAATTTAAAATTAATAACAGGGACAGATTTACATTGTACGCAATGGAAAAGGCGAAAAAGTTTTTAAAAACTAACGATGAAAAATAGGAAATAGCTGTAAAATAACTGGAGAATGCTTGGATTTGAGTTATCGGAAAGATTCGAAAAATCCAAATTATTTAATTGCCAAAAATTTACAATAGCGCACAAAACTGACAATAATATTTCCAAAATATTTAGTAAAACCAAGGACTAAATTGAAATGATGGATAAGTCTAATGTGATATACCAAATACCTTGTGGTGGGAGTTTAATTGATAAATGTGATATGGTTTATGTAGGTACTACCATGAACAAACTGAGGACGCGAATCGCTGGTAATAAATCTGACCATAAACTAAAACTCAGCAATTCAACACAGAAAACTGCATTGGTAAAACATTGTATTGAAAATAAACAGACACCTAATTTTAATAATGTTAAAGTTTTACAAACCGAACGCAATTACAAACGACGATATATGCTAGAGATGCTAAACATCATAAGAACAAAAACTACACAACGTATTAATTTTAAGAGCGACATAGAGAGTGCTTGTTCCAATAGCTATATACATTTGGTTAACAAAGGGAATAGAAGAGCGAAAAAATAGTTTTAAGTTTAGTGCAAATTTAAATGACGAGTAATGAACAAGTATAATTTTTTAATTTTATATTTTTATTAAAATCCACTGTGAGTGTTGTGTATTTATAATAAAATACTGTGAAAAAGTGTTATTTTGTTACTGTTATTAATATTGTGTGCGTTGTTTATTTATACGAATTACTTGTTATACTTAAATATATTATTGTTCATACACTTACATATAAATTTATACTTATTTTTTTGTATTGTTCTTATATTTGATTTAAAGATACTCCCTGAAGATGATATTCGATGAATATCGAAATATTGGAGAATAAAGAATTTTAATTAAAAAAAAAAAAAAACCCAGGTCTCGAGCTCGAATATTTTATTTTACAAATAAATTTGGAAAGGTCGAATAGAAAACAACTATAATTTAAAGAAATGTTTTTAAAGTATTTTGAACTTCATAGACTTTGTATGACTTTAGCACGTCCATCCTTTTAACTTTCCCGATAAAAGGCTTAGAGCATTGTGCGATATATTGGGGTTTTTTTAAACAGAGTGACTATTTTCTTAACAGTATTTGGGTTATCAAAACCTTTACTTACCTCTGTCTCTTTTTTCCTAATAATAGTTAAACATTTAGAATAGTTTTTAATGATACGCGGAACGGTATTTCTCTAAACTTTGGATTATCTAGCAATTGTTTTGAAAGTCCAATTTGGTTTTCTTTAATCAAACTAATAATTTTTGCACGTATTTTTATTTCACAACTCATTTTAAAGCCAAAAGGAATAGAATAATTTACAAACTTGACGTAAGGATTTGTACACATTTAGCAAAGGCAACGTTATTTAAAAAAATAATTTTGAATTTTGAAAATTTTACAATTAAATTTGTGTACTCTAATTTTATCATATGCAAGCTTTACTACATTTTCTTAAAAAGTTACCTTATAAGCAAAAGTAACGTATGTTTTCATTTAAAAAGAAAAATTAAAATCAGTAAATTTACTTCAAAAATACATATTCTTACAAACCGTATTTTCTTAACAAAGTGTATTTTCTTAAAATGTAGCTTTTTCTGAAAATGTCTCTTTTGTAAAAAAAAAAAACGTATTTAATAATTTTTCAACGGGGATCTTATGTGCATTTCAACTAAGAAAGTTTTCAAACTCTACACTAATTGTGTTGAAAGTATGTCATAAAAACAGTTAAATATGTATTTCTAATAACCCTGTATGTATAATAATTTTTATCAAGTCTAATTTTACATATACTCTTTTCTATATATTAATTGATATTAAAGTTATCATGAGTTATGTAATGGTACGGTGTGGTTGGAATATTCCGCTTCCGTGTCCCTGAGCCTTAACGGGTCGCACGTGTTGGCGTGGGGCCTAGCTCGCCGGATGGGTGGGATCTTGTTAAGACGCAGGGAAACTGCACTATAGATATTTTCACGATCGATTAATAATAAAAACATTAGGTTTGGTTTTCTACATTGGGTTTAAAAAAAAGTCTTTATTTCACCTTCATTTTAATGTGTGTTAATTTTTAAGTTATATTTAGCAACATATTATGTTCATAGATATTTTATTTTCTTAGCAAAATTTTATTTTAGAAAAATTTTATATATAACCAAATCTTATCTTTAGCCAAATTTTTATATTTAGCAAAATTCCTAATTTAGAAAAAAAAAATTTTTTTTAAATTTTATATTAAGAAGAATTATATTTAAAAAAATTTAGTTTAAATTTTTGTTAGAAAATTTTATTTAAAAATTTTAGGTAAAGTTCTGTTTGACAATTAAAATATTGCTAGAAAAATTTTATATAAATATTATTTTGTTTGTTTCTTTTCGGTACTGTACTTTTTCTGACCGTGGTTGTTACATAAAAAAAAAATAGCCGTAAATGTATAACCGTAAATTTATGCGCTTATCAGCACACCATGAGGTGTGGTATTTAGGGAAATGTTAACTTAAATGTGGTGTTTTTTTTCTCTTTTGGGTACCGTTTTGATTTTGGTTTACTGTAAATTTCTAAGTATGTAATTTTATACATAGGAAAATTTTAACTTTAGAAAAATTTTAATTTTTGTTTAATTTTATAATTTTATATTTAGTAAAATTTTATTTATAAAATTTTATTTTTAGCAAAATTTTATATTTAGAAAATTTCATTTAGAACAGTTTTTTTTAGCAAAATTTTATATTTAATCAATTTTATATTCTGCAAATTTTTAAATTACCACGATTTTATAATTAGCACAATTTTATAATTAGCACAGTTTTGTATTTAGCAAAATTTTTTAATATAACAAAAAAATTTAAACTTAGAAAATATATATATGGGGGGTTTCATGTCAAGTGCACCAACTTTTGAAACCGATGTCTTCCGATCGGGATGAAATTTGCACCAAGGTTAGTCCTATTGTATAGTAGTTTAGGCACAATTTTTCAATAAGATCGGTCCAGTTTTCTCTGAGTTAGAGGGGATCAAAATTTGACATTTTGGCCAAACAGGTGTTTTTCTCATCCATGTAACTTATTACCTATTGTTCTTAGAAAATTTCCTCCCAAATAGTTTAGATAGCTATTTCTTCAATATTTCAGAAAAAATTACTTTAAAAAAATATTTTTTTTTGTAGACTTTTTTTTTGCTAAATTAAAGCATTTTTTGTTTAAATGGTGCGTGGTAAAGAAGAAGAAAACATATATTTCAAAAATTTCTGGCATTTCAGCCTTCATCAGCGATTTATTGAACATTGTGATAATTATTATGTTTTAATTGAATAGATTGTTTCTATATGAAAATTTTTTCTACTAAGGGCGGCCGTGAGGTTTTGAACCATGAACCTTCACATACACTCGTACTTGCACTTTTTGGTCAGCGCTTTAACACACTCACCTAAAGTCAGGCCTACGAGCAGTGTGGTTAGTTTTCAGTTTTCGTACCATACAGCTTTACTTTGTATTAATTTCAGAAGATACAACTCTGTCCAAACAAACAATCGTTATTTTTTTGAATTTTGAATATTTTTTGCATTTATACTTCTAATTTCCACTATTCTCAGTTTTCGTAAGAGTTGTCATATGTGATGTACGGTTTTTGTACATAACTACATATGCACTTTACATATATTTGAGATGACGCTTTGAAGCGAAGAAAATTTTTTGTTTTGTTAGTTTTATCGTAATTTTTCAGACATATTGCAATTACTACTGTAATTAATATGCAATTTTTAATTTTGTTTAAATGGTGCGTGGTAAAGAAGAAGAAAGCATATATTTAAAAAATTCATAACTGCACTGTATTCTTAATCGGACCGGTTTTTCAAAAACAAATTGTTTTAAATAAACCGATAGTAAAAGTAGATATAAAATCAAAAGAATATTTTTCTATATTAAATATTAAATGTGATGTAACAGAACTGCCCTCTGAACAGACTGAATTAATTAAGTTCAGAGGAACGGTTTATAAAATAGGATACGTTACTATAACTTGTGATAATAAAATCCCACAAGTATTCGAGATAGTTGAAATTTTTTTAAAAAGGATGGTTGCTATTTAGTTTGTAAGGAATGGAAAGTTAGTAGATTCTCAAAACATTTCCAATCATATGTTATTGATTCCTGTGATGAGCAATCATTATATTTATATAATATAATCGCCTTTGATGGCCTCCCGATTCATTTCTATTGTTTAGCTAATAGTATAAAATTAATCCGACTTAAGCGATACTTTTTAAATAGTATAAGTTAAAAAATATTTTTAATTTTAAAATCAAAAATTAAAATAAATATAAAATATATGATTAATGTATTATTTTTATTTACTATAAGTATTACATTTATATTGAAAATAAATATTAATAAATTTTTTGAATTGAAAAATAAATAAAATTATTTTTTATTTGGTAGTAATAATTGATAATGACAAAATTATAGCTTAAGCTATAATAATTAACGGTCAATTAAAACTTCCATGCGACGAAAACCAACTAGAAGATCTCTTATTTTTTGCAGTACATCACCTTAATTCAATACGCTGAGTAAAACGTGTATACACGTGAATATCTAACAAGTAAGAAAATTATAGTCGGTATAGACCGACTATACGATACCCTATACCATGCGTTTATATACCCTATCTCTTAGGCCCAACTAACTGGATATAGAAAATAAGCATAAACCAAATTTGAGTGGGATTTTTATTAATTTTTTTGGCTGCAGATATGAAAAAGTTCATATCGGATGCTATATCTATATGGGGACTATGCCCAAAAATGGACCGATCCTGACCATGTTTGGTAAAGTCTCTTGTATTTTCTAAAAATATATACAAAAAAAATTTGAGAAGAATCAGCGCAATATTTTTGTTTTTGATAGATTTAAGTGAAGATCGGGAAACAGCTCTATATGGGGCCTACGACTAAGAGTTGTCCAATAGGGATCATTTCTGGACTACTGATTAATGGATGTAATATATATATACAAACCCATTTTGACTAAGATTTGTATGATAACTTTTTTGCCTTTATTTTCAAAAAGGGCATTTTTTTTTCATAAGAAAGCTTAGGATTTTTCCTTTAAGAGCTTTTTGGTCGCTTAGTGGGATGGGAGTGGGATATCTATCAAAATAAATGTTTTGTAACTCAAGACAACGGTTTTTCAATTTTTCACAAATGCACTATTTTGAATTTTTTCCTATTTGTGTGAAAAACAAATAAAACTTATACTGAGAAACTAGACAAATTAACCTTTCCGAAGGTATGTAACATACTTTCATAACATAACAGAAGAGAATGGTTATCTGTAACCTGAAAGAGTTATTTGCAACATTTCATTCTGAACACGAGGATGTTAGAATTGGCTTCACGAAATTAACCCAAATGAGGCCAAAAAATTGCGTTTTGGCAGAAAGCAGCGGAACTCACACATTATGCGTTTGCATTTACCATGAAAATGTTAAACTGATGTTGAAGGAAATCAACTTAAAGTATTTAACAGATGATTCGGAAGAAGGTTTACACGATTACCGCGATTGCCTTAAATTGAATATGTGTCCTAATGCAACAACTTCTTGCCACTTAGGTGAATGTACCAATTGCCCGAAAACCACATTCATCAAAGAAAATTTGATCAAATCTTTAGATCAAGAATATATAGAGCAGGTCAAATTTGATTCTTGGATTCAGACTGACAGATACACATTGACAACAATCATTTTAAATGTGGATGATTTTGTGGAAGAAATGTGTACAGGATTGCTAAACTTGTGAAACCATGACTTTCAAGGATTTGAACATAAATTTGAAGTCTGGTGAATTCGTTATTTCATTTGATAACAATCGATGGCACCGCTCAATACCATGCTTTTATACCGCTTGTCGATGGAAGACTCAAGTTGAAAAAGTTTTCTGCCTCTTTTCAATGCGATTTCTTTCCAAAGACAACAAATAAACCAGCAGCGAAATCAACAGTTGAACCTAGTAACGCCAAGAAAGGATTGACAAAAAACGCAGTAAATAAAGGCGACAAAAAAGCTGGATGAAAGACTGGGTATTTAAAAATTTACAAGACTTAAATACTCCATCAGCTAAAATTAATTAAGTATAAAAATAGTTATGATATAAATGGATCTAATACAATTAAGATTAAATTTTAATAAATTATTTATCTTTTTATTTTTAATATTATTATTATTATACATTAATTTAATGATTATTAAAAATAAATAAAAAATAATAATTTTTCAACATTTCTATAGAAAAAAAGCGATTTTTTTCATGAGGTTAACATATTCTGGGTATTACAGTATCGAGGGTATAAAATGTTAGTTAGGTATGTTAGGTATGTATGTATGTTATGTAAGGTTAATTTGTCTAGTTTCTCAGTATAAGTTTTATTTGTAAGGTTTTACACACAAATAGGAAAAAATTCAAAATAGTGGATTGGAAAAAATTCAAAATAGTGGATTTGTGAAAAATTGAAAAACCGTTGTCTTGAGTTACAAACCATTTATTTTGATAGATATCCCGCTCCCATCCCACTAAGTGACCAAAAAGCTCTAAGCTTTCTTATGAAAAAAAAAAAAAAAAAAAAAAAAAAAAAAATGCCCTTTTTGAAAATAAAGGCAAAAAATGCTTTAATTTAGCAAAAAAAAAGTCTACAATTTTTTTATTTTTTTTTAAGTATTTTTTCCGAAATATTGAAGAAATAGCTATCTAAACTATTTGGGAGAAAATTTTCTAAGAACAATAGGTAATAAGTTACATGGATGAGAAAAAACACCTGTTTGGCCAAAATGTCAAATTTTGATCCCCTCTAACTCAGAGAGATCTGGACCGATCTATTTGAAAATTGTGTCTAAACTAGGACTAACCTTGGTGCAAATTTCATCCCGATCGGAAGACATCAGTTTCAAAAGTTGGTGCACTTGACATGAAATCCCCCATATATATTAGTAATGTGTATTTTGGATTAAAAAAAAAAATAAAAATTTACCGCCTTATTGATGGAGTCGTTGGGCCGATGTAGCGCTATCTTCTGTCGCCGTGGTTGCGTTTGTTGCAGTACTGCCGAGTAATCGTCGTAGCTAGCGTGGTTTCTGGGCTGAAGTAAAGTTGTCGCAGTTACCAGTTGGCAAAGTACTTTCATTTAATTGGAGCTTTCTGCCAATAAGTTTTACAACTTTTATATTTAAATATCTTTACAAACTTTTGCAAAATGTTCAAATTAATGATTACACAGGGCCAAATTCTGCGGCATAGGGATCGTTTGTAAATTTTGATACATATGCTGATGAAGACCTAAGTCTATAATTCACTTTTTGTGGATTGACTCTGGTTTTCGCGATAAATCGCTATATAAAATATGAAGTAGGCTTCACCACATATTTTAGCATAACTCAAGAACGGTTTGTCCGATTTGGTTAAATCAAAAATATGAAAATCCACAGCTAAATTACTTCCAATTTATACCTACACTATTTTTTAATTAGGGCAATAGTTTCGGAAATATTAGTAAAGTTTTTCCGAATAAATAATTTTTTTGATGTAAAATATAAATATCTTTGTTGTTTTAAAATTCAAAAAAAAAAAAAAAAAAAAAAAAAAATCAAAAACATCAATATTGCTCTTTTTAATCTTAGGTTAAAGGTTTTGATAAAAATTTCTAGAATATATTTTGTTCAATATTATTAACTATTTCTGTTTGTTCTTGATGGAAATCCCATACAAAATTTCATTTAGAAATTTTTTATCAAAATGAGATGCCATCACTAAATTGTAAATTAAATCAAAACTTGTTCATCGATTGTAATTAGATATGGCTTGTTTTATTTGCAACATATCTATGTTTTTAGCCTTAGATTAAAAAAGAGCAATTTTGATGTTTTTGATATTTTATGAATTTTAGAACAACAAAAATATGGCTTTCATTTCAATATATCACCTTTCACTTTTCTTTTAGGTCACCACGTTGGTCACATTTATTGTTTTTGCGTCTTCACTATACGACCTGTCAAATCAATAACCAACACTTCAATATCACCAAAACCTGAATTTGATTTTTCTTTAGTTTTACTTTAATTTTACTTTATTCTATTTTAACTTTATATTTTTTAAAATATTTTAAGTTTCTTAAAATTGTAATATCAACTCCCTATTTTAAGTTATTTTATTACTATCCAACCTAAAAACTTTTCTTCATCCATTCATTTAGTCTTTTCATCATCTCCCTTGTCATTTTATAAACACGAACACTCTTATGATAATAAAAGAATACGTGAGAATATCCACTGAATGGTAGTAAAACAAAGTGGATTGACAAGAACTGAAACTAAACTAAAGAGAATCAAATTAAATAGTCAAAAAATTCCCGCACAAAGTGATCGCAGTAACATATCTATAAAAAAAAAAATTGGCAAAGCAAAGGGTACACACAGAGAACGGATTTGTTGTGACAACCGTATTTGTTGCCAACCGAATTTTGATAGTCCCATGTACTATCACATTATTCTATTGTGATTACTGAATTATATTTTAAAAACTAACGTATTAAGTACTCAGGCAATTGAATTTTGAAATAAATTCGATTGATGAAATGGAATTTACATTTTATTTATTGGTTGTAACAACCATTTATCAGGTAGCCTCTTTTAAAAGCGCACTAATCATCTGATATATAAAAGCACATGCATTTTTAATGCTCTTATTTTTGTTCATTAGTTTATTTCTAAATATGAAAGACAAGATTATATTACATGATAAAAAAGATTTTAGTAACACATACGAATAGGGAATAAATAAGCGATATTACGTGTATTAGTTAATGCATTAATGTTCCCGTTTTCACTTAGGCTCTTATACAACTTTTTTGCCGTTTGATAATTGTCTATAGCTGCATGTTGTACCCTCGCATTATATTCTTCTGATATTTCTTAAAAATGTTATAAGTAAAATAAAACTTGTGCAATATAAAAATATAGTAAAAATAAGGCCGCACACCATGTTCGGATCCAAGTAAGATGACCGTTTTACTGAAGAGTAATACGGTTAGAATGTACGATCCTGTCCCCGTCACCGAAAGGCTTTTATCTCGTCTGTTTTATTTTGCTTGCAAATCGTTTGGAGTGTGTATGAAGGTAAACGCCATTATTCAGTTGAAGTAATTGCAGAGATAGTTGTATACGTTTCCCATTAACTCTGATCAATTTGCCAATGCTAAACAATATGGCCAGACAGTTTGTTGTTTGATAATGGCTTTAAATTTATTTTCAAGGTTATTTAACATTTTGCTTTGTTGGCCCCCAAATACCATCTTAATGGCCAAAGATAGTTTCGTGAAATTGGGTAAAAGCAATTTGAATTTGATGTTAAAAAATAGCAGTTTATCTATGCATTGCCGCAAATTTACCTAAAATAGTAAGATTTCCTATAGAATGAAAAATTTACGACCATTATTGTTGTGTTTTTACTTGCTTTTTTATAAAAACTATTCCTTGACAATCTTACTTCTAATAGAATGCTACAAAATTTGGATAAGCTTATTTTGAATTTAAACTAAATTTGCATAAAATAATTTTTACAAAAAATAAAAACACAACAAAAAAAAAAAATAATGACCACTTACCCAATCGATTAATATTCTTTATTATGCTACAATCCATTCTTATGTGCATATGTATGTACATACGATTAAACATAATTTAATATTAACAAAAATTTTATTTTATATTTTTGTTTAATCTAAATTTTTTATCTGCTGTCTTATTTTTTCAAAAATGACATATTAATTCGAAAATTCGGTTAGGTTTAACATTTTTTTTATATTTGATGATATTAATAACTGAATTTGATTTCCTTTCGGTTGTAAATACCAAATAGTTTAAAATTTAGTTTCCCACTTTATTGTAACCCAAAAATTGTTATAATTACAAATTTGTTTCTATCATATTAACATAAAATTTGTAACAATGACTGTAAATTCATTTTTAGTTTAAAATATTTCATTATGATAGAATATTTTATTGTTATCACCAATATTTAGAGTTAATACATGTTATACTGGCTTTAGTTCAGTTGCACCAATTGAATTATTTTAACAACTTGCATAAAAACTTTCATTGGTGAAAGGAACTTATTTAGCTGTTGTATCTATTTTCATTTTATTAGAATTATGGTTAAGAGGTATTTTATAAAGAAAATCTATTTTATTTTCAAATATATTTGAATTAAAATAATATATCTGGATAAATAAATAATTATTTTTAATGATAACCTATTTCACACAAATTCTTTTTCTGTGTGTACAAATGCAGCACAGCCGTCACAGTTATTAATGTGAGTAGTTTGATAAAAAATGAGCAGGACCGGACCAGTGGGGCAAATTAAATTCTTAATGTCATATAACTGGAGAAAGCCTTGGCACATGTTCATGAATAATAAATATGGGCGAGATTGGACCAATGCGCGTGACAACTCATATACCACAAAATATGAAGTACTATGAAAAATTCAGTCTTGCAACTTCTGACAAGCCAAAATCAAAAATCGAAAAAATCAAAAACAGCAAAAACAAAAATCGCCGAATCAAAAAATCACAAAAAAAAATAACAAGTAAGAAAATTATAGTCGGTTTAGACCAACTATATGATACCTTATACCATGCGTTTAGAGACCCTATCTCATAGGCCCAACTAACTGGACATAGAAAATAACCATAAACCAAATTTGAGTGGGATTTTTATTAATTTTGTTGGCTGCAGATATGAAAAAGTTCATATCGGATGATATATCTATATGGGGACAAGGTCCAAAAATGGACCGATCCTGACTATGTTTGGTAAAGTCTCTTGCATTTTGCAAAAATATATACAAACAAAATTTGAGAAGAATCAGTGCAATATTTTTGTTTTTTTTGATAGATTTAAGTGAAGATCGGGAAGCAGCTCAATATGGGGCCTATGAGTATGAGTTGTCCCATAGGGATCATTTTTGACTACTCATTAGTGGATGTAATAAACGCATACAAACCCAATTTGAGTAAAATCTATACGACAATTTGGATCTTATGGCAATTTATGTCGATTTCATAGGGGTCATTTGTACGGGGGCTAGGTCTGAACATGGACCGATTCTCACCAAATTCAACAGGCTTCGGAAGCTTATATACCAAATTTTAGCAAAATGTATTCATATTTGCGACCTGCAGTTTGATTACAAGGTTTACATGGACACACAGACGGACGGACGGACGGACATCGTTAAATCGAATCAGTTAGTGATTCTGATTCGATCGGTATAATAAAAGATGGGTCTATAAAAATTGTCAAATTCCAAAATCGCCAAAATCAAACATCGCAAGTAACAAAAATCGCCAAAAATGAAAATCTCCAAAAACAAAAATTGCCAGAACAGAAAATCAAGAATACAAAAAATCACAAAAAAACAAAAATAGCCAAGATCGAAAATCGCCAAAACCGAAAATGCAAATAACGAAAATCGCTAAAATCAAAAATCGCCTAAATCAAAAATCGCCAAATATATATAAAATAGTTTTCTACAAAATATATTCCCAGTTTTCTTATTTCGGTACGATGTGTACATCGGGTTACAGCTAGTATAAAAGGCTAGGCAATTTCTTGTGACCGATGTTCTGTTCAACCATTTTATCCCGATTTTGAGCGAATGTAATTATTTGAAATGTATTTCTTCTTAGACGTTTTGCGCATTAACATATTTTTAAATTTTTTCCTTTATTTTGAGTAAATTGCATTTAAAGTTGCTACTAACACATACGTAAAATTTTACGTATGCTATGTGTGTTGTATTAAATTTTTTAATGTGTTTGTTAATGAGTTTGTTATCTTCATTCATAATAATAATAAACCATAAAAGTGTTGGTTTGTCAATTGGCTAAGTTGAAAATAGATCTGCCCAGAAACTGCACTCAAATTCGAGCACTGGAATCTGCTAGTTTCGTATTATTATTCATCGTTGGAAAATTATAACAATATATAGAGATTAAAAATATATTTCCCAAATTTAATACAATAACTTTTCTATATCATTCTTTTCTTATTTATTGGCTCGATATAAGATGTGGTTCTCAACTGGAAATAAAAACTTTCTATTGAACTTAATTTATTTGTTTTTCACAATAATTAAATCAAACTCAAAACTTTATTCTAATAACAACTGATTTGCTGTTTGTTGGGTATTGCTACTTCAAAAAAATCACTAACACCCATACACACGTACATTTGATGTTGTCAATAACTATAACTACTCTAGCAAACAAAAATTGAAGCAAAAATAGTCTATGATGACATGCGGCATATAAAATGTTATCAACTTTTAAAACGTGTCGCATTGCAGGTATTACAAACACTTATCCCTATATATTTTCATATAGTTTCAGTACAAACATAAACAAGTATGCCTCTATGCTTGTAAGTTCATAGAATTGGAAGAATTTAATTAAATATCAAAAACCAAATCCAAGCAATGAAAAAATATACAAATTGATTTATCAATTATAAGGGAATGAAAGAATCCGTACTACCAAGAAAAATATAAAAAAAAATAAAAAATTGCAAAAGTAACAAAACCCAATTTAACAAAAACAGCTCAAGGTTTCATTTTTTGTATATGAACACAAAATTTATCAACCGAATTCTTTTAAAATTAAACAAATGCGTTTTAAATTTTTTCAAACACAACCTTTAAAAGCAACTAAAGATTTTATATGGTGATAAAATATTTACTGCTAGCAGAACATAACTGTAATCTCAATCAACCGTAAATTCGGCTATTAATTTCATCACAGTGTAAAAGTTTTCTGTGTGTATACATACATAGAAAAATATATGACTCTGGTTTAAAACTGAGCGCTGCGGAGTTACTAGAAACATTGTAAAGATAACCATATTAAATATACGTGTCCCCAAGCAAAAAAAAAATTGCAATATCATTAGAATACAGTTGAAAAGAAATCTGAAAACGATAGTCAAAATTTCATTTTAATATTGAAATTTTTAAAGCTAAATTCTCTAATTCCTAAAAATTGTGATACATAAAGCAAATTATGGTGAAAATATTAGACATAACTCTTGGCTTGGATTCTCATTGCATTGGTTTCATAGCAAAGGTATATGAATTAAACTTTTTACCAAATAAATTATCTACTGCTTTTGGTTACTGATGGGGGTTGGTGACTTGAACCGAAACAGCTGTATAGCTTGTCATCCGGAATATAGATCAATTTTTTTAAACAAATGTGCTAATGTTTTTTGCTCAATATCAAACACTTTATTTTGAGCTTGGCTAAGTTCTAAATTAATCATTAAAATTATAAAAATCGAAAATAAGAATTTTTATTTTCATATGAAATAACGAAATCATAATAAATATATTTAATATGGATGATGTATTTTTTAAATTCTGTTAAGTCCTTTTTATATAGTGCCTAAGGAGTCTTGATAAATAACTTCTTTAAAAGATTTTTTTTTTAAATCATTTTTTAAATCCATAAAACTTATAACAAATTTTAGTACCCTTTTCCCAATAAAATGTACAATATTATTATTATTCTTATAACTGATGAATTTGTTGGACTATTCCAATTAAATAACAAATAATTATATAGTTTAGCTCTGAGCACTAAATGCAATATTAAATAACGATGGAGCCATATTATTTTAAATGTATGTCCGTATAAAATGCAATATAGTCCCCGAGTATGATAAAGAAAGAATATCAAAATACTAGTTGAAAAATAATAATTTGTAGAAAAAATCTGACCTCGAGCCCAAATATTTTATTTTTTTTGAAATATATGTCGGACACACTTATACGAAAATTTATCTTAATCTCTGCATTATCATTCGTCTGAAAATTCTAGTCAAAAATTATTTAATAAGCCAAGTAATGATTATGAATATGAAGCTTGTTATGGTGGCTATAAAGTCCGTATGTCCCAGCAAGTAATGAACCAAGTTATTATATACCAAATGACGTTATGTTCCGATCTCTCGCTTCTAAAAATTCTACATAACAATATCCGTACAATAACTTTTTAAGGAAAGGAACATTTTAAGTAAAGATTAGCTTTTAAAAAAGGTGCTTTGTGTAAAAAAAAAATTTACTTTTTTTATAACGAAAATGTCATTATTTAAGAACAGGTATTTTTTTTAAAGAAAATATGCTTTTATAAAGAACAAGTAAGAAAATTATAGTCGGTCTAGACCGACTATACGATACCCTATACCATGCGTTTAGAAACCCTATCTCTTAGGCCCAACTAACTGGACATTGAAAATAAGCAAAAACCAAATTTGAGTGGGATTTTTATTCATTTTTTTGGCTGCAGATATGAAAAAGTTCATATCGGATGCTATATCTATAAAGAGACTAGGTCCAAAAATGGACCGATCCTGATCATGTTTGGTAAAGTCTCTTGTATTTTGCAAAAATATATACAAACAAAATTTGAGAAGAATCAGTGCAATATTTTTGTTTTTTAATAGATTTAAGTGAAGATCGGGAAGCAGCTCTATATGGGGTCAAAGGGATCATTTTTGGACTACTCATTAGTGGATGTAATGAACGCATACAAACCCAATTTGAGTAAAATCTATATGACAATTTGGATCTTATGGCAATTTATGTCGATTTCATATGGGTAATTTGTATGGGGGCTAGGTCTGAATATGGACGGATTCTCACCGGTTTCAATAGCGTTAATCCCATGACCGATAGAAGCTTATATACCAAATTTCATCAAAATATATTCATATTTGCGACCTGTAGTTTGATTAAAAACTTTACATGGACACACAGACGGACGGACGGACATTGTTAAATCAACTCAGAAAGTGATTCTGATTCGATCGGTATAATTAAAGATGGGTCTAAGTCAAATATTTTGGTTGTTACAAACAGCAGCACAAAGTCATTATACCCAAACCACAAGTGGTATAGGGTATAAAAATAATTTTTTTTAACAAACGGCATATTTTATGGAAAATGTAGTTATACCCTATACCACTATGTGGTTTGGGTATAATGACTTTGTGCTGCTGTTTGTAACAACCAAAAATATTTGACCTAGACCCATCTTTAATTATACCGATCGAATCAGAATCACTTTCTGAGTTGATTTAACAATGTCCGTCCGTCCGTCCGTCCGTCTGTGTGTCCATGTAAAGCTTGTAATCAAACTGCAGGTCGCAAATATGAATGTATTTTGATGAAATTTGGTACATAAGCTTTTATCGGCCATGGGATGAACGCTATTGAAATTGGTGAGAATCGGTCCATGTTCAGACCTAGCCCCCATACAAATTACCCATATGAAATCGACATAAATTGCCATAAAATCCAAATTGTCATATTGATCTTACTCAAATTGGGTTTGTATGCGTTCATTACATCCATTAATGAGTAGTCCATTAAGGAAAGTGTTTTTTTATCCCCTTTGCCCCAGTGTGCAGAGAGTATAGATAAGTTTGTCATTCCATTTGTAATAATTAAAAAAAAAATTTTTGGACCCCATTAAGTATATAGGTATATTTGTGGTCCTTATAACCAGCGGAGTTGATATAGCGATGTCCGTCTGTCGGTCTGTGGAAATCAAGATGGCGGCTTCAATCGGGCAGCTAGTGTGCTCATTAGCATAAAAAATGATTTACTAACATCCTGAGAAATTTGTTGTCTAAAATCGTTCAAATCGATTGATTAAGTCCCGAGAATTGAATGAGGAAGTAAAAAAGTCTTTGAAAAAATATGATTTGTCTATGTTGTTCTTGTCACGATCGCGCCCTAAATAGGATAACTGGGGCTCTCGTTTTTGGTAAAAATAATTGATTAATATCATGAGAAAAATCATGAAAATCGGTTTAATAGGTCCAGATAAATCACGGAAGAATTAAAAAAAAATTAAAAATACATGTTTCTGTATTGGTTTTGTTGTTATTGTAAATGCTGTATTGTTGTCATAGCTGGAGTTGTTGTTTTCGTAATGGTTGTGGTAATAAAATAATAAAAAGAACCCTTTGTATATTTTTGTCAACTCTGGTATAAAAATTTAAAAGTTTCCATTGATTTGGCATCACTGAAAAATTTCTAAGATCATATTTGTCATACATTGAAAATAAGCAAAAACCAAATTTGAGTGGGATTTTTATTAATTTTTTTGGCTGCAGATATGAAAAAGTTCATATCGGATGTTATATCTATAAAGGGACTAGGTCCAAAAATGGACCGATCCTGATCATGTTTGGTAAAGTCTCTTGTATTTTGCAAAAATATGTACAAACAAAATTTGAGAAGAATCAGTGCAATATTTTTGTTTTTTAATAGATTTAAGTGAAGATCGGGAAGCAGCTATATATGGGGTCAAAGGGATCATTTTTGGACTACTCATTAGTGGATGTAATGAACGCATACAAACCCAATTTGAGTAAGATCTATATGACAATTTGGATCTTATGGCAATTTATGTCGATTTCTTATGGGTAATTTGTATGGGGGCTAGGTCTGAACATGGACCGATTCTCACCAATTTCAATAGCGTTCATCCCATGGCCAATAAAAGCTTACATACCAAATTTCGTCAAAATATATTCATATTTGCGACCTGCAGTTTGATTACAAGCTTTACATGGACACACAGACGGACGGACGGACGGACGGACGGACATTGTTAAATCAACTCAGAAAGTGATTCTGATTCGATCGGTATAATTAAAGTTGGGTCTAGGGCAAATATTTTTGGTTGTTACAAACAGCAGCACAAAGTCATTATACCCAAACCACATAGTGGTATAGGGTATAAATATGTATGAATTTATTAAAAAAAAAAAACACAACAATAACTTTTAATATTGTATTTTTTGTGTGTAATATTTACATATGCATACATACATATACATACATATTATATAATAAAATAATATACATATATTCTGTATATGTATATTAGGGCGGGTTAATTTTTTTTTGATGAAGCATATAGCAAAAGTTTTGCTCAAGAGACCATAGCTCTAAGTCGGATTTGGGGCCCCCCAAAATATCAAAATAGATATTTTTCCATATATACACAGAATAGTTTAATTAAATTTGTCATAAGTTTTATTAAGACAATTTTATTGTTTTCGAACTCCTTTTTTTAGGAAAATCTATCTGAAAAAATCCACATTTTCAAGGTTTCAACAAAAAACACTATTTTTACATTTTTAATTCAATTTATTTTTAAATATTATTCTCGACCTACAATTTAATGTTTTAACGTGATAATATTATTTTTTAAGCTCCTCTTTACTTTCCATTCGAGGAGTTTTCTTACGACTTTCTAATGTCACTGCCATATTTTCTTCACTATTCTTTTCTATAACTCGTTTTGAAACACTCGTTAATAATTGTACATGTCTTTCTGTTCCTTGTATGTGCATTGGAAATGTGGATCAGCCAGTGGTGGTTCATCGCAATCTAAGTATTGTACCAAGTGATTATATGGAATCTGTCGAGTAAATGCTGGTTCAAATAATATATCGTTGTTATTCATATCAACCATATTGACATAATCGGTAGCATCGAAATTTAAGATATATTTTTTGTAAACTCTGAGTTTAGTTAGATCCTACAATTTTTCTCGATAGTTTAAAATCTTTTTGATAGCTCTATCACGTACTGCTTTTCGATCATCAAATAACATTTTTAATAAGATATTTTCTGGATGTGCGTAATACGAGTTATTTTGAATTACACCATCTACAATATTACGTAAGTTTGGTTGTAAATATCGTGTCCAACGTATAAATTTTTATTAAAGTGCACTGCCGCACACAATAGAGTTATAAAACTTCATATTGAAGTACATTGGCACATAAACTGTAATAATATAAACTGCCAAAGTTTTTAAATTGGTCAATGGTGTATTAGTTGTTACATACAATCGTAGTAATCTACTTTCTTTGGTTAACCAACGAGAATGTGCAATTGGTCCTGGTTTAATGTTAGCTAAATCAACTGGAACAATACCATTCGAAATTGCTTAAGCAATTGATAGTTCGAGCTCATGTTCATGATCCATTATTGCAGGCATATTCTGCTGTGGTATTGGATAAAAATCAGCTACTACTTGAAAAATTAAATGTTTAGATCAATTAAAATGCAATTATTTTATTTTAACTTTATTCCAATCGAAAAAGTAAAATAATGACTATAAATAATGATAATAAATGATGATATTAAATAAAATAAAATAAAGTGTTACATACCTGCAATTTCTCACATTCTTGAATAGCTTTGAATAACTTTTCACTTGCTGCTCGTGGTCCACTGGTGACTGTTTTGTCCAATGCTTCATATAAATGACGAAATGGCAGTTCATTGAAATGAAGCAGACATATTAACCAGTGAATTGGTCTATTTAACTGTTTTTCAAATAATCGTAAAACACCATTTTCTGTTCCAGTATTTGCTGGCTCACCATCACTGCATATGCCAATTAATTACTTATTCTACAGTTATCAATACAGATTCTGAAAGGTGATAAAAATACCTTTCAAACAAGCCCAGATTGTGAAATCTACTATAATTCTATCCGAATTAATTGAGGAATTTAATAAAATTATTCTATGTATATATGGAAAAATATTTGTTTGGAAATTTTTGGGAGCTCCAAATCCGACTTAGAGCTATGGTCTTTTGAGCAAAATTTCTCAGAATCACCTATAGAATACGTTTTTGCTATACGCTTTGTCAAAAAAAAAATCGTTCCATACAATTTGACCCGCCCTAATGTATATCCATAACAACCGTATGTTAGAAATAAATCGGTATATTATTTTATTTATATAAAATTCTGCATGATTTTGTTTTAGGAAAAATACATTTCTTTTGCATTAACAGAGTGCATTTCATTTTGCTCAGTGTTACTATGCCACAGTAGATTGCACCAAAATTTTTGTTCTAATTAGCTTTACAATAGTTATTTCTATTTTAACATGAAAGTCAACATTTTCAATTAGATCTCAAACACAACAATGTTAAAAGTATATACAGAGCTGAGTAAAGAAGAAGCAATAAGTTTTTTGCTTTCAAAAGAGTTCTATATACATAGTTATATAAATTATAATTCTGCTTTAGCTACAAAATATCTAGTGATTAATTATAATTTTTAAAAATTGTTTATAATAACTAAAGCATTATTATTCCCATAAATACAAAATTGCACTTTTAAATTTTCCATTCAAATTTAAGAAAATATCAATTCTAAAAACTGGAATTCAGATTTCCAATTATAAATTAGAAAATATCAATTGAATTTCAGAAAATCATATTAAAACGAAATAATAACTTGAAATTTATGCCGTTTTCTTTTCTGAAAAAAATGTCACATTTTATTTGCACTTTTTCTGAAAAGTGTATTTTTTATATATTCTAACTTAGGAGCAACCTTATTTAATATACCAATTGAAAGGTCTCAAAGCGCTCGTAAGTCGCAAAAAATTTTAGCCATTGACTTTTTTCAGGTCGTAGTGTGAGAATATTTCCACATTGTTCGCTTTTTTTAGTATGTTCACCCCATGACTTTAAAGAGGATACTAATCAAAAGTTTTTGCATTTTATGAACACAGCACTTTGAGAATATAGAATACTAGATGCAACCCGGTGTGCTTCGCTACACCCTCCCCTCCCCTTCCGAATTGTTATGAAAGGGCTCTCGCAAGTAATAGAGTAATTCAGATATATCACATTTAATATTAAGTTTGTGAGGGGGTTCCACGTGCATTTGTCTAATTCCGCCCATTTTTTTGTCTAAGGCCTGTAGCTCTCCCACATCCTCAGTAAGACTATGTGGAAATTTCAGGAAGATCAGATGAGTAGTTATAGAGATTACCTCCTACAAACAAACAAACAAACAAATATTACCTCTTTATTATATTAGTTTAGATTATTAGTATAGATTTTTTTATTTCAATGCTTGCTGATGCTGATATCCAATGTTTTTTGTTTTTTTTCATTCGGTACAACAATTATCAGATTTTTCGGCGTTCCTACCCTGGAGCAAGGTACATGTAGCTGCCCATGAGAAGAAGATGGATTCTCCATATTAGATCTGGCAACACTTAACTATTGGCCTTGAACTTAGAATATCATTTGGCAATTTCTCTTTTTAGCGATTTTTGATTTTGCCCATTTTTGATTTTGAAGATTTTTGTTTTTGGGCGACTTTTTTTTTCGTGATTTTTGGGTTTGGCGATGATAACTAATGAACTTGTCAAAAGACTGTCGCTTTCTTAGTGCTTCACATTTTTTACATAGGAGGTGCCACGCCCACTAATCCCATCCCGCCCAATTTTTATTGGACTACTCACATTAATATCTGATGGACTCATGCAAAATGTCGAGTCTTTCCCTTTTATAGTACACCAGTTATATGATATTAGATATCTACTTTGCATGAGCGGTGCTACGCCCACTGCTCCGATCACGCCCATTTTTTTTGTTCGACTAATCACACAAAGAACCTATGAGCTCACGCAAAGCCACAAAGCTCTCTCTTTTACATTACTCCAGATATATGACATTAAATAGTTACTTTGCATGGGGAGTGCCACGCCCATTGGTGTGAACCCGCCAATTTTTTGCTCGACTACTCATACTAAGATCTGATAGGCTCGTGCAAAGTGTCCAGGCTTCATTTTTAGCACACCAGTTTTATGATATCATATATTTACATTGTATGGGCGGTGCCACGCCCACTGCTCCAATAACGCCCATTTTTTGTCTAACTAATCAAATGAATTACTTATAGGCTCAGCTCACACAAAGTCCCAAGACTCTCACTATTACAGTACTCCAGATATATGGAATTTTATATTTACTTTGTATGTCAGGTGCCACGCCCATTGGTCCGATACTGCCCATTTTGCATCCGACTACTCACATTAATAATAAGTGACATCAGAAAAATTTGGAAAGCTCTCTCTATCACATTACTCGAGATATATGATATTGAACTATTACTTGTATGGGAGGTACCACGCCCACTTATCCGATCCCGCCCATTTCCGGCGTAGCTACTAATATTAATAATAGGTGACCTCACACAAATTTGCAAAGCTCTCCCTATCATTGTACTCAATATATGTATATAATATTAAAAATTTAATTTGTGTGGGAGGTGCCACGCCCACCAAAAATATTTAAAAAAAATATAGCCTATAGCACTTCCCATATCCGTAGTAAGACTCTGTGAAAATTTCAGAAAGATCATATGGGTAGTTACGGAGATTACCTCCTACAAACAAACAAACAAACAAACAAACAAACAAACAAACAAACAAACACACATTACCTCTTTATTATATTAGTATAGATATAAAAAATACACTTTTCGAAGAAAGGGCAAAGAAAATGCGACATTTTTCGTCAGAAAAGAAAACGGCATTAGAAGACATCAATTGAATTTTTAATATATAAATTTTATTCTTTAACCACAAATTAAAATTCAAAAAAACATAAAATATATAATCATTTACAAAATAAACTGAAACTAAAAAAATATATTGCGATTCAGGAGACATTAATAGCTTTTCAGGATAAGAAAAAATTAATTGGAATTAAATGAAGTTTAGAAAGAATTGCGAACATAAAATTGTTACATAAATAAAGCGCAATTTGATGAGAGTATTATTTATATATTATTTTTCACAATTTTTTTGGATGAAAATTTGAAGTTATTCAGAAAATAAAGATAGCAAATTATTTTATTTTAAATTTTTGGGACATTTGGTTTTTTGCGTTTGGCATCCCCAATTTGAACCAGTGTTCTTGATGACTTCAAAATTTGTCTTCATGGTATGCAACGTAAAACCCCAAAATTTTAAGTTCGATAATAATTCCCAGGTAGTAGTATTTGGAGTCAATAAAAGAAAATATATTTTATTAACATAATTTAATTCAAAATCAAAAGTTGGCATCACTGGGTTAGATTTTGTATTGTTTTGTGTTATTTTGTGTTACCACAAAATCTAATAGTGAAAACTCCCTCTTAATAAGTAAAAAAAAATTTTTTTTCGTTGTTATTTTGTTACTCCATCCGACCTATACGGCCGCAATGAAGAATTATTTGCCCATTAAAAGAAACTATACAGTCATCTCCAATTAGCACGACTTAATGCGTATAGCCACGCTACACAACCGCAACTTTCGTAATGGAGGTTAGGGCGAGCTATTTTATTTGCGAAAACTTAAACTAAATTAAACGATTGCTTATGTCAGCAACCACTCTTGAAATAAACAAAAATTCGTATCGAACCAAGGAATTTGCTCATAATCTGCTATTAAATTTAAAAATTTTTTAACTTTTTCAAATATTTTGTTTATATTTATTAACAATACTCAAACCGAGGTGGACGGTGTCAAAGATTCGGCACAGCCGAATTTAACACTCTTACTTGTTTGAGTTAAAGTCAGCTCCCATTATGAACTTTTATTTGTATTTATTAATAAGCTGTTTATATTGTTGACATTTTAATATGTGGCTTGGTGGACTATATACCAATGCGAATGATATACAGTAGTGGACTTGAGTGGATACATTAATCAAGATTTTTCGAAATTTGTTGAAACTTAAATGATTTCTTTCAAGCATAAAACTAAAACATTTTTCTTCAATAAAAAACTAAATAAATTACTCTATATCAATAAGAAGTTAATAAAAAAAAAATATTACAAATTGTGACCGCTTTTATCCAGTTTTGTCCACATTTCAAATTTTCTACAAGTTTTTTTCTTTAGTATTTAATCCAAAGTCCTTTGTTCTTTAAAACAGATTTTATGCGATTAGGCATGCTTTCCACAAGATTTTTAATTGTTTGAGGTAGAATATTTGCCCATTCTGCTAAAACTCTTGACCAAAGATCATGTAAGTTGGTCGGTGCTCGTTCGTATTGGGATAGTCTTCTTTTTACAATTGCCCACAAATTCTCAATAGGATGCAAATCGGGGCTTTGACCTGGCCACTTCATTGTGTGGAATTCTTGTTCACCAATCCATTTTTGTACAATTTTGGCAGTGTGATTTGGATTCCCATCTTGCTGAAAAGTTATTTCTGTTGCAGGGTAGGCGCACCTTTCAAAAAACGGGCGAATTGTTCTGCAAAATACTTAGATAATACTCCTTATTCATGATTCCTTCTATTTTCACCAGAGGACCAATGCCCCACCAAGTGAAACATCCCAAAACCATTGCACCTCCACCACCATGTTTCACCGTTTGCTTGACATGGTGTCGCTGAATGGTTTCACCGGGCCTCTTCCAACAATATTCTATGCCGTCAGATTGGAAACGATTAATTTTTGTTTCATCCGACCAAATCACTCTTTTCCAGTCAGCAGATGTCCAGTTTTTATGAGTTTTGCAAAAATTTATTCGAGCCTTCACATTCTTGTCTGACAGTGCAGGTTTCTTTTTTTTTCACAGCAGACACAGGTCCAATTCTGTGCAAGGCCCTCCTTACTGTGCGGTCACTTACCAATTTGGCCAGACCTTCGGCAGCTATTTTTGGTGTTCTAGCGTTTCTAGAAATTATATTTCGCTCTAACAAACGAGCATCTCCGTCAGAGAGTAATCTAGGTCTACCTCCCTTATTAGCAGCCACAACCACATATCGCCGTTTTCTTACCACGCAGACAGTTCGATGGCACACCTTTAGTTTTTTTGCGATACTACGACATGAATCACCTTTTTCGCTTAGTCTCACAATTTCATCTTCAAGATTTTTTGATATTTTCTCATTTTTTGGCCGTTCTAAATACTTTCTAAATATTTATGAAAATCAAATGTGTTCGCCTTCTGACTTTTTAATCTCTAATAAAACAAAAATGCAGTTCCTATACACATTTTCTATTAAAAAGAAAATTCCAACAAAAACATTCAAATCTAATGGGAATAAGGATAGATAAACAAAAAAGGCAAAGAGTGGACAAAACTGGATAAATGCAGTTATGAAACACATATATATTTTTTTCATGTTTCTTGAAAGAAATCATTTATTTTTTTTAATTATAAATAGTAAAGAGAGTTCAAGATATACAATGGAAAAATTTTACTTGGATATAACAAATTGAACAAAAGTTATTATAACTGTTATAAAAATATTCAATTATGTATCCACTTTAGTCCATTACTGTACATATTTGGGTTCTTTACTTTACACGTAAGTAAGTAGTTGCTTGCAATTCTTCCAGACAAATTTTATCCTCCTCATAACAATTAAGCTTCTTAGAATTTCACTGTGGAACAGTGATTCTGAGAGTGAGGGGTGAAAATAGAGGCTAAATTAGAAGACCCGTATCGCGGCGTTTGTTTATGTTAGTTCGAACTTTTTTTTTAATCGACCTTCGAACTTTGCAGTCAAATGCCGATTTTCAGCATATTGTTGATATGATTTTTTGGCCATAACTTGTCGACTAATTAACATTTTTTCAATCTGTAAAAGCCAAATTATTGCTAGAGACCTGTCCAACAATTAAAATTTTTTAAAAAATTGATATAGAAAATTTTTGTGGTGCTTATGAAGCAAAATGTTGGAAAAATTATTTTTTTTTCATGCATTTTGAAAATATTTTCCACAAAACTAAGTCTTTCTTGCTAACGTTGATAACGTTCGCCTTGTTCGTCAGATTCAGTTGGCAACTGTTGAGCGAGTTGATCAAGATGCTGATGCAAGAGATGAATTTTGTACGACATATTAACCCAAATTTCATCGAAAGCTGCCAACATGTTTGCAACAGATTGCCTGTAGTTGTCTTTGCGTTCTTTACCCAAAAGTCCTTTAATGACTGCTTTCAATGCGAGCCATGCATTTTATTCTCGGTCTGTCAGAAATTGGTCAAAGTCTTGACGACTCGTTAGTTTCTGTATGTCGGGGCCATTAACAACCCCTTCCTGAATTTTGGCGTTACTTAGTCTTGGGAAAATGTCTTTTAAGCGGTTGAATACTGCTGATCTTTTTGCGATATATTTCAAAAAATTTTTAGCAATGCCAAGTTTAATGTGGAGCAACGGCAACAAAATTTTCATTTCAGGAACAAGACTTTCGTGTAGCCTATTGTCTTTAGGCCATTTCCGTCCAGTGCAACTATTCCAGTTATGCTGTTTGTACTGGTTTCTTCCTTTAATACCTTCTCCGTATCGTGAATCCCAATCGCACAAAAAACACGAATATTTTGGACGGCCAGATGCTGTTAAGGCTGGAATCAATGAAACTATTTTGAGGTCGTAGCAAATGCGCCACTGGTGTTCGATAAATTTGGCTTCATCCAGAATGTGTTTCAAATTATCGAAATTTTCACTAGTGTCAGTGCAATACGCAATCGGAACAGAAAGCATTCTATTTGTCTTGTGCAAAAGCACAACTTTTAAGCTGATTAGTGAACTATCGATGAATAAACGCCAATCATCTTTTTTATAGGTTAACCCTATCGTCTCCATTAATTTTTCAATATCGTTGCAATAAGAGAAATTTTTTGCATTATTCACATTGAAGAACTTTTCTAACTCTTTTTGGCGTTTTCGATATGCTATTACTTTGGTACCTTTCGCCAGCAAATTATTTCCTTTCAAAAATGAAGCCAGTAGTTCTGATTTTTTCTGAGTCAAACACAAATTTGCAACAATTCCATTCAATTGATTTTGTGTGACTATGATTGGGTCCTTTGATGTTTCATAAGATGTGCCTTCACCAGGGTCGTATTCTGAGAAGAAATCCATGGATGTAGCAGCGGCGATTGTAGTACTGATATCTGTTTGAAGATCAATACTTCGGTATGTTGGTACTGAAACGAATTCTGAGTGTGGTAATGGTAATTGGACACTTGGCACTGCTACATAAGTTTTATTCTTTGCTTTCCTTTTATTCAAAGTTTTTTGGTAGTTGATACATCCATAGCAATTTTTTTCTTGATGCGGGCTGTTGTCTAACCACATCATTGGTATACCAAAAGGCATAGCCTTTTTCTTTTCACTTTTCTGCATAAGAGTTGAATAGCAATTAAAGCAAACTTTTTTAGGGGCATAGTTTACTTCAGTGATAAACTCTTGCGAGAAATATTGTTAATAGGCTTCAAAAAAAAAAAAAATCACTCGCATTGCCACATTTTTCATCGCTTGCTATGAAACGTCCACAAACATTACAAAAATTGTCTATTTTACATATTGGTTCCAACATTTTTAATACAATATATATTATACAATGTTTTTTTTTTGTTATTTTTATAAAACCGATGCACTTAACTTAAATCATTCACAAAATGAAATAAGTTCCAAAAAAAATTAATAGCGAATATTATCACGACCGAGCGAAAATTAAAAGACACCAGCTCCGGCTGAGTTTCGAGTCTTAACTGAGTCTTCATTTTTGAAATTAGTTCGCTTGTACGAAATAAAAAAAATCGCTACCTGTACGGTGGTTGAAAACAAAAAAGTTGTTTTACTAATTCCTAATTCTTGGAACTTCTCTTTTTAATTACTTCTACCTAAATCGCTATTTATTTAAGGGTTTTGGGATTTTTAACGCAAATTATCGACTAAGACCATTTTCTTTTAAAATGAAATTTATTGAAGAAACTGAGAAGTATATTATAGATCAAACAGAAAGCAAAAAAGACTTAGTTTTGTGGAAAATATTTTCAAAAAGCATGAAAAAAAAATAATTTTTCCAACATTTTGCTTCATAAGCACCACAAAAATTTTCTAAATCAATTTTCTAAAAAAATTTAATTGTTGCACAGGTCTGCAGCAATAATTTGGCTTTTACAGATTGAAAAAATATCAATTAGTTGACGAGTTGTAGCCAAAAAACCATATAAACAATATGCTGAAAATCGGCATTTGACTGAAAAGTTCGAAGGTCGGTTAAAAAAAAAATTCGAACTAACATAAACAAACGCCGCGATACAGGTCTTCTAATTTAGCCTCAGTTTTCACCCCTCACTCTCAAAATCGACCTAACTTTTGCTAACCTAAATTTTTTTCACGGTGTTATGTAAATTAAATGGTGTGTGGAACTCTCATTGGACGATTACGATTTAAGGATTTTTGCCTCGGTAAAGGACTGTATAACCGAGGCAAAAATCCATTGTATTGGAAATGGTTAAAATTAGCGCAAATCAAAACTTAAATCTTAAAACTAATGTTTAATATAAAGTCTAGCCAGTACTAAAACAATTTTATGGTATCATTAATAATCGATGAAAACAACAAACGATGGGAATATTACAATAAAGTTTAAGTTTGCCATCTTTGTTATTTCCGTCTTTTTAGATTGTAAATGAAATGACAATTATAATAAACTAAAAGATTACGTTTTAACTGTTTCTTGTCATTGTATGTAAGTAATAATTTATCATTGACACAAGTTTGTTAATAAACTATTTACAAAGTACACAAACCGAAGACACAGCAAAGATTGTGGCTAAAAAACAAAGTGCCTTTTGCAAAAATTATAACCGACCTTATTCAATTTCCTTTTGCCATAACTAAATTAATTTCAAATGTAAAACGGTAAAATGTATAGAAAGTGTGCTATCATACTTTTATAGAACTATCATTATTTTATAGTATAATTTAAATTTTATAGATTTCCTTAGACAGGAAGAACTTTTTTTTCCTTTATTGGTTGAGATATCGTCATCCTTTTCTATATACGAGTAACATGTACATCTGACAAGAACACTGCTCTCCTAAAAAAAGAATACATATTTCAACCTATGAAGTTTTTTTTTTACAATTTATTGGTTAGTAAATTGCTACCAACAAAGTGTTGCTACGATTGCCAATTTTGTTAAATGCCATGTCAGGGGCAAAGTCAAAGACAGCCATCAAATACTGACACTTAAGCACTAAAGAACAGAAAACGACAACATAAAGGTATTTTGTGTGTTCTGTGCTTAAAGTCAGCTCTTGACTCTCAAATGTACGACTATAGCAAAATTTCAATGTGTTTGTTCAGTGATGTGTATGTTTGTTGTTTTATATAAGATTTTGGAATTTCGTAAAGTTTATGACATTTAATGCCCGCAGCTCTATAAATACGTATCAATGAATTTTGACAAACACCAAAATTCGAAATGACAGAAACAACAACAACCATAAAAGAAAACATTGTTTAAAATTAGAAAGTGGAAAACGGATAAAATACAAAAAAAATAATCATAAAAAAGCCCATAGCATCAAATAAGTAAACAATTTAAATAGTGAGGATTTGACACAAGTTGGCAAAATATAAACGGTCAAGTCTGGCCATATATACCCTATATCAGTCTAATGTCTTTAGGAAGCTTAGAGGAAAATATAAGATATTTGTACTGCAACTTATTCTAGCTACATAAAAGCGCGTGAGGTGTACAAAGCTCAAGCATTTTCTCATATCGAGCCATGACCGATATATGAAGGTTATAGATTTGAATCAATAAGTCAAATTTTTGCGGTATTGGTTTGATATAATATTAAGAATACTGGGACACTAATTCAGTTAAAATTTCAAATGTTTTAGGATTAAAAATAGACTTCTTGAAATGATATGCCGAAATATCACAATACCACAATTGCAGATAGTTGTAGGTAATATAAAAAACAGTTGATTTTTGCATGGGTCTGGCTACATGTCACAATCGAATAATATCGTTTTTTACAATAATATCGAATTTATTTGTGGATGTATTAATCCATAAAATATTAATAAAATTTGGTCAGCGGAAAATGTTGTACTATATGAGACTTTTCGTAAGGCAATAACTAGATATTGAAAATAAGCATAAACCAAATTTTAGTGGTACTTTTATCAATTCATGGCGAGCAGATATGAGAAAGTTCATATCTGATGATCTTTTTATATGGGGACTAGGTCAAAAAATGGAGTGATCACGATCATACTTAACAAAGTCACTTACTTTTCTCAGAAACATATAAAAACTAAATTTAAAAAATCGTTCGCGATTATTATTTATTTTATATATTTTTTTCTTTGATGTGTAAATATCTATACGCGGAGGTGGGTAAAAATCTATTACACAATACAATCACAATAACAGCGTAAGATGTAAGACGTAAGAAAAAATCAATGTAACTTATGATTGGATTGGTGATAAAATTATTATATACTTATCATAACCTTTTTGTCGCGCTTTACTGCATTATATTTCTTCAATTTTTATAAACATTTATAATTAATTTCCTCAATCATTTAAAAGTATTCTTAACGTTATAATTTATTCCGTTTAATATTAATGCTAATCAAACATAAATAAAAATATAATAAACGAATGACAGGAAAAAGGAAGTGTTTGTATATAAAATGAAAGCACAATTTCATTAAATAGTGTGTAGAGATAAAATCAGGGGGCGAATAACTTTATAAAAACGTTTTGTTATAAATCAGGGACCTAATTTCGGTATTCCATATAGGATGTTGCTATTTTATTCAACATTTCTTTTTATAAACATTTATAATTAATTTTCTCAATCATTTCAAATTATTCATAAGATTAAAATTTATTCCATATACATATACTAAACTGCATTTAATATTAGTTTTAATATATAAAGGAAATAAACACATGTAACCGCTACTAGAGTTTAAAAAAGATTTTGAGCAAAACCACGAGATTTTAAACCAATTTCAATCTTATAAATATCTGCATATTTTTGATGTGTGGACATCTATGCGCTCAGCGGGGTAAAAATCTATTTCACAATACAATAATGTCATAAAAACAGGAAGTATGTGGATCCGTTTTAAAAAACGAAAAATTAAAAAAAAAAATGAATATTAAAAAAAAATAAAAATTAAAAACGAAAAATTAAAAATAAAAAAAAAAAAAAAATAATAAATTGAAAATGAAAAACGAAAAATTAAAAATTAAAAATTAAAATTTAAAAATTAAAAATTAAAAATTAAAAATTAAAAATTAAAAATTAAAAATTAAAAATTAAAAATTAAAAATTAAAAATTAAGAATTAAAAAATAAAAATTAAAAATTAAAAATTAAAATTAAAAATTAAAAATTAAAAATTAAAAATTAAAAATTAAAAATTAAAAATTAAAAATTAAAAATTAAAAATTAAAAATTAAAAATTAAAAATTAAAAATTAAAAATTAAAAATTAAAAATTAAAAATTAAAAATTAAAAATTAAAAATTAAAAATTAAAAATTAAAAATTAAAATTAAAAATTAAAAATTAAAAAATTAAAAATTAAAAATTAAAAAATAAAAATTAAAAATTAAAAATTAAAAATTAAAAATTAAAAATTAAAAATTAAAAATTAAAAATTAAAAATTAAAAATTGAAAATTAAAAATTAAAAATTAAAAATTAAAAATTAAAAATTAAAAATTAAAATTAAAAATTAAAAATTAAAATTAAAAATTAAAAATTAAAAATTAAAAATTAAAAATTAAAAATTAAAATTAAAATTAAAAATTAAAAATTAAAAATTAAAAATAAAAAATTAAAAATTAAAAATTAAAAATTAAAAATTAAAAATTAAAAATTAAAAATTAAAAATTAAAAATTAAAAATTAAAAATTAAAAATTAAAAATTAAAAATTAAAAATTAAAAATTAAAAATTAAAAATTAAAAATTAAAAATTAAAAATTAAAAATTAAAAATTAAAAATTAAAAATTAAAAATTAAAAATTAAAAATTAAAAATTAAAAAATAAAAATAAAAATTAAAAATTAAAAATTAAAAATTAAAAATTAAAAATTAAAAATTAAAAATTAAAAATTAAAAATTAAAAAATAAAAATTAAAAATTAAAAATTAAAAATTAAAAATTAAAAATTAAAAATTAAAAATTAAAAATTAAAAATTAAAAATTAAAAATTAAAAATTAAAAATTAAAAATTAAAAATTAAAAATTAAAAATTAAAAATTAAAAATTAAAAATTAAAAATTAAAAATTAAAAATTAAAAATTAAAAATTAAAAATTAAAAATTAAAAATTAAAAATTAAAAATTAAAAATTAAAAATTAAAAATTAAAAATTAAAAATTAAAAATTAAAAATTAAAAATTAAAAATTAAAAATTAAAAATTAAAAATTAAAAATTAAAAATTAAAAATTAAAAATTAAAAATTAAAAATTAAAAATTAAAAATTAAAAATTAAAAATTAAAAATTAAAAATTAAAAATTAAAAAATAAAAATTAAAAATTAAAAATTAAAAATTAAAAATTAAAAATTAAAAATTAAAAATTAAAAATTAAAAATTAAAAATTAAAAATTAAAAATTAAAAATTAAAAATTAAAAATTAAAAATTAAAAATTAAAAATTAAAAATTAAAAATTAAAAATTAAAAATTAAAAATTAAAAATTAAAAAATAAAAATTAAAAATTAAAAATTAAAAATTAAAAATTAAAAATTAAAAATTAAAAAATAAAAATTAAAAATTAAAAATTAAAAATTAAAAATTAAAAATTAAAAATTAAAAATTAAAAATTAAAAATTAAAAATTAAAAATTAAAAATTAAAAATTAAAAATTAAAAATTAAAAATTAAAAATTAAAAATTAAAAATTAAAAATTAAAAATTAAAAATTAAAAATTAAAAATTAAAAATTAAAAATTAAAAATTAAAAATTAAAAATTAAAAATTAAAAATTAAAAATTAAAAATTAAAAATTAAAAATTAAAAATTAAAAATTAAAAATTAAATATGAAAAATGAAGAATGAAATTTGAAAAATAAAAATTGAAAAAAAAAATAAAACAAAAAATAAAAAATAAAAAATCGAAAATTAGAAATAAAAAAATAAAAAATAAAAAATAAAAAATTAAAAAATCCACTCTGAAAAACGAAAAATAAAAAATGAAAAACGAAAAATTAAAAATTATCAGTTGAAATAATAGATAATAATAAATATTTTTACATTAGCCGAGCCCCTCCAGTTCTTTGCTATAAGTGATATGTGGATGACGTCTTCTGTTTGATTTTAAAAAAGTGCCATAAAAAAATCTTTATCTACTAGATGTTTACAAATTTCCCCTGTGATCACATGATTTTATTTTATAGATTTAAGTGAAGATCAGGAATCAGCTTTATATGGCAACTGTGACTAAAAATGGTCCAACACGTCTTAATTTTTGATTAATGATTAGTAACTAATGATTATACATTAGGTTGTTCCTTCGTTATATGGACTTTTTTAAATGGCACTTTATATAAATCCCTGTGCTAGATTTTTTTCTTTACAAGGGTTTATTGTTTCTGAGTTTTTATTCGATTTTAAGTTAGATAGTGTTTTGAAAAGATAATTTAATACTAAAATCGATGTATATATAAAATTTTCGCAATACTAAACTATAGAACGACATTTTCTTAAAAACTAAAATAGATCATATTTTACCTTGAAATTTTCAATCGATTTCCGGCGCGACTTTTTTTTATCTGATTGTCTCCATACTTCACATTGAATAGTTTTATATTGAAGGGAAGCTGACTGGAAGCCGATAGTCCCCAAAATCGAAATGTTATTTTCAAATACGACTCTAGTATATGATGATCTGTATCTTGTAAAAATTTTAGACAGTCTGATAGAGAATAGTCGGTCAATAGGAGATAATAGTCAGTTATCGTAGTTCGGCAGCGCTCATCGTTCACTATACGATGATTGCACCTTTTAGCGCTTTTTCAAATAAAGTTTTGCACTTTTTGGTTGGAAAAAGTTGGCATTGCTACTTTGTAGGTACCAGAACGGTCCTAGTACAACCCGACCTGTCTTATAAAGGGTCCGCCATCTAACGTTTTTTTCTTCAACTAGTGCTTATTTCATGAATGGTAACACTTAGCTCATGTCTGCTTCGACAGATAATTAGCTTTAACCTTCCGCTGAACGAATATGATTGTGTATACGCTTAAACAATGCTGGGAAATATTGCGACATTACTTTGAAAATCATGGTAATGTTGCAGAATGTGTGCGAAAATTGCGTACGGATTTTGGAAGAAGAGAAGCACCGTCAGCTCCGTATGTTTGTTATCTTGTGAAAAAAATTAAAGAAACTGGCATCGTCATCGATAAACCAAAGCGTGAAAAGCCAAAAACAGTACGTACACCCGAGAATATTGCTGCTGTGGCAGAAACATCAACATTAATTCACCGTCGTTCTCAAGAATTGAACATTTCGGAGGCACCATTGAGACGAATTTGGCATAAAGACCTTGGTATGACGCCGCACAAAGTCCAATTGGTTCAATTTTTGTGAACAAAAATTTATTCTACATGGCCCGATAACGATCGCCATTGACTGTAACGGCCACTCCTTGCTCATTTTCGAAGAAAAATGGCCCAATTATGCCTCTGGACCAAAATCCGCACCAAACAGTGACTCGTTTTGGGTGTATCGGATTTTCAATGTATGCGTGCGGGCTTTCTGTGCCCCAAATGCGACAATTTTGCTTCCTTACATACCCGCCAAGATCAAAATGAGCTTCATCCGAAAAGATGATTTTTTTTTGGCAAAATGGGCATCTTCTGTAAGTCGATCGCAGGCCCACTTAGCGAAGCGAAAACGCATTGTATGGTCAGTTGGCTTCAACTGCTGAACGAATTCGACTTTGTATGGCGTCATACCAAGGTCTTTATGCAAAATTCGTCTCAGTGATGCCTCCGATTGAGAACGACGGTGAATTGATGTTAATGGCGCTTCACGCACACTTTCTGCCACAGCAGCAATATTCTCATGTGTACGCGCTATTTTAGGCTTTTCGCGCTTTGGTTTATCGATGAGGATGCCAGTTTCTTTCACTTTTTTCACAAGATAACGAACATACGGAGCTGATGGAGCTTCTCTTCTTCCAAAATCCGTACGCAATTTTCGCACACATTCTGCAACATTACCATGATTTTCAAAGTAATGTCGCAATATTTCCCATCGTTGGTAAAGCGTATACACAACCATACTCGTTCAGCGGAAGGATAAAACTAATTATCTGATGGCGGACCCTTTATTTCTAGGAGATGAGACCGAGAGTTTGAACACTTTTTTTATTAAGGGCCACCCTAGTGGTCTGGGTATAAAGAGTTTGTGCTGATGTCTGTAACTACCAAAAGTGTTTGATATAGACCCATCATTTATTATACCGATTTATCGAAGTCCATCCGTAAGTCCGTCCGTCAGTCCATCCGTCCGTCCATCTGGGTGACCATATAAACCTTATAAGAAAACTACAGGTCGGATATATATATATATATATATATACATTTTGACGAAATTGTGTAAGCCTTTGTCCACAATAGGACAAACTTTGTTTTTATTAGTGAATATTGAGACCTACTTCCCAAACAAATGATCCCTGTGGGAGCGATCGAAATTATCGTATATATAAGTAATCAAAAAATAAATCCTATAGGACAATTCTTAGTAATAGCCCCATATATAAAACTGCATCCAGATATCTTCACTTAAACCTATCAAAAACAAAAATATAGCACAGATTTTACTCAAATTTGGTTTGTATGCATTTATTTGGAAAAATAAGTGGCTTTACCAAATATGGTCAGTATCGCTCCATTTCCGACGTGACCCCAATATAAATACAGCATCCGATGCGAACTTTTCAAGATCTGCAGGTAAAAAAATTTTTAAAAAATGCCAAACAAATTAGGTTAATGCTAATTATCTGTACCATTATTTCTCAAATGCATTTTATAGGGTGTTGCATTTTCGGTCTATGCGGACTATAATTATACCCTATACCAGTATTTGGTTTGGGTATAATGACTTTGTGCTGCAGTTTGTAACTAATAAAAATATTTGACCTAGAACCATCTTTTATTGCTTTTATTACTTTCTGTGTCGATTTAGCAATGTCCGTCCTTCCGTCCATCTGTTTCAAACTAATCAAACTACAGGTCGCAAATAGGAACATGTTTTCATGAAATTCGGTATGTAAGCTTTAGTCGACCACAGGATGAATATTGGTGAAATTGGTGAAATGCGGTCCACGTTCAGACCTAGCCCCCATACACATGACCTCTATGAAATCAACATAAATTGCTATAAGATCCAAATTATCATGTAGATCTCAGTCAAATTATGTTTGTTTGTGTTTATTATATCCATTAATCAGTAGTCCAAAAATAATCCGCGTAAGACAATTCTTAGTCATAGGCCCCATATAGAGCTGCTTCTCGATCTTCACTTAAATCTATCAAAAAACAAAAATATTGCACAGATTTTTCTAAAATTTGGTTTGTGTATATTTTTTAAAAATATAAGTGACTTTACCAAATATGGTTGGGATCGATTCATTTTCGACCTAGTCTCCATATAAATATAGCACCTGATATGAAATTTCTCATATCTGCAGCCAAAAAAACTAATAACAATGCCACTCAAATTTGGTTTATGATTATTTTCTATATTGAATTAGTTGGACCGAAGAGACAGGGTCTCTATACCATGGTATAGGGGATCGTATAGTCGGTTAAGACTGGCTATAATTTTCTCACTCGTTTTCTTAATTGTTTTATTTTACTTCGATTATTTCAATTCAATTGGCTTGTCGTTTGGATGCAACATCAATCAAATGGCTTCCTCAATTGGACATGGCAAAATGTATGTTTTTGCTGAATTTTCCATTACTTTTTCGAGCATCTTGGGCAGTAAGGCGGTGATTGCCTTGAGCTTGTCAATGGTCTGGGGTTTGTTGCCGCATTCTTGACTTTTCAAATAACCCCACAAATGTTTGGCCAGTCAATGTTGAGAGAATTTTTGCTGCAGAAACTGCATTGCTTGATTTGCATTGTTGAGGCCAGTAACCATCCGGAACTTTTTACGCATTTTTGGGCAGACATAAACTGCCAACATCCACCAATATCGTTTCCCATCGAGAGTTTCGCTTTCTCTGGAGAAAAACGGCCCAATGATCGTTTTTGAACAAACAGGCTAAACAGCCATTTTTTTTGTCTTGCAAAACTATTTCCTAGCAATGTTAATGCCGATTATGAAATGGGACTAGTTGGTTAAAAACAAATTACATCCAAAAGTCAGATTTAGTGTCAACCAATCGAGCGGCAGCTTGGCCATATTGCAAGCGACGTGGCCACTGTATCAGCTAAATTTATTGAGTCAATTGCACTTTATACGGAAGCAAATCATTATTCAAAATGCACCAAAAGGGGATCCATTTGAATCCTCGGCAACAATTTCTTTTACCGCCTCAATCAGTTCATTGGAACATCCTTGGCATAGACGAATGTTATGTGATCGATCTGCCAGTGTCCCGTGTTCAACAAAGTTCAGAACTAAACAGGCGATGCTTCTTGGCCACAATATTTTCGACGATATGTTAGTGTAACTAAGCGAATATATTCAATGTGTAGCGTTACTATTTTGGCACGTTGTTTTGATGTAATGTGGTAAATGGTAAAAATTTCAATGAATTAACATTTCAAAAACATGTGTTTTTAAGTCAATCGGTTGACAAATGTCAAAGCTGTTACACGAAGCGATACACTCAAAAACAGATTCACGCTTGGGGTCGAGTAAAAAGCGCTGATTCTAAGATCCAAAAACCCATGTTGACACGTGGCTGTGTATAATGAAAAATACGTTAAGTTGAAATGTTTTATGGTTCTAGTTTCTGACTGGTTCATGTTAAGAGTACACTATTATTTTTTTCAGTTCAGTTCTTAAGATCACTTTCTTCAGTTCTTAAGACCACTTTAAGAATCCCTAAAAATAGTTTAGTGTAATAACAAAAAGTAGTTTTGGCTTCTCTATAAAACTTGAAAGGTGAAGATACAAAATTTTAATTTAACAAAGTAAATGATAAACTAAGCATGACTCCTTTTTTTTACAAAAAGTTAAAAAGGTGGTGGATTGTTTGGCGTTTCGGCTGATATCAACCTTTACATGATGCCGCGAATGTTTTAAACATTTTATTGATTTGCTGCTTTCTTCCTTTTTCAGTCAGTTTATACCATACATATTCTGCCATAGAATTTATTGACACTTAGATAATTCAAATTTATTTGTTAATGTTTTGTTCGTCTTCAACTTCACCTCCATTTGTTGGCATTTTATAAATTAAATTTTTTGTTTGTTTGTTCTTTCATTCACAAATTGGCCATAAACTATTGGAAAGTATGTTTTGGCATATTGACAGGATTATAATAAAATATTGTAAAGATGTACAAATAAATAACGAAATAAATTGTTTATGGTTTTTATCAAATGGCTACAAAAAAAAAAAAAAAATTTATGAAATAATAATATTTTGTTTTTATATAATTCGCCATCAAAAAACATGAGAGAGGGTTTCATCGTTATAATATTTGTAAAAAAAAATTTCAACTTTCAATGTTTTTTTTATTTTATTTTATTTTATTTGTAATGGATTTATTATCTTTTTATTATAATGTTGAAAGGAAAAGCAATATCGTTTCCAATAAAATATTTTAGCACCTCTTTTTTATTTCCATTGTTTAGAACAAACGATCATCACTTTGGAAATTTATACAATTTTCATGTTTTAATGTGCACCAAGTGCTGTTAACTGTTTTCACGCCATTAAGAATAATTTATTTATTTTGTTTTCCATTTTAGCTAAAACAATGCCAACGAATGTTTTATTTCTAAAATTTTAGTCATGACATCAAAACAATGAGGTGCAGGAACAAAAAAGGAAATTTAAATACAGAAGCAACACTCAGTGTATGTGTGCTGTATATTCATTATATGGAAATTGGTGAGTATGCGAGTAGTTCTGGGATGGAAGTAACAGGTGTTTATAGGCGTTTCATTTTAGGCTGGCAAAACATGTTTGAAATATACATATGTACGTGTGATTGATAAATGTATAATTCGGTTAAAGTATGAATTTTCGCTGTGCTAAATGCACGTGCCTTAAAGGATGTCTCTCGTCTAAGCAAAACACCTTGATATAACCAAAACTGAAGGAGGTTCGACTTTTACACAATTTTCTTTGAAATGGACAGAGTTGAGTAATTTGTTCAATACGATAGTAAGAATAGTTCTATGTTACAAAGAACAAAAAAAAAACGCTTTGCGGTATGAAAATCTATGATAAAGTTATGGGTGTAGACATAAATGAAATAAAGCGAATGTATTAATGTCCAACAACATGGTTATAACAAAAAAATCTGTCCCAAAGCCAAAGCACCTGAATGTTTCTTTCGACTCTCCAAATAACCATTTATTCCAGCAGGCGTAATACTTTACAAGTGTAGCTGAAGTTAGTCAAATTATTCAGCAGCTATCAAATCAAATATCAACATTTTCTGGTCATGACATTATTAGTGCTGGTTAAAAATTTAACTAATCACGGAATAAAAAAATCAGAAATTCAATATGAACTAGTTGCTGGAAGATTGCTGAAGTAGGAGTGATACCAAAACCATGAAAGGACATTCGGATCGTTAAGTGAAATCGACCCCTATCAATGCTACCAATTATAGGAATACTCTTTGAAAAAATAATCAGTTCTCGACTGAGTAATCATATTCAGCAAAGGAGACTGATACCAAGCCATCAACTTGGTAAAAGCCTGTTCAAAAATTGAAGAGATCCATAAGGTAAGAATATTAGACAAATAATATTGCGGTATTTTTAGTCATATCACTGGCTTTCGATGAAGTTTATAACTTGATATATATTCAAAAACTATCTTACCAAAAAAATAATGTAACCGATGCGACTCATATATTTCCGACAGATGCTATAGAGTAAAACTTGACAACCAATATTCTGAGTTTTATATCAAATAAATTTCGGAGCTCAGCAACGTGGTCTTCTGGGACCATTCGTGTATCTCCTATTCACTCATGGTACACCAATCCATAATGATTCGAAGCTGATACAGTTATACTGTCGACTTCTCAAACAAATATAGAGCCTATAAACATGCCACAAATAGCAGTCGTTATAATAGAGCAATTGTTAAATATATGGGGACGGAAACTGAACAACGCAAAATTACTTCATGCTGACTATTCTTAAAACTTAAAACACATAGTTCACTACTTACAGAACAGCGAAAACTAATTAAAAAGAAGAGAAGAGAATTAGAAATTAAATGTGGGAAATTAAACTGGCTTAAGTAAAGAGGCGCAAAACTATCAACCGTGAATAATCTAATGATCTTTAAAATGTAACTAAAATCAGTTCGGTCCTATGGCAAAGTACATACAAATACAGTAATAGAAAATATCCACCCACTCTAGAACAAAGTTTTAAGAGAAGCATTAAAGGTTCATAGTATATCAGATGACATACATCAAAATCTCAAGACCACTAAAGTCAAGCAAGAAGGCTTCCAAATAGCCATGCCACACACATACCACAACTTTTGCATACTTCTGTAGCGCGATTCTGTAAATTTTAACGATCCGACAATCGCAAAATATATCACAGCTATTGTTGTTTGCACTAACGATTAAGTGATTCACTAACTACACCTATTTCTATTTATTTAAATTGTACACGAATGGCATCTCTGTCAAAATAAGCGAAAACACAAAGAATAGAAAAAAAAAACAAATCACTTCGTGTTTGACAGGATGATTTTATGTTTATGTTTAATTGCTTTACATTTTATTAATATTTTTGTTTATTTATCTTATTTATATACATATATAAAAGAACTGCGAGGATGCTCATCGCCCAGCCCAAGCCATTCGACCCGGAAGCTTGAAATTTGTACTGTAGATTCCTCTCTCGGGGTAAAGATCCACTAAGAACAGATTTTCAAAAAAACATTCATTAACGGGGTAAAAGCGGACAAAAAAGGAGAAAATGATAAGAAATGAAGCTAGGAATATGAAATTCGATGCGTTGAGACCATCTGGGAAACAAGTTTGGCCCAGCATACATTTTTTTCGAAATTCGGCTATTTTAGGGGAAAAAACGGACAAAAAGGACACAAATCGTACCTTTCTGCATCTTTTTAACATATTAATCTATGCACTTGAATTTTGGTATACAGACTCCACCGAATACATAGGCATCAGTCAAGAATGAAGTTGTTGCTAGTTCTAATATTTAGGGGAGGAGAAACTGTCAAAAACGGGAAAAATTGTACATTTGGTATCTTCTAAACAAACAAATATAAAATAAATTTGTGCATAGAAACAACAAATGAGACGAAATCTTTTGGAAATTCGGATGTTAAATTGGGGTGAAAACGGCCCATAAATGTAAGAGTGTACCTTTTTGTATCTTCTTTACAAAGCAATTTAGGAATATGAAACTTGATATGTAGATTCCACCAGGATTCAACCAATTTTAATAGTGTTTGTCCTATGGCATGGGTTAAAAAAATAATATTATTTTTGATCTTTATAATTTGAATAATTTTCGAACCTTTTATAAATAAAATAAATGGTACTTAAATAGGTGGCGATACATTTTAAGCTTTTACAAAATTCTAGATTTGCCAATTTTGTTTTTTAATAACTTCGCGCTTAGTAATAAAATTACGTATTTTTTTGCGAAATCACTATTTGGCGTGTTCTATATTGGAAGATAACACATTTGTTACAAAAAATGCAGTTAAAAAAAATAGATAAACGAAAAAGAAATATTTTTTTAGAGATGCCAAAACAGTCGAAACTTTTAAACTTCTTTAACAGAGTTGATTAAAATAATAAACATAGAAGAACGAGTACTTCTGACACATTCTTTCAATTATTATAACATAATGGCAAGAATGAAGTTTTATGACGAGTTTAAAACTAGAATAATAGATGATTTTAGTGAGGGTCGTAAGCAGAAGAATATTGGTGAGAAATATTCTATGAATAAGTCCATAAAATCGTCTGAATAGCATTAGTCTTGCTAAAAAACGCATGAACAGGAATTAGAATACTGTTGGCCAATAGCGAAAAAGTAGAATATTTAATGGCCACAAAATGGCTACACACTTTTGGGGTTTTACTAAAATAAATTAATATAATCGTTCAGTATAGGAATCATCTACCCCCCAAGACCATGTGTTATTGTGTAGTAAAGGTTTCCGTTGTTTTGTCATCAGCATAAAAATTAATACTTTTCGTTTTGTTAATTTTTCTGAAGTTATGTTAATATTTCTTCTCTGTTAAATAAATAAGACTTACAAATGTTTAATTTAATAAAATAGTTTTTAATTTTATGAGAAAATTTTTTGGTATTAAGTTTCCATCGTATTGTCACTCAAACCATATTTCTTATTGTTTTTATATATTATTATGGCTTAAGTGATTGATATAATAATTACGTTACCAACGTAGCGGGTATACTGCTAGTTTGAATATAAAATAATGAATTGAATATGCTATTTAATTTTTTTATTTTTATAAAAAGCTTTTATAATAAAAGCAAAATATTTTCATTACTTTATGGATTTTATTTATGTATGACGACATTACAACCTAAAAATTTAGCTTTTTATCGATTGCATAAACAACACAAAAATGGTTGTCGTTTAGATAACAATAACAGCTGACTATAACAATGTTTTCTTTTTTTAACGATTCGATTATCGTTAGAATAAGTTACTTAATAGCGCTACTGGTCTCAGTAGGACTAAACTTCACGATATGCTGTTCATGAACTGAATCATTAAAGGAAGGTAAGGTTTTAAAAACGAAAAGAGGCGTATTTTCATAACTTTTTTAAAGATATGATTAAGCTAGCTCCTTTTTTTCATATAAACATTATAGAACAATATTTGTAAAATGCACGAAAAAATTTTCAATTAAAAATTTTTTTAAATAAGTCCGTGACATCGAATATCCGAAGGCACCTCGACAAAAAGTTATTTAGCGGTGTATATCATAAAGGTAGAAACACAACTGGGACGAACGACGAATTTCGCACAGCTCAACGAATTTGTCGGCAAAAATCACATAGCAGCTGTAACGTCATTTACAACCAAGTAATTTATATAAATAAATATGTATTGGAAATATAGGAATGAAAGAATTTTTAACTTTGTACGAGATACTACAATTGTAAACATCATGTTCACGATGTTAAAAACCTCTATTTTTGTACGGCAGCGTTTAATTTTTTAATTCTAAAAAAAATTTCATAAATTTTCATTAACATATTAATTTTATGACATTTTTGTTTATATGTTGCAGCTGATAGCGTGACTTCTATATATCACTTATAATATAACAATCAACTGCAGGGGCTCTGTTAATATAAAAATGTTTATTATTTAACCGGTTAATTTTTAATTTTTCTTTTTTTATTTTTCAATTTTCATTTTTCGTTCTTCATTTCTCATTTTTTATTTTTCATTTTTTATTTTTAATTTGTTTGTTTTTCGTTTTTCATTTTTCATTTTCCATTTTTTATTTTTCAGTTTTCATTTTTTAATTTTAATTTTTTAATTTTTCATTTTCCGTTTTTATTTTTCATTCTTCATTTTATTTTTCATATTTCATTTTTCATTTTTTATTTTTCATTTTTTATTTTCCATTTTTCATTGTTAATTTTTCGTTTTTCAGTTTTCATTTTTTATTTTTCATTTTTAATTTTTTAAATTTTCATTTTTCAATTTTCATTTTCCATTTCTTTTTTCTTTTATAATTCTTAATTTTTTATTTTTAATTTTTTATTTTTAATTTTTTATTTTTCATTTTTTATTTTTCATTTTTCATTTTTTATTTTTCCTTTTTCATTTTTCATGTTTCATTTTTCATTTTTCATTTTTCATTTTTTATTTTTCATCTGTTATTTTAAATTTTTTATATTCCATTTTTCATTTATTATTCTTCATTTTTCAATTTTAATTTTTATTTTCCATTTTCCATTTTTTATTTTTCTTTTACAATTTTTCATTTTTTATTTTTCACTTTTAATTTTTCGTTTTTATTTTTCGTTATTAATTTTTAATTTTTTTAAAATTTTTTTTTTAATTTTTCATTTATCATTTTTTATTTTTTATTTTTCATTTTTTATTTATAATTTTTCGTTTTTCGATTTTCATTTTTATTTTTTATTTTTCATTTTTATTTTTCATTTTTTATTTCTCATTTTTTATTTCTTATTTTCAATTTTTCATTTTTATTTTTCATTTTTAATTTTTTAATTAAAATTTTTTATTTTCCATTTTTAATTTTTAATTTTTCGTTTTTCATTTTTTATTTTTAATTTTTAATTTTTAATTTTTAATTTTTAATTTTTAATTTTTAATTTTTAATTTTTAATTTTTAATTTTTAATTTTTAATTTTCTAATTTTTCATTTTTTAATTTCCATTTTCCATTTTTTATTTTTCAGTTTCCGTTTTTCATTTTTCATTCTCCATTTTTATTTTTCATTTTTCATTTTTTATTTTTCATTATTCATTTTTAATTTTTCATTTTTCATTTTTTATTTTTCATCTATTATTTTTAATTTTTTATATTTAGTTTTTCATTTTTTATTTTTCATTTTTCAGTTTTCATTTTTCATTTTTTATTTTTCTTTTATAATTTTTCATTTTTTATTTTTCACTTTTTATTTTTCGTTTTTATTTTTCGTTTTTCATTTTTCATTTTTTATTTTTCATTTTTCATTTTTTATTTTTTATTTTTCATTTTCATTTTTTATTATCAAACAGGTAATTACATATCATAATTTTTTCACCAATACAGTCATAAATCACACCGCTTTTGTCTTACGGCTCACATGTTACGCTATTTTTGAAATTTTCCTCCCTGTGCGTATACGAAAAAGAATAGATATTATTAAAAACTATGTTAAAGTAAATTATAAAATTAAAAATAGATTTTATTCAATTTATAGTTATAAATAAAATATAAAACAATTCTTAAAGACAAAAATAACTTTATTTACTAAAACATTTGAAAAATTAAATAAAATACGGCCACTCAACACCAATTTATTCGCCGTTCGCCAGCGCAAGAAATAGAAATAAACCTATCGCAGAGTTCGTTACGTAATGTCGGATTTTTTTTAAAATTTTTTTTGCACCATTTAGAATTGGAAAACACTATTTTTGCTACAAAATTTCGGATAATTTGTTGTTAAAAAATGGGGAAGAAAATGAAAATAAAAAAACTCTTCATGGTTACCTGGCGATTTATGTGTAGAAATAATGAGTAAAATTTCAAAAGAATCGATCAAGTAGATTTTTAGTTATGATATTCAGAGTCTTCAAATATGTTAATTGCGAGAAAATCGATTCAAAGTCTTTTAAAAACTGATTTATATACGATAAACCTTATGAAGCCGGTCGCTAGAAACGCTGTATCTTCTTTAGTTTTGCTCCGATTTACCTGAAATTTTGAAACAACACTTTTGACATGTTGTACATTCAGTGAAACCTTAACCGCCCTTTAACCAGACGTAAAGTTAAAACAAGTAAGAAAATTATAGTCGGGCTAGGCAGACTATACGATATCCTATAGCATGCCTTTGGATACAGAAAACGGGCATAAATCAAATTTAATTGGAATTGTTATTAATTTTTTTTCCCTTCGAATATGAAAAAGTTCACATCGCATGCTATATTTATATAGGGACTAGGTCGAAAAACGGATCAATTCTTACTATATTTGTTAAGGTCACTTATTTTTTGCAAAACATATATAAACCAAATTTGAGAAAAATTTGTGCAATAGTTTTGTTTTTGAAAGATTTAAGTGAAGATCGCGAATCAGCTTCATATAGGGGCTATGAATATGAATAAGAATTGTCGTATTGGGTTTATTTTTAGACTACTGATTAATTGATGTATTAAACATACACAGAACCAATTTGACCGAGATCTGTGTAATAATTTGGATCTAATTAAAATTTAAGTCGATCTCGTTCGGGTCATTTGTTTGGGGACTAAGTCTGAAGATAAACTGATTTTCACCAATTGAAATAACGTTCTTTCTGTGACTAATAGAAGCTAACAGAATAAATTTCATTAAAATATATTCATATTTGCAACCTGTAGTTTTATTACAAAGCTACTTGGACACACATGTAAGCGGACGGACAGACGGACATCGTTAAATCGACTCTGAAAGTGATTCTGATTGAGAAAGTTATTCTGAGTCGATCCGTATAATAAAAGATAAAGTCATTGTATCCTGACCACGTAGTGGTATAGGGTATAAAAACTTCTAGTTAGTCACAGTAAAGATTCGTAGTAGTATAATTTTAAAATGCTTAAATAAAGAAAAAATCCAAAAATAGCTCGAGTAAGAATTTTTTGCATCTGTTTTAATTCTCACAAAATTAACTGCTTATTGTGAAGTTTGCTTTTCCTATTTCTTTGAAGAGTTATGTCAAACAAATGGTTGAATACCACTCAGAATTGGTATATTAATAGTACAGTTGCAACATGCCCTGAAAAAGTCAAAGAACAGAATAGACATTGAAAGAAACATAGTGTCGACTTGTAAGGAACCTCTGGTTGATCTCGGTTCAAAGTTGGGATAATCCGGTGTCAGTTCACTAAATTTAAATTCAAAATTATGCACTTCACTTCACTTTATATTTGTTTTTTTCCACTTCAATTTTTTTCTGTCTCGACGGTTATTGTGGGGTTATATAATTGTAGTTGTTGCTGGTGTCGTGGTAACTCATGTCTTGCTGGTCTTGCGGTTACTGATGGTTGCTGATGTCTCGGGTAATATTTTCCCTACCCTAGCTACCCTACGGTAATGTTTATATTGGACATAATTTAACAATTGGCTTGATTTCATCCGGTCTTAATCTTTAATCCAATAAATTGGGCGAATATAATTCGACCTGCAGTGTTTACGTAGTGTGAGCAACAATTTCCTCACTTTATCAAAAACGTTTAAAAGTAAATACTTTACCGATGCTGCCGATTCCCTTTTACGTTTTCCCGTTGCTTTGGTGTAGGGTAATACCTGTGGATATTATGGATCTTATCCACTTGCCTGCTGCCGAAATAACGGCCGCTTCATCTGCCGTTAATAGAAATAAGACAGTGTTGTCTAATTGTCCACTGCTCCCTACGTTGTCACCCTGCAGCAATGTAGCTTTGTAGCTATTAGATTTTATAAAATTTTGTGAGATGAAAGCTCTCTTATATTATTAGTTGTTGCTATCGAACTGGTTTGATGCCTTTTGTTACAGCTTGCGTATGTTTGTCTCATCTCTCTGCAGTTTTTTGCCTCTTCCGCTCCTTGTATATTCTGAATTTGGGAAATTTTGAATTTTTATATTTAAGGTTACCAAAGCGCCTTTTAAACTAATAGTTTTAAAGCAGATATTTTTGATGTGTAAACATCTATACGCGCAAGGGGGTAAAGTTCTAATTCACAATACAATCACAAAAACAGCATTAAGACAAATCGGTGTGACATGATTGTTTGGTGAAAAACTTATGATATGTAATAACCTTTTTGTCGCTGTTTTCTGCATGTTATTTATTACCAGATGTTTACACATCTCCCCTGTGATCGGACTCACATGATTTTTTTTATTAAGCTGATAAGCTTTTGAAGTATTTGGATCTGTAAAAATGAAGCACCAGAGAAAAAAAATAATATTCGTAACCTAATTATTTAGATAAAATCGATCGCTGAAATCCCGTATCAACATTAAAACAATATGAAAAAATTCTCAAACATCTATTGGGCTACAAAAATTAATTTTTCGGTATAAAATCGCAACTCTAAAGTCTATCGGTAAATTTGTCCATTATCATATATGACAATGAAACCCTTGGACGCAAGCTATTTATCGCAAAATAACTATATATTAAGTACCAGATAATTCTATATATATTTCTTCAGTATTAAGATTGGCAACATTTTTTCGTCCAAGAGTTTAAGTAAAAATACAGTATTTAATCTTAAAAGTTAGTCCAGTGACATGTGCATTTCCAGCATTATAAAATTTTAATTTTCTTTAGAAAATAAACTTATGTTCATTTCTTTCCCTATCGTAATACTTAAATTAAGGATATAACAAAATTTCCATTTTGGTAATGGCCAACAGTATATTATTTTTTGCAGAAATAGTTTGGGTTATTTTGGAACAAAAAAAAAAAAAAAAAACAGGAAAATCTTGTATAAAAACTAGAAAATTTTTTTTTATCGGATAACTACTCAATAACCTTTTATTTTATATCGTGACATAAGTCAAGTAGGATATTCAGATAATAGATAATCGTTTTCGTTTTACATCGTGTTACATGAATGAACTTTTTTAACAACTTCGAAGGCTTTAATATTTGCAACTGTTTTCAAAAAGTTATAGCCCTAGTGAACATGCCTATAAACTTCTCTAAATTTAGGCCAGCAAATAAAATAATAAAATTTTTATTGAAATTACACTTCTATTTATAGAATACAAAAACTCTTAAAAACATTAACATAACCAACTATTTTTTTTTGATAAAATTTGATCTCTGTTAAACATAATTATACTTAAATGAAATAAATGTTAATATTATAAATTTTAATTATAAAATTGAATTGAATTGAAATTTGGCATATACAATTTAATCGGCCAAAAGATTTATGCCATTGAATGAAATTCAGCGCTTTGACATTCAGCATATGACATCGCCTTAAGTTGCATTAAGATCCAAATTATCATTATATATTATAAGCATATAAAGTTGTTTCTCATCTTCAGTCTAATCTGCCAAAAAAACAACAAGTAAGAAAATTATAGTCGGTCTAGACAGACTATACGATACCCTATTCCATGCGTTTAGAGACCCTATCTCTCAGGCCAACTATTTGGATATAGAAAATAAGCATAAACCAAATTTGAGTGGGATTTTTATTAATTTCTTTGGCTGCAGATATGAAAAAGTTCATATCGGATGCTATATCTATAAGGGGACTAGGCCCAAAAATGGGCCGATCCTGACCATGTTTGGTAAAGTCTCTTGCATTTTGCAAAAATATATACAAACAAAATTTGAGAAGAATCAGTGAAATATTTTTGTTTTTTGATAGATTTAAGTGAAGATCGGGAAGCAGCTCTATATGGGGCCTATGACTAAGAGTAGTCCAATAGGGATCATTTTTGGACTACTGATTAATGGATATAATATATACATACAAATCCAATTTGACTAAGATTTGTATGATAATTTGGATCTTATGGCACTATATGTTGATTTCATAGGGGTCATTTGTATGGGGGCTAGGTCTGAACATGGACCGATTTTCACCAATTTCAACAGCGTTCATCCCATGGCCGATAGAAGATAAAGTGTCAAATTTCGTCAAAATATATTCATATTTGCGACCTGCAGTTTGATTACAAGCTTTACATGGACACACAGACGGACGGACGGACGGACGGACATCGTTAAATGGAATCAGATAGTGATTGTGATTCGATCGGTATAATTAAAGGTGGGTGCAGGTCAAATATTTTTGGTTGTTACAAACAGCAGCACAAAGTCATTATACCCAAACCACATAGTGGTATAGGGTATAAAAATATTGCAGAGATTTTTTTTCAAATTTGGTTTACCAACTATGGTCAGGATCGGTCAATTTTTCGACTTAGCCTACTTATACATATACCATCGAATATGAACTCCTTCAGTTCTGCAGGCAAAAAATTAATAAAAAATTGCACTCAGTTTTGATTCAGTCATATTTTTCAACTCTTTCTTTCAACTCATACTCTCTGTCTGTCTGTCTGTCGTGGTTCAACCCTATTCCCCCTCATCCAATTGATCTGAAACTTGGCCAATAGTCTTCTTGTGACCACAGATTAGTTTTGGGGCAGTCACGCACAGTCACGCATAGTCACGCACAGTCACGGAGTGATATAAACCGCATTTTCCCTCATCCAATCAATCTGAAACTTGGTCCATAGAGTTGTTGTGACCAAAACTTATTTGATTTGATTCTGCGTAAAGCAAGGAAAACTTCTTAGAAACTATCACTTGACTTCTTTCTGCACCATACAAAGATTTCTCGACTTAGTTTCACCTGGGCCCAAAAATTTAATTGTTTTTGCATTAAACGATGTATTTGCCTTTAAAAAACGGTAATCGACCATGACGCAATTTTTGATTTTTTGTTGTTTTACTGGTTTCTGAATTAAATGATTCAATTTTTTTTTACCTGTTTTAATTAAAATTTGGAATTATTCTCACGCAAAAAGTATTTTCGATAAATAAAACAAGTTCTTAATTATAATTTGTATTTTAGTTTTATTGATTCATTAAACCCGATTTTTTAGTATATCAGTTAGACTTAGTTTGGTGAAACTCTCAGTTCTAAACATCTATAATTTTCATAATATTTGATTAAGGTATTAAAAATCGCTTTAAAGATAGTAAAGGTTTGTATGTGGATAAGCATAGAACATAAACAACCTCCCCTTTTATCAAAGATTTCCCTGACCGTTTTGATAATGGGCTGTATTTAGTGAATGCAGCTCTCAAGTTCCGCTTTTAAGGTATAGGTGTTCGTGGACTTGTTGACATAGACCTTAGATTTTAGGAAACCCTAAAAAAAATCCCAGCGGCGTTAGTTCGCCATATTTCAAGTATAGAAATGAAAAACTACACTATTACTCATGTAGTAAATAAATTGTTTCTGGGGCTTTGTGGCTTGTGGCGGCATCTTATTGAAACTACATGTTTTCTTGAACTTAAGGAACTGTATTATCATCACTGACTACTGCCATTGCCTGGCCAGCTGCATTTTAAAAGGACAATGGCCTGATGATGCCTCAAGTCGATTTAGTTGCTGAGCCTCAGTGGCTGAACACTGGCCTGAACATGGACCGATTCTCACCAATTTCAACAGCATTCATCCCATGGCCGATAAAAGCTCAAATACCAAATTTCATCAAAATATATTCATATTTGCGACCTGCAGTTTGATTGGAAGGTTTACATGGACACACAGACAGACGGACGGACGGACATCATTAAATCGAATCAGATAGTGATTCTGATTCGATCGGTATAATAAAAGATGGGTCTAGGTCAAATATTTTTGGTAGTTATAAAGAGCAGCAGAAAGTCATTATAGCCAATCCACATAGTGGTATAGGGTATAAATGAAACTGAGAAAAATGAATTATAATACGAACACTTTGTTGTTTGTTCTAAAGGCAAAAAATTAGTACAGAACAGTATTTTTATTAAAAGCTAAAGCATAAAATACTCAACAAACATGGCATTATTGGTCACATTTTGTCTACGTCAAAAATGTACTACAGACACACAGACCACAAACAAATGACAAATATTATAACAAGCACATGCTGAAAAATGCAGCAAAACACAAGCCTAGCATCATTATAACCCAGAGCCACAAACACATGTACAAACACTTTGGCAAAAACGACAAAAAAAAAACAACAAAAAATATGAAATTTTAATATTTAACGATTGTTCTTAAAGTCAATTAAAGTATGAGTATAAAAACAACAGAATAAAAAACATAACATAACGTTGCTTAGTAATAAAATGCATTTGTGTGTGTCAGTAGAGCACAAGGAATTTAAGATTGTTTTTACTTTCTAGGATAACAAAAAAAAAAAAAAAACAACAACATAATAAAAATATACTTTATGGTTGGTACTTTACCTTACAATAAAAACAAAATACACATTAATATGTATACAACGATTACTCATTCATATGACGATACTTCTTGTGCAGGTGTATTTGTAGAAGTATGTTTATGTATGTATAAGTTTATTTAAACATAATAAAAACCTACTCATAAAATTGTTTACAACAATATGCATTTGTTTGTTGTTGCTGTATTCACCAGTTGCCAAGCACCAATGGATACGAATATTTGCTCAGTAAGAAGGTGTGCGATTTTTTAAAATAAATTACTTTAACCAGATATAGAAAATAACCTAAGGTCCAACCGAATTTTCAAAAAAGTTTACTGCCTTATATATAATTTAAATTTTTGATCAAAATGTCACCAAATTAAATATCTTATTTGAATTTCTGTTCTAGGAGCGGCTGCCTTCTACAACTATTGAGGGCTTCCTTTAAAATTTCTTTTTTTCCATCCAAAAAATTTCTTTATCATTATTTGATGTCGAGCATATTCAAAATGCAGTTTTCACCGTGGAAATATTAATATTTTTATTAATGGAAGTGGTTAGATATAGGGCTAAAGGTGATGAAGTATTTAAAAATAGTTTAGATAAGCATTAAAAATACCTCCTATATTAGTCCATTTATACAAAATGAACTAATAAATATAATTGGAAAAGAAATTCAATAAAACATTGTCGAAGAAGTCAACGGTGCTGTTTTTTTTTATCTATATTAGCTGATGAAGTGACTGATATCAGTGGAAAAAACAGTTGACTTTGTGCTTTAGATTTTTTTACAAGTGCTCGATTCAAATTAAAGAATATTTTTTAAGCTTTGTAGATATAAATGGAATAAGAGGAAATGAAATTTCACAAACTTAACTTGGAAATCTACCGTTATTTAATATGTTGAGAGGACAAGGGTCTGACGGTGCCGCAAACATATCTAGAAGGTATCATAAGGTTCCTGCAAACATATCCAAGCGTTATTTATGTCCCTTAATTTGTGCCTAAATATGGCATCAAATATTGTAAAAATAGGAAATACTTTTTCACCATTTCCGAAATATGTGATTATTTTCGCGTTTTATAAAAAATATTTTAAGAAAGTGGACAATCTGGCAATAGACTGCAGTTGTACTGCGAAACTCGATGCGTTGAACGGCATGACTGTTTACAAATATTTTACAATTTAATACCACAATTAATTGAAGCCTTATAAAACATGGACGTTAAAGTTATTTAGAAATACTTTTTGAAAATAGAAGACTTAAGGTAAGTGTTGGGCAAAAACATGTAAAAGCAACAAAAAAAAATAGAAATTTTTGTTCCACCACCTATGAATTAATTTAGTAAATTTAAAAATTTACGCCCGTATTTATAATCAAATTTTAGCAGTTGGCTAACTTTTTTTCGTACGAAAATTTCTAAATTTTTTTGAAAAAAACTGCTAGAATTTGATTATGAATACGGGCGTTATATTTTTTTCCGTATTTAGAAACATATGTAGTGAATGCAAAATACAAATTTCTTGAACGTTTTGATTACTAATACAATATTGCGCAACACGTTGCACAGTGGCGCCATTTGAGTTTTTTCGTTGCAAAAATCATATCTTTTGAACCGAATAACATAATTGAACACTTTAAACAGCATATGATAGCTAACTGTTCAGCCTATGAAACGAGCGTTTGGAAAGGGTTCTACGATTTGTACGGGCCTACTTATCGGTTATCAAAGTTAAAATTTGTAGAAAAATCAATTTTATGGTAACTAAAAAAAATTATTTTTACATTTTTAGATTGTTTTTATTTTTTTTCTTTAGGGTTTTATGTTTTAAATTATTACCCAACAAATTAAAAAAAAATTATTTCTTTTTTAAATTTTTTTTTTAAATTTTCTGTAAAATATTCATCACAATTCTTAAGAGAAGGTATATCTAAAAGACTAATCATTTCTAAACTATAATTATTTTCTAACTATATTCGTAACTTCACATGCCGCAGGGAAGAAATAAGTGGATCGGAAGATGCTGCCAACATGTTGAAGACGTCCTCATTTTGCCTTACCCTTGATGCTTTGAATGTGTTCTGAAATCTATATTTTTTATAAAATTTGTTAAGAGACTCCTGTGCTTCTTCAGAAAGCTCTCCAATTGGCAAAGACTGGTACTCAATTATATCTTTGCCAATCGCCAATATTTTATGAACGGTCGGGGTCAACATCTTCTGTGGATACATTTCTGCTCAAAGAGATGCAGTTTTCGATGCATACTCTCCATATTTTGTAGAATTGACATTTTCTTTGCAGTTTAAAACATTCAAAATCTTTCCCAATCTTTTCGAAATTTAATTGTCAATTCCAGCGATTCTAGTTACTGCCTCATCATTTTCAAAAAATCTCCTAGAAGTGTTTCCATCGTTTGAGTTACCGTATCCGTGCTTGGGACAGTCTACTTTTAGTCCAACTTGTTTAAAAAAAGCATCCTGTATTTGCTTCTTTCTGATCTTTTCCTTATCCTTTATTGATGTATTTTCATCGAAGTTTTCCTCCTCTTGTGGTCAGTTTTAGCAAGAACTCCATACAGCTTATCCTTGCGTGCAATGCTGACATTCCATATTCGTAATTCTCCTCCTTTGTAGAATCCTTTAAATTACCAAAGTTCTTCTGACTCTTTTTGCAAATCGGGCATGACAATGTTGAGGTTGTTCCTATCAGTTCGTTTACGACTTTTCCGTCAACCATGGTCAGGTGGAACTCGTAATTGCATTCAATATATTTTCCTTCTCCAATTTGCAGCTTTGTAGGCTTAATCTTGCTTATTTGTTCTTCAATGTCCTTCACCGTGGTCCTTATGAGTTCTTCCGATTCCCTTGCAAACTGAAGCATTATTGGTCGGCAATAATGCACTGATGATGGACGTGGATTTTTCCAGTGTAGGGAAACATCAGATTTTAGCCGCAAAGGAACAACAGATGCCATAAACATATTTCCGTCCGATATTGTAGCGTCATCGGAAGATATCCTTTGCTTATAAACGCTTTGTCCGGATGATCCATCGCAGCCCCATTTGCTGATCAATGTCAGTTTCTCAGGAAGAATTTTCACCTCATTTTCAGGAAGACTCTCCAACAACCGTTTTGCTGTATGGCCCATGAGATCCTGCAGATTGGCTTTCACAGAGACTTCCTTAAACTCCGTATGCAGTGGTCGTGAATTTATTTTGGCTTGCGTAATATGCTTGTATCCTGGTAAAACGTCAGCCCCGTGTCGCTTCAAGGGTGCCCGTAGTATCTCATATTTTTCTCTGGAAAGTTGTAAATCCATATACAAGGCCAAGGCTTCTTCGGAACCATACTTTTTAATGTGTGCGTTTGTGGGCGTGGGAATGCTTTCCTTAATCCTTTTTAGTCGCAGTGGGCTTGCATCAGCAACAGATTTTGTAATCTGCGACCTAACTCATTCACTATCCTTTGTATATTTAATAGACAGCGCGTCCGATAAATCCTTCGTGGTCAAGTCATTGGTGGCATCGGCAAGTTTTCTCTTTCTTGTGAAAATTGAACACTCCTCAATACTTTTTTTTGGCCTTCCTTTTGCTCCTCTGGTTGATGTGGTGGGTTTATCTACTGCCAATATATTCAGGATGGTGTCTTCGTTAAGCCAGTCCTCGTATTTGGAGTTGAAGTTCTGAATGGTTCGATTAGATTTCACCCATTTTGCCTTAATATTTGCATATATCAGATATAAATTATTTTTTATAATTTCGCTTCTCTCAATATTCCCGTATAAGCTATCAAGTTCTTCTAAAGCAGCTTCCGTGAAAAACTTTGGTATTGTTGACCTTCTAAACAGTTCAAATAATTTTAAATTGTTTAACGCCATGGTTTCAGTACTTGTTGCGCCAACTTTCAGACTTAGACTAATCCAGGCATTATGCTTATTATGCAATATATAGGCTTATGCTACCATGCCTAAAAATTTACCCGTTCCCTGCATACATATGGATTTAGGCTGAATTATGCAATTTTGATATTATGCTCGTGTCAAAATAAGATTTGTGCCTACCTGGAGGGATCATAAGTCAATATTGTTATTGACCATTTGTACTCCAAAGTAATTTTTAAGTGAGGTGCGTACCTGCGAATTTCATTGAGTAGTTTTTTGTGCATCCTGTGTCTGTAACAGAATATTGGGAGTAGACTTTGGCAGAGGCTCACAGGTAGACAACCGACTTAAAATGCAATTTTCAAACTATTAGATCAAACTACTGTTAGTCAAAACATGTAAGGGATGCACGCCATACAATTTCTGCAACCATGTCTTTTTAACCTTTTTTACCTCTAGAAGCCAAACGGGCAAGTACGGGCAGATAAGGCCTTTTGAATTATGTAAAGAAATAATCAAAGAACATGTTTTGCAAATATGGCAAATATAGAAAAATACGGATTTTTTTTATTTTCCGTCAAAATAGTGAAAAAACGGATAGTTTTTAAATAGTGATTTACCAGGAGAAACACAAAGTAAACAGTTAATTTTTTTTTCATCATTATACATTTAATAAAAACGTCAATCAATACAAACAAAAAATAAGGCGATTCGGTACCTATTTTTCGTGATATTACATCTGAAATCGCAACAAATTGACTAAAAATTGTGTGTTTTTTTGAAAACCGAAAGTCGGTCAACTTTGAACGTTTACATCTTCTAAACTAAAAATGTGATATTATTAAGAGTAGCATACTTGAAATCGTTGAAAAGTTTCCTATAACATGGGTTTATTCAAAACTTCGTCGGCGCACATGAGAATTTTGATTTTTGCAACCTCGTTTGCTCTACGGGCGCCACTGTGCGTTGTGCTAAGGCCGATTTCATTACACGCCTAATATGTATACTAGGGCGGGTCGATTTAAACATCGCCCAAGTGTCAAGGAAAATCGTATTATAGGGATCAAAATAAGAAACTTTGCCCGGGGAAACATACCTCTAAAACGAATTCTGATGTCCCAACTTTTGACCTGTCTGTCTGTCGGTCTCACTTTGACCCATTTAGAGTGCCCCAATCGAGTGCAAATGTATGATCAACCCCCACTAACTTTGGAGGGCCGACCCACCCATGCCAGTGGCACACCCCCTGGAACCCCCCGAATTGGGCTGACTATGTTTGACTTAATATTAAAATTAACACTCATACGTATACGTATCTTCTACTCTGCTAATAAATAATAATCATACGCCTTGACTATGTTATGCTATTCAAAAAGATCGATCGGATGAGGATAAATAACTTTTAGATCACTCCGTGACTATGCGTGGCTCTGCGTGACTACTCCAAAATTAATCTTTAGTCACAACAAGACTATACTTACCCATATTTGGTATTTTTCCTAACCAAAGTGATTTACAAATACCTTTCCCCAAAGTTTGGAGAAAAAAGAATATAATCAATTTAAATCAGGGATTTGAGTGGGCCTCGGCGGCATATAAAATTTTAAATGTGCCACTTTTTCAACCCATATATATTCTTTTCTCAAAATATTTGTATGCAATCCTTTTAACACTTTTTTATATTTAATAGTAAATTAACGCATTGAAATTGACTTTAAATAGATAAATAATTCGTTTGCATAAAATTCAATTTTCCCCATTTGTTTACACATTAGTTCATTTATTTATATCGTTTAACTATCTTGGTAATACTAGTGTAATAAATGACAGAAAAGATTATTCCTTCTTTCGGCGAAAAAACGATACATATGAATGCTAGATCTTAGACAGGTGTATGTAAAGATCTTTGGGCAAAATTTTCCACATAGTTGAGAGACAGAGCCTCAATTCCTGCGACAGACGACGAATCGATAATTTTCACCTTCTTAAACAGTTTCGTTTTATATAGTGCGTACATTCCTTCGACGCGCTGGTGTTGCTCCATCATTAAGAGAGTGTAAGTTATGAAACCTATCCACAGTTCGATGAATGGCTTCCTCACATGGACGATTATGTGCGCCATAAAAATCACGATACCGTTTATAGGCCGCGCGGGGGTCAAAATTTGACATTTTTTTCTCATCCATGTACCTTTTTACCTTTTGTTCTTAGCAAAATTTGTCTCAAACAGTTATTATTTAGAAAATTAAATATTTATACAAAAAGCTTTTTCTTTGTAAATGTACTTTTCTTAAAAACGAGCCTTTGCTTAAAAGATTTAATTTTCTTTTAAAAGGGTCATTTCTTATAACGGGGCTCTTTCTTAAAAAGGGGGTTTTGTTAAAAAGCACCATATCTTAAAAAATGAACCGTTTCCTTAAAATGTATTTTTCCTTTACAACAGTACTTTTATTTAAAAGTACATTTTATTAAAAAGTCTCTTTTCTTAAAAAAGTTAATTATATTACAAAAAAGGTTTATTCTTATAAAGGAACTTTTCTTTAAAAATTAGTTTCCTTAAATGTGTTTTTTCTTTAAAAAGAATTTCTAAATAAACAGTATTATTATTTAATTTAATAGAAAAATTACAAATTTACTTATTAACTAAAACTTATTGCACAGATTTGGGTAAGCCTTTTATCTAAAGTATGATAATTATGTGAGGTAAGATATTATAATTAATAAGACAAAATTTAGTTTCTGAAGGAAAGCTATTAGTAAAAACCTTCAATATAACAAATAAAAAAATAAAAATAAAATAACAATAATAATAAAAATAATAATAATAATAACTTATATACATATATATTATAAGAAATATTTAGTTATATATGGCTAACTATAAATATATATTATTGTGATATATACATACATTTATGGAATGTAATGCAAACATAAGGAAATATTAAATACTTGTCAATTACCATGATAATAACAATTAATGTACAATAAACAAAAATGCGAAACTATAAATTTAAGATAAGAGGATTTTCAGACATCCTGCAATTTGATATGAAGCGAGTGTTGATACTCTCAATACATTGAGCTACATTTTTAGTGTCACTTATAGTATGAAGCCTAGACGTAGAAAAGTGCCATGGTAGTTTTAGAAACATTTTAAGAAGTTTATTTTGGGCTATTTGCAAACGTTTTAGGTGGGTTTTTGCACAATTACCCGATACAGCACAACCATATAGGATTATTGCCTGGAAAATGACTTTTACTATAAGAATTTTATTTGAATTGTTAAGAAGAGAGTTTTTACTTATTACGGGGTATAATATTTTCTTATACAAATCGACTCTTTCTATGATGTATGAAACGTGGGTGCTAAAATGTAACTTTTTATCAAAAAAAAAAAAAAAAAAAAAAAACGCCTAAGTATTAAACTTTGTACGACCAAGTTATAGTCCTATCCGATAGGGTAAGATTATAATTGGGTAAATAACATAACTTTCTTTTCCTCGTAAAAAAGATAGCCTGTGTTTTACTCGAATTGATTTTAATCCTCCACTTGTGGTAGTATTCGTCCAATATGTGTAGTGAACATTGAAGCTCTGTCAGAATATCTTGACTGAATTCATGTGTAAAATAAACCGCAAGTTCATCGGCATAAGCAGCAAATTTGCTTGGACTAATTACAGGCATATCAGAACAATATAAATTATATAGCAGTGGACCTAAAACTGATCCTTGAGGAACACCCACAGGAATAACACTTAATTCGGATGAGGAATTACACATAGCCACACAAAAGTATCTATTATTTAAAAAGTTTTTGATCAGTTTAATAAGAAATAGCGGAAAGTTAAACTGCATAAGTTTGTAGATAAGGCCATTGTGCCATACAGAATCGAATGCCTTTTCAATATCAAGCAAAACTAGCGCTGTGGATTTCCCTGATACAAAGCCATGTTTGACACCGTTACAAATTATGTCAGGTAGAATATTACTGCTATCAACAAAGTCAAGAAGTTTCATATTTAATATTTTCTCTATAATTTTTTCAAGGCTGCTTAGTAGACTAATTAGTCTATAATTTTCTGGTCTATTAGGGGGTTTACCAGGTTTTGGTATAGGAACAACTTTGACGGTTTTCCTGGTGTTCGGGAAGTACTGTAGCCTAAGACATGAGTTGTAAATTTCCGTTAGGTAGCGTGTACCATTTTGAGGGAGATGCATTAACATCTGATGGTTAATCTCGTCTAGTCCACTAGCCTTTCTCTTTTTTGAGTTTCTAATAATGGTTTCAACATCAGTTACTAAAATCAACTCAGAACTAGGTGTGATAATGTCCAACGAATCTAAGTATTCTACAGATTGATTGACAGTTGGTTCATGATTAGAGTTATCAGATAGTCTGTGATTTGGACCAAAGGTATTTGCAAATGCATTGGCCTTATCATCATTAGAAGTTAAAATATCATTACCGACTATAAGGGAGTGACACACAACAGACTTATTTTTTTAAATTTTTGTTGTATTCCAAAAGGGTTTTTATTTATTTATTTATTTATTTGGTTTCCTGCACAACAAGACTAAGAGTCTTATAATTAAAGTAGAGGATCGGTATAATGTGATACAGTATTTAATGAAAATATAACATAGTTTATAATTTGTATAAAATAAGATAACAAAAATTATTTTACATACATATATTCAAAACAAAGCAAAGTTTAAACAATATTTAAATGGTATTGAAAAATTGGAAAACTTGTTTCCTAAAATGTCCTGCGTTGCTTAAATATTGTAATGTTGGCGGTAGCAAGTTCCAAAGACGTATGCAGTGTATATAGAACTGCCATTCAGAGACCAAACTTTTATGTTTTGAATTATAGAATTATTTCTTCTTGAATTAGAAAAGGATATTCGATTAAAAAGATATGTAGGCTCACGTGTAAATATAATCTTATGCATCAGTATCAATGATCGTATCTTCAAGAGATCGCAAAAATTCACACCGTAAAGTTTTCGTGCATACGGTGTTATGTGGGATGATCTTTTCAAATTGTAGACGTATCTCAATATAGAATAAAACGTAGTTGTTAATTTCCTAGAGCTAATAGAATCACAGCTAGCAAATAGTTCACATCCGTACAACAAAGTTGGAATTAGATAGGTTTTTGCAAGTAGAACTCGTACATGGACTGGTGTAAGATGTTGAGTTTTCCACAATGATCGAAGCATTGAATACGTTTTTCCCGAAGCGACATTTATATGATCAGACCAGGTGAGAGTTTTATTGAAAATAATTCCAAGATTTTTGGTTTTTTGTGTAATTTCAATAATTTGGCGGTTAAGCATAATATCTGGTATAACAAGGGAAGGCACTGATCTTCGAGTAATAACTATGCATTTAGACTTTGAAGGATTGAGACATAGCCCATTTGCCAGAGCCCATAAGTAAATTCGATTAAGATCCACATTTAGGTTCGCAATACAGTTATTTAGTTCATCGAAACGACTACAAACATAAAGTTGCACATCATCAGCATACATATGAACTTTACAATACGAAAGTTGTCTAGGCAAATCATTTATATATATAGTGAAAAGAAGTGGTCCTAGAATCGAACCTTGCGGAACGCCTTTTTTTACTGGACGCACATTTGATATTTTATTATTGGCGTTAACGTATTGTTGTCGATTTTCTAAATAAGACGATATAAGACGAGTTGCGGAAGGAGAGAAACCAAAAAAAGTTCTTAGCTTCATGCAGAGTATTTCATGATTCACAGTATCAAATGCCTTCGAATGATCTAAGAGCACTAGAAATGCAATGTTACCACTATCAATATACCCACGAATATCTTCAGACACATCAATGAGTGCAGTTATGCAGCTATGTTTAGGACGAAAGCCTGATTGTCTGTCTGAGAGTAGGCCCATATTCTTGACATGTTTTCCAATTTGCTGATGCAATAACCTTTCAAGCACTTTAGACAAGTATGGTAGGATAGCAATGGGACGATATTCTTTATTTGATTTAGGAATAGGTAAAATTTTAGCATTTTTCCAACTTTGAGGAAATACACTTTTTGTGATAATAGTGTTAAAAATATGGGTAATTTGAGGTAACAGTTGAGGGATAATTTCCTTTAAGAATCTGGGATGTATGTTATCAGAACCAACAGCATTAGATTTCACAGCTTGGCATGTGGAAAGTACTTCCAGTTGGTTTACGCATTGAAAACAAAAAGCATTTTCCGATAAAGTTGAACTAATATCAGTATTGCTGGTATAATATCCATCGTTTATGGGGATGTCAGGGATATTTGTAAAAGATTCGTTAAGCGAATCAACATTTATGTCAGAATTGAAAATTTCCTTACATTTGCCGACACCAATTTCTCGTATGAGTTTCCACGTTTTTTTAGAGTGTGCAGCGGAAATAAATAGGCTAGAGTAGTATGCAGATTTAGCAGTTTTTATCATTTTATTTACTTGTTTTCTAGCTTTGGAATATTCGTCATATAAATTATCTGTTTTAAACAGTTTCCAACTTTTAAAAGCTTTGTCCCTTTCACAGATTTTATTCTTAATCTGTTGATTGAACCAGGGTTTATTTTTGTAATTGTATTTTGTTGTTTTTAAAGGTACAGATTTGTGGAACACATGTGCCAAATTTTGTTCTAAAAAACTGACCTGATTGTCAACCGAAGGCATGTAGTAAATGGAGTCCCAATCGATTTTAGATAATTCGAATAACACCGCGTTTCGATCCATTTGTTTAAAATCATAATAAGTAACAACGTCATCCACCACTTGCATTTTAAAGTCAAATGATAGAAAAATTAAGTCGTGCTTTGAAAAACAAGGTGCTGAGAGCTGATCATAGAGTAAGACTTTATTTTTGCTACTGACAAAGAAAAGACCAAGTAACGAGTTACTTGTAGGTGTAAAATGAGTTGGAACTGTAATGTTAGTTGGAGAAAGGCCAATTGATTGCATTATGTCAAGTAAAATAGTCTCATTGATAACGTTTGAATTAAAATCCCCACATATTAAAATATCTTCATAATTGAGAGTTATAGTTTCGAGTATATTTTGAAAAACATCAAGGTCTATTCTTTTATTAGGTCTATAAACACATCCAACAAGTAATTGTTTTCCATGGGACGCAACTTCAACAAATATATGTTCAACCTTTTCATGAGGTTTAGATTTGCTATGAAATTTACACATAACGCCTTTTCTGACAAAAATAGCTACACCACCACAACGAGTATTCCTATCACAGCGAAAAATTTTGAATCCGGTTAATCCAATCATTTTATCATCAACTTTTTCATTGAACCATGTCTCCGAAACACATATTATATCAACACCTGAGTTCTCAAAGATAAACCTAAATTCATCAATCTTATTATTAAGACTCTGCGCATTAATATGGCATATATTTAAACCTGATCTCTGTTTGCATAAAATACGAATAAGATTATAAGTTACGTCTTTGGAACTGAAAGATAAACTATCGCCGTTCAAAATCATTATGAAGGATTAAAAAAGCAACGCAAGGATAAAGAAGGAAGAAATTTACAAAAAGTGTTAGAAAATCTAAAAAATATATCAAATTTGTTACGTATATAAAAAATAGTAAAAATAATACTAATAGAAGAATTAATAAATGAAGACAGAAATACCAATTTACTATTGAAACCATTACCAAATCATCAGTTGTTGGCAGGAAAACATCCATCAGGAAATAAATTGTTTAGTCCTTCGATAGTCTCAACTCTAACTGGTTCGTCATTACCATTGAATCTAATATATACTAAGCCTCGAGTAGTGTATGCTGTTTTTATCAGCCCTTTCTTTTTAAATTCAATTGCAGATCGAAGTATTTTATGATTAGTGGTGGTCAAGTTTTCATTGACGTAGAAGGTGCGATCGCCACCAAAGCCGAAATGTGAAAGTTTCAGTTCAGTCTTGTACGCTTTACGGTAATTAGAGAGACATTTCAATATGAAGTTTTTGTCGTATGGGGAACAGAGTTTGACCATAATCACTGCATCAGGAGAAAAATTTTTATCTTTGTTATTGTGGTTCTGGAGACGATATAGAGATTTAATGGCAGGTGTTGGAATATTTAAAACGTCGCATATTGCCTGAAATACTTCAAACAAGTTTTCATCTTTTTTATACGGTATGCCATTAATACGAAGATCTGACGCGACGACAGAATTTTCCTGTCGCTGTATTTTTTTTGATCCTATATACATGGCACTAAGTCTATCATTCCATTGCCGATTACGGTATAAGTAAATCTCATTACGAATAATAACTGTATATCTATTCATAACTTCATAATCAGAGTATTGTCTGTACCCCACCCAATCTCTACGTAATTGATTTCTTGTTTTAATTAAGCGCAATATATAATCCGGCAGCTTGAAATAATTTGTGTTTGGTGCACACAAAGGCACAGATTCCCTAACAGCGTTAACCAGAGAGCTAGTGAAGCAGCCTACATGATCACCTATATCCTGTGTAGTATTAAAATTGATTTTATTCAATATATTATTACGAATGGAGTTTTTAACGACCGTTTTATATTTTTTCCAATTCGCTTGTTTGAAGTTAAAGTATAAATTCTCAACCAAAGGCATGGATGTAGAAAGCTTTATATACACAGGAAGCTGGTCGGAACTGAGATCATTAAGAGTAATTGGGTTTGATATGAATTCGGGAATATTAGATATAACGAAATCCAAAGTTGATGGGTTGACCCTAGATGCTGCCGGAATGTAAGTAGGTGTATTAGGAAATCAAATAGTTATAGGAAATAAAGAGGTCACATCGTGTAGAATGTTTCCCCGTTGATTTGCACGTAAACAGTTCCAGTTCCTATGTCTAGAATTAAGATCGGCGCATATAACGAATTTTTCCTTTTATATTAAACATTTTCCTTAAATCACTTTTAAACTTTTTTTTAAGTTGGCTATCGGTTTGTCCACCTGGAAAATACACACTCTAAGTCTTAAGTCTTAAATTTTGTCTAAATTTGATTTCAATGCCCACATTTTCGACAACCTGAGTAACAATGCTCGGAATAGATAAAAAAATTAATTGTGTTCTTTATAAGAATTGCAACACCTCCACCTTTTTATCCTACAAGATCTCGTCTTATACGCGAATATTGAGGATGATAAAATTTATTTGTTTCACTGAGCCACGTTTCAGATAAAAGACAAATATCAATATTACTGTTAGTTAAAAAATTGTCAAATTCAAAAATTTTGTTTCTAATACTTCTAGAATTCCAAAAAAATATTTTTATTTTTATTTATTTTTTTACAGAAACTTAAATGTTAATTGGGTTATTACATTGAATTGATCTTGCATATTTTTACAACAGCTAAGTTTAGATATTAATTCCATAGAGAGATTTATTAATTCTTGCTCAGAGAAAAGGTTTTCATTAGAGAAGTTGGCTGTAGTATTGTTGTTGTTGTTGTTAAGTTAACGTTGGTTCATGTATCATTCTTAATGTTTGTACTCCCATTTCGAAGAGGATCTTTATTATTATGAAATGTTTGAGTAATATTTAAATGAGGAAAGTTATCCACATTGTTGTTTATATTGACATTAGCTTGTCTATGAGAGCGAGATGATCTGTTCGAAAACCTTTCTCTCATTTTGATGTATGCTAAGCGATTAGGACACGATGGATCAGTTGATTTGTGTTCATTACCACAATTGGCACATTTAAATATGCTTTGATTACTACAATCGGTAGTCTTGTGTTTTTCTCCGCAAATTGAACATCTCACTTTGACATTGCACCCATGTCCAAACATTTGACACTTTCGGCATTGAACAGGTTTATTTTTAATTTTTCGTTGGCACTCCCAAGTAATTATTGTTCGAAATAGAGATCGCACATTTTTTTTTTTTTTGAGATCTTGCATATTTATAGAACCATTTTCAAAACAAACAATATAGAGCGTATCATCATAATTTTGTAATGCCCTTTTAATGACTTTGACTTCCAAGCACTTTAATCCAAGAGAATTAATTTCATTTTTAACTTGAGCATCTGTCTTACCATCAAGTCCACGAAGAACAACTTTAAATGGTTTATTGTTTTTGTGATAATGCGTAAAAAATTGATAATTATTTTCACGCAAATTATTACCATTGAATTAAATGTTTCAACAGTTTCACTTAAGATTTTTAAGCCAATAGACATTTTTTTAATGAGATATTTTGTAACATCTTTATCATTAAATAGTTTTAAAATTTCATCAACAGTTTTTGTCAAAACTTTTATAGGAGAAATTTTAATGGATTGGCTTTTTTTATTTTGTACACTGACCACTTCAGTTTCAAACTCTTCATCATTATCAAAAACTTGTAGTGGGGTCCAGAAATTAGATCAGGGCCCATTTTTGGCAAATTTTGATGAAGTCGATGGGCCTTCATCATGAGACGAATGACACCGTTTAGGAATTTTGATATTTTATTTGATAACAGCACTAAAGAGATACGAACTCGCGCGACTAGCACAAACAAAATCCAGATGATGGCTGAAAAAAAAAAAAAAAAAAAAACAGTATCTATTCTTAAAAAAGTACAATTTCTTAAAGAAGCAGCGTTTCTTAAAAAGTACTTTTCTTAGCAAAGTACATTTTCTTAACAAAGTACTATTTTCTCGAAAATAACTTCTCATATAAGACTACCTTTTCTAAAAAATGCCTTTCTTAAAAGTATACTTTTCCTAAAATAGTACTTTTTCAAAAAAAAAAGAAAAACTACATTTTCTTAAAAAAGCACCTTGTCTAAAAAGGTACCGTTTCTTAAAAAGTACATTTTCCTTAAAGAGAATTTTTCCATTAAAAAATTAAGTATTTTTCAAGGACCTAAAATAACTGTTATCAAAATTTTAGGAATCGAAAAAGTTGCCTTTTTTAAACTCTTTTACCCCGTACTATCTGTTTGTCTGTCTTTCGTGGGTCAACCGCATTCCACCTTATACAATTGATTTGAAACTTGGCTCATAGTCTTGTTTTGACTACAGATTAATTTTGGGGTAGTCACGCACAGTCACGCATAGTCACGCACAGTCACGGAGAGACTAAAACCTCCCTTCCCCTCATCCGATCGATCTGAAACTTTGTCCATAGATTTGTTGTGGCCGAATGCGTAAGGAAAGAAAGAGTTTTAATAAAAACTTTGGTTTATGGGTTAGATTATTTAAGAAATATAAAAAGTTGCACAGTAGCAGTTATTGGTAACATTAAAAAATCGGTCGTAACTGTTAAAATTCAATTTATATTTTTTCGTTGTTTGTAGTACTTATATTTGAGAAACATTTATTTTCTTGTCAATAAAAATTGTTTAGTAGCAAATATTTTTTCAAGCTATTTAAAAACGTTGACCAAATTATATAAACTAGCAGATTCCAGCGCTCCAAATTCGAGTGCAATTTCTAGGAAACTTTATTTTTCAACTTAGCCAATTCACAAACCAACACTTTTTTGGTTTATTATTATTGTGAATTAACAAATTTAATAAACACTCACATAGCATATGTATAATCTTATGTATGTGTTAGTAGGAACATTAAATGCAATTTACTCAAAATGGAAAAAATTTTAAAATTCTGGTGACCAGCTAAAAAGGAATACCTTTCAAATAATATACGTTTGATCGAAATCGAGATAAAATGGTAGAACAAAACTTCGGGCACAAGAAATCGCCTAGCCTATTAATATTATAGATAACTTTTAAAACTTTTAAATTTTAATTAATACTAAAAATTTTGAAAAAGTTATTTCCGGTAATAAAAAAATTGATTACAACTTAATTGGAACATAAACAAATTATGTAGTCCAGTTGGGGGTTGAACCTGTAGGCGCCAACATACTAAAGACTAAGCTACAGAGCTTTTGCAGAAGGAATTAGATCAAGATCACAATAAATCGAAACAGATAAATTTATGAATGAAAAAGTAAAAAAACAAGTTAAATGGATGAGAACAAACACCTGGTTGGCCAAAATGTAAAATTTTGACCCCTCTAACTCAGAGAGTTCTTCACCGATCTTGTCAAAAAAAAATGTGTTTTATCTTGATCGGAAGACGTCGGTTGCAAAAGTTAGGTCACTTGACATGAAACGCCCCATATAATAGCGAAGCCCAGCCCACGAAATGCGAGTGCAAATTCTAGGCAATTTTATTTTTTCATTTAAAAAATAATTTTGTAAGAGCCTAAAGACATGCTAATCAATTTTAACCAATTCATAACTAAACACAGGCCCTTTAATATTTGTATTAAACACACACACAGTATGTATCTTATGTATGTGTTAGTAGCAATTTTAAGCGAGCATTACTCCAAAAAAATGTTCCACATGGTGCAAATCTGTAAATCTGGTGGACAGCTAATAAGATATACCTTTCAAATGAGGCCTGTTTCGTCGAAGTCGGTCATTAACTGCTGTTTTCATATCAGTTACAAAAAATCGAATTGCCTACTAATATTATAGATTGAGTTTATGCTCATGATTTCGATCACCCAAATACTTGGCATATGCTCAACTTTTATTATCCTATCGATTACGTCATGCTAGTCCACCTGTTCATTCTTCTGTGTACCCATATAAATTATGGACACAAACTACAGGTCTTAGCTATTTGTTCCTCCTGAGCTATGTATTACCACCAACAGCTTCGGTTGAACACTAATAAAAATCTCAGTTTAAAAAACTATTTGGATTTTGTACTTGTTAGTTTAGTTTACTAAACTGCCCTAAAAAAAGTTTTCTTTCATCCATTTCATAGCGTGTCAAAAATACAAACTAAAAAAAAATACGGCAACACAAAACCACAAACATTTTCATCTAAAGTAGAAATTATTTTACTCTAGTGGACAAATTTCCGTAGTTATGTGATTTTTATGTCATTGTTGTCATTATTGTTGTTGTAGTTTCTAGTTGATATTATGCAGCCCTATGATAAGAAAGTATATTGATCTTGGTAAAAGCAAAAATTCAATATATTTAAAAGAAATTAAACTTTTAGGATCTGTTGTTGTGTTGATTATTATATAGGCTTTTGACTACAAAAAAAAAAAAAAAATATTTTACAAAAAGAGAAAAATATTTTTGCAAGGCAATCGTAATTCATTTAAATTCACGATAATTCACTAGCATAGTGTCAACGGATTTGCACAAGTTGCAGTAGTTTGTTAGTTGTTGGCTCTGAATGATTTGCTTTCGCTGCATGAAGCTGTTATGTATTGGTATGGAAGCATAAAGAATGCATTAAAGTTACACTAAAGTACTATAGACGTGTTGAGTGGGAAACACGTATATGACCTCATTAAACAACTACGTGACATTTTTCCAGCTTCTCTCCTCACAGCATTTTTTTTTTGTTTTTGGTGTCAACAGAACACTACTACTTACAAGCCGAACAACATCAAATAGGCAAGAAAAATAAACGAGAACTTTATGTTCCTCCTACTTGGAGATTTTTCGAAAAAAAAAAATTATTTTTTATTACATACTTTATGAACGCACATATACATAAACACACATTTTCTTGGCATTATGCCACCACTATGACTATCTCTCAAAAATTCGTACTTTGTTCTACTTTTTGGTTTTTGCAAAATAAACGAATTTTTAAGATTTTTTTTTCTTTTGCTACGTACATACTCGAACAAGTATTTGTCAAGGGGTCAAGTAATAAACTACGTGTTTAATTAACTGGTCAGTTGTTGTTATTGTCTTTATTTTTGTAAATTTCCCAACCACTGTTGTTGGTATCACGTTTGGTCCTTGTCAATAATGGCTGTTTTATGGAACACTTAGTACAACATTAAATATCAATTGTTTTTGTTTGCGAGATAAATGAACATTAGAGTCATAGAGGGGATTTTATGGTGTATGAGGAAATTTGTTCTTAGTACAATCTTATCTAAGCATCACATTTAGCTTTGATAATTAAGAATCAATTCTTCTAGAGTAATGGCTATGGCTTAAAAAAAGACAAACAAACACTATGGTTTGTTTGTGTCATTAATGGGATTAAGACGTATAAGGTGCTTCAAGTATCCCTTAGTATTGTACTTGATGTTGCCGGATCTTTATTTTCAATATTATTGGAAATTCAAAAAAAAAAAAAAAAACAAATAAGAAAATTATAGTCGGTCTAGACAGAATATACGATACCCTATACCATGAGTTTAGAGACCCTAAATCTTAGGTCCAACTAATTACATATAGAAAATAAGCAGAAGCCAAATTTGAGTGGCATTTGTTTTAAATTTTTTGCCAATGAATATGAAAAAGATCATATTGGATGCTATACTTACATGGGGACTAGGTCGTAAAATGAACTGATCGTGACCATATTTGGTAAGATTACTATTTTTTTTTTAAATATATAAAAACCAAATTTCACAAAAACTGTGCAATATTTTTATTTTTTTTGTGGATTTAAATGAAGATCGGACAGAAGCTTTAGGTGCGGGCTATGACTAAGAATTCTGTGGTTTTCTTGAATAACCACGTATGTCATAAAATCAAAATGTTCAGGGGAGCCAAAAAACGTTATGTTTGAAATTATGGGCTCGATATAAAGTTTTTAGAGCTTTTTATTTAACAGTCCTGTAGATATGCCCAATAAATACTTTATATAAAATTTTGTGTCAAAAATCTTCAGAGGAATAGATCCTAGAGAAGGACGAAAAAACAATATGTAAATTACACTTAAAGTGTGTGCAGATAAAACAACTTATGTCGACAAACGTCGTTTTCTTTGAACAAGAAAGCTACCAAATCAACCATCCATGTAGACACAAGTTGTTGTTGCTTAAAAAAAGGTTTTTTTTCGTCAACAAAAAGTTAACTTGACTTATGATGAGAATATAACAACGTATCAAGAATAATATTGACAGAAAATAACAGAAATAAACACAAAAGTTTTTATAAGTGGTTATAAACTGAAAAATAATCCAAAATAATTTTGCATTTTTTTCATTAATAACAACGTATGTTGCCATGTGTCGTTTTCTGAGAAAATAATTTGTCAGCGATCAAACGTAGGTTGACATACGTCGATAGTGCTCCAAATTAATTTAATAAACATTTAAGTTACGTAGTTATTTAAAGAAAAAAATCAGTAATGGTCAATATTTAAAAAAAAAAATTTTTAACACATGTAAAGAGCGTTAAAAATTAATATATTTGGCATCGTTAACTCAAAACTGACAAAAATGGACATACGCGGCTATTCCAGAAAACCACAGAATTGTCCTATATGGTTTATTTTTGAAGTGCTGATTAATGGATGAAATAAATGCACACAAACAAAATTTGACCGAGATCTATATAATAATTTGGATCTTATGGTAATAAGTGGATTTCATATGGGTTGTCTGTGTGGGGACTAGGTTTGAACATGAACCGATTTCACCAATTTCAATGACGTTTATTCTATGGCTGGAAGGAGCTTATATGCTAAATTTCATTAAAATATATTCATATTTGCGACCTGTAGTTTGATTAAAATTTTACATGGATGGACGGACAGACGGATGGATGTCGCTAAATCAATTCATAAAGTGATTCTGAGTCGATCAGTATAATAAAAGGAAACCACATAGCGGTATGGGCTATAAAAATAATCAAAGAAGATAAACATAACAAGTAAGAAAATTATAGTCGGTCTAGACCGACTATATGATACCCTATACCATGCGTTTAGAAACCCTATCTCTTAGGCCCAACTAACTGGAAATAGAAAATAAGCAAAAACCAAATTTGAGTGGGATTTTTATTAATTTTTTTGGCTGCAGATATGAAAAAGTTCATATCGGATGCTATATCCATATGGGGACTAGGTCCAAAAATGGACCGATCCTGATCATATTTGGTAAAGTCTCTTGTATTTTGCAAAAATATATACAAACAAAATTTGAGAAGAATCAGTGCAATATTTTTGTTTTTTAATAGATTTAAATGAAGATCGGGAAGCAGCTCTATATGGGGCCAAAGGGATCATTTTTGGACTACTCATGGATGGATGTAATGAACGCATACAAACCCAATTTGAGTAAGATCTATATGACAATTTGGATCTTATGGCAATTTATGTCGATTTCATATGGGTAATTTGTATGGGGGCTAGGTCTGAACATGGACCGATTCTCACCAATTTCAATAGCGTTCATCCCATGGCCGATAAAAGCTTATATACCAAATTTCATCAAAATATATTCATATTTGCGACCTGCAGTTTGATTACAAGCTTTACATGGACACACAGACGGACGGACGGACGGACGGACGGACATTGTTAAATCAACTCAGAAAGTGATTCTGATTCGATCGGTATAATTAAAGATGGGTCTAGGTCAAATAATTTTGGTTGTTACAAACAGCAGCACAAAGTCATTATACCCAAACCACAAAGTGGTATAGGGTATAAAAATTGGAGCTACATATTTTTATTATTTTTATACGTATCTAAGTAGTTTAGACACAATTTTTCAACAAGATCGGTCAAGATCTCTGAGTTAGAGGGGATCAAAATTTTACATTTTGACCAAACAGGTGGTTTTTCGCATCCATGTAACTTATTACCTATTGTTCTTAGAAAATTCTCTACCAAATAGTTTAGATAGCTATTTCTTCAATATTTCGGAAAAAAATACTTTAAAAAAAAAAATTTTTTTTTTGTTGACTTTTTTTGCTAAATCAAAGAATTTTTAGCCTTTTTTTCAAAAAGGACATTTTTTTTTCATAAGAAAGCTTAGGATTTTTCCTTTAAGAGATTTTTGGTCGCTTAGTGGGATGGGAGTGGGATATCTATCAAAATAAATGTTTTGTAACTCAAGACAACGGTTTTTCAATTTTTCACAAATCCACTATTTTGAATTTTTTCCCATTTGTGTAAAAAACCTTACAAATAAAACTTATACTGAGAAACTAGACAAATTAGCCTTTCCGAAGGTATGTAACATACCTTCATAACATAACAGAAGAGAATGGTTATCTGTAACCTGAAAGAGTTATTTGCAACATTTCAATCTGAACACGAGGTTGTTAGAATTGGCTTCACGAAATTAACCCAAATGAGGCCAAAACATTGAGTTTTGGCAAGAAGCAGCGGAACTCACACAGTATGCGTTTGCATTTACCATGAAAATGTTAAACTGATGTTGAAGGAAATCAACATAAAGTATCTAACAGATGATTCGGCAGAAGATTTACACGATTACCGCGATTGCCTTAAATTGACTATGTGTCCTAATGCAACAACTTCTTGCCACTTAGGTGAATGTACCAATTGCCCGAAAACCACATTCATCAAAGAAAATTTAATCAACTCTTTAGATCGAAAATATATAGAGGAGGTCAAATTTGATTCTTGGATTCAGACTGACAGATGCAGATTGAAAACAATCATTTGAAATGTGGATGATTTTGTGGAGGAAATGTGTACAGGATTGCTAAACTTGAGAACCCATGACTTTTCAGTCAAAGAGCAATGGTCATTCTTCAAGGATTTGAAGATACATTTGCAGTCTGGTGAATTCGTTATTTCATATGATTTCGCAGAAAACTATAAATATGTTCTTCAGGATGCCATACAAGCATTCCACTTCAATAACGACCAAGCAACTATATTCACAGTAGTTATTTACTACATGAAAGATGAAAAACTGGAACACAAAAGTATGGCAATCATATCCGACGATTTAAAACATGATACCGTTGCAGTTTATGAGTACCAGAAGAGAATACTAAAATTTCTAAAAACTAAATTTACAGTAATGAAGGTATACTACGTTTCGGACGGAGCTCGTCAACATTTTAAAAACAAAAGTAACTTGGCAAATCTTATGGCCCATGAAGAAGATTTTGGAATGCCACCTGAGTGGCATTTTCATCGTACTGCTCATGGTAAAGGAACATGTGATGGTATTGCAGAAAACCTTAAAAGAAATGCAGCGAAGTATAGGCTTCAGTGCTCTCATCAAGATCGCATCTTAGATGCGACTGCTTTATTCCATTGGGCAAAGAATTATTGTAAAGAAACTAAAATAGTTCTTAGTAGCAAAGAGTATCATCTGGAAATATTGAAAACACTGAAGAGCAGATTCGATGGTGCGGTAACAATCGATGGCACCGCTCAATACCATGCTTTTATACCGCCTGTCGATGGAAGACTCAAGCTGAAAAAGTTTTCTGCCTCTATTCAATGCGATTTCTTTCAAAAGCCAAAAAAAAAAAAAACACCAGCGAAATCAACAGCTGAACCTAGTAACGCCAAGAAAGGATTGGCTAAAAAATCAGCAAATAAATTCGAAAAATAAGCTGGATGAAAGATTGGATTTTTAAAAAGTGACAAAACTTAAATACTTCATCAGCTACAATAAATTAACTATAAAATAGTTATGATATGAATTTATCTATTTATTTTTATTATAATTATTATATATTAATTTAATTATTATTACAAATAAATAAAAAAATAATTGTTCAACATTTCTATAGAAAAAGAGTGATTTTTTTCCTGAGGTTAACATATTCTGGATATTACAGTATCGAGGGTATGAAATTTTAGATAGGTATGTTACATACCTTCGGAAAGGTTAATTTGTCTAGTTTCTCAGTGTAAGTTTTATTTGTAAGGTTTTACACACAAATAGGAAAAAATTCAAAATAGTGCATTTGTGAAAAATTGAAAAACCGTTGTCTTGAGTTACAAAACATTTATTTTGATAGATATCCCACTCCCATCCCACTAAGCGACCAAAAAGCTCTTAAAGCAAGAATCCTAAGCTTTCTTATGAAACAAAAATTCCCTTTTTGAAAAAAAGGCAAAAAATGCTTTAATTTAGCAAAAAAAAAAGCCTAAATTTTTTTTTTAAAGTATTTTTTTCCGAGATATTGAAGAAATAGCTATCTAAACTACTTGGGAGAAAATTTTCTAAGAACAATAGGTAATAAGTTACATGGATGAGAAAAAACACCTGTTTGGCCAAAATGTCAAATTTTGATCCCCTGTAAGTGAGAGAGATCTTGACCGATATTGTTGAAAAATTGTGTCTAAACTACTATCCAATAGGACTAACCTTGGTGCAAATTTCATCCCGATCGGAAGACATCGGTTTCAAAAGTTGGTGCATTTGACATGAAACCCCCATATATATTCAGTTTAATAATATTATTATAAAAAAAAAATTCAATTTGTTTTATGGTTCTCCAGGTAAATAACAATTTACCAACTGTCTATTTTTTTTTTCCAATATTTTTCAAATTTGATGGAAAATACAAAAAATGTATAATTTTCTATATCTGCCATATTCAGAAAATGTGATCTTTGATTATTCCTTTACCAAATTCAATTCGGCTGCTAGAGGTAAAAAAGGTAAAGAAGGCATTGTTCTAAAAATTCTATGACGTGCATCCCTGGTAAATGAGGTACAGATACAGGATGCAAATATGAATATATTTTGATGAAATTTCATATATGATCTTATAACGGTCATAGGATGAATTGTGTTGAATTTGGTTAAAATCGGTTCATGTTCACACCTAGTCCCCATACAAACGACGCCTATGAGATAAACTTAAAGTACCATAATATTCAAAGATCTCGGTCAAATTGGGTTTGTGTATGTTTATTATATCCATTTATCAGGAGTCTAAAAATAAACCCTATAGGTCAATTCTTAGTCTCAGCCCCCATTTGAAGTTGATTCACAATATTCACTTAAATCTACAAAAAAAAAATATTGCACAGTTTTTTTTCAAATTTGGTTTGTATATGTTTTTGCAAAAACTAAGTGACCTTACCAAATATGGTTAGGATCGGTCCATTTTTCGATCTAATTCCGATATAAATATTGCATCCGAAATTAACTTTTTCATATCCGAAGGCAACAAAATTTGGTGTATGCTTATTTTCTATACATATCTAATTAGTTGCACCTAAGAGATAAGGTCTCTAAATGAATGGGATAGGGTATCGTTGAAAAAGAAACAGAAAAAATATAAAATTGTTAACAATAATGTTTTTTACATGATTTTTTATGCCGTTAACAAATTTCGAAATTTATGACCCATATTTAAGCATTTAGAAGGCGTAGAACCTTAATCAAACACTTATTTTATATTTCATAGGCTGGAATATTATCTATCGTATGCCTTTCAACCCATTTCATTATCTCAATTGGCCCAAAAATTATGGTTTTAGCAAAGAAAGAACCCAAAGGACGCCACTGTTCGACTTCGAAAGTTATACTTAGTCATCAAACGCAATGTTTTGCATTTTCTTTCCATTATTTTGGATTTATTTTTGAGGTCCATTCAGATATCACAAACTCTTGTTATATAGAGTTCAGAATAAAGCCGTTTATATTTGTCGTATTATTTAATAGGAGTTTAATTACGATAGTATAATAAAAATAATTGAAGTTATTATATTTAGAAAATTTTCAATAATACATCCTTCAAGACACATTAACATGTCATATTATAAACACAATATGTGATGGAATTATGTTCCTAAAGTTAATATTGTTTAAAAATAAATATAAACCAATCTAAGAAAAGGCACTAAATTAGATTGAAATTAAATGCAGTTGTTGTCATTTAGTATTTAATGAAACGCGTTAGTGTATATCAATTTTTAAATAAAAACGTGAAATTTTTTCTCATATTCAGACAATAGTGTTGTTTTAGTTGCGATTTTGTTGAATTTGGCGAGAATTGATTTTTTTCATATAGTATAATGTTAAGACCTAGCCCCCATACAAATTACCCATATGAAATCGACAAAAATTACCATAAGATCCAAATTGTCATATAGATCTTACTCAAATTGGGTTTGTATGCGTTCATTACATCCATTAATAAGTAGTCCAAAAATGATCCCTTTGACCCCATATAGAGCTGCTTCCCGATCTTCACTTAAATCTATTAAAAAACAAAAAAATTGCACTGATTCTTCTCAAATTTTGTTTGTATATATTTTTTCAAAATACAAGAGACTTTACCAAACATGTTTAATCCATTGTCATACTACTGCTTTTTCCCAATTCCCTTTTACTCGAAAATTTGAAGCAAACAAATAAATATATACATACTATAATAAACCAGTATTAAAACAAAATTATAATTTTTTTATAGGAGTTGGAGTGTAATTTTGCCAATTAATCGTAAAGAGCTTTATTTACAACAATGGTCTCTTTGGCAACCCCCACTGAAATTTTCCGGCAAACATTTTCGTAGAATATTTTAATCCTTAAATGTCCTTTTTTAAAGGATATTTTTTGATTTTCTCGAAAGAAGGGTCAAATTGACCCATAAAGAGACCAGTTAGAGGGTTAAGATCTTTTACAAAAATAATCCTCATACAATTCCACAATACAACTCTGACCATAAGAATTCTCTCAGACATTAACTTACAGCATTTTTTTCATATAGTATAATGCTCCCTTCGACCAAAAAATGAAAACTTTGACCCACTGTAAAAAAAAATACTCAGAAGTGCTGGACTATAAGTTTGTTCTACAAAAATTATCTACTCAACATGCCCTTTCAGAATTATGGGGTCGCTATTCTGTTCCATTCAAAAAGTCTTAATTTGTTGGACAGTGTTATTATTTATATGGTTTTATTATTATTATTAATGCCTTAAAAGTTATACGAGTGTTGATTTATAATACATTAAGGAAAAAAACCTTTAAAAATGTATTGGCGACCATTTTGCATCAATATGTTTTACAAACAATTTAACCACATTTGTAACATTTTCTTCTTTTGGCTTTATAATGACATTTTCAATGAAATTTCGAAGATAATATTTTAAATAGTATTTTAGATTTTCATCTATTCTTTATTAATTTTTTTTAGCAGACACTCTTGTCTAATTTTACTGCTTCTGTGTTTTTTTTTTTTTTTTGAATGAAACATACACATAAATAATGAAGACTTTAGCTTTATTTACTAGTGTGTGTGTTTGCCTATGTGTAAAATATCCCTAACAAGGAAGCTTACCCCGTACAAATGTATTAAATTTTGTTATTACAATAAAGTTCAGATTTATGAAAACTCAGTATAAATTTAAGTAGCTGCTGCTAAATAGAGCTACACGTCATCAACAAGAGTTGGAGAATTTTAACTGGTACAAAGCAGAATTTTTTTAGCAATGTTCTAGCTACCACCCATAAGACTGTTATTTATTTATTTTATTTATTAATGCGATACCCCATAACATGAGGATCGGATAGGGTTCCTAGACCTGAACTTACTGGGTGAGATCATAAATGAAACAAGAACAAATAAGTAAATTATAGTCCGTCTAGACCGACGCTACCATGAGCTTAAAGAAAACTAATTGGATATAGGAAATAAGTATGAACCAAAAATGAGTGACAGTGTTATAAATTTTTTTGCTTACAGATATGGGAAAGTTAATATTGAATGTTATGTAATTATATGGGGACTAGCTCGAAAAATAGACCACTCCTGACCATATTAGGTAGATTCACGTATTTTTTGCAAAAACACATATAAACGGAATTTGAAAAAAAAAGATCTATACCGTATGTTTGTTTTTTGATAGATTTAAGTGAAGATCTGGAAGCGGCTTTAAATGGGGGAAATGAATAAAAATTGTCACATAGGGTTTATTTTTGAACTACTGATAAATAAATTACAAAATTGAAGTCGACGTATGAGATCGATGTAGATTTCAAAATTTAAGTCGATCTCAAAGGGGTCTTTTATATGGGAACTAGGTCTGAACAATATTTTTGTTGAAGATTGGGAAGCAATTTTTATATGGAGAATACCCGAATGAAGTGAGCGTCAAGATACAAATGTATCAATAGGGAACATACGTTGTGAACGAGCTTCAATATTTTTTTGTTTGGTTGCTCTGACATCTGTCAAACATATGTAGTATACGCCAGGTCATTGAACAAACAAGATCATATTTTTGATCGTGTTAAAAATGTTCAATTTTATAGCAAAAATGATGATTTGCCGAAAGCATTAATTTCATTTGATGAAAAGTTCTGCAGAGTCGCATCGAATAATTGTCGAGGCATATGGTGATCATGCTGCATGATGGTTGCACAATAATCTATTTCTGACCGTTTAAAAGCTATGGGAAAGTTCCGAAAGTGGGGAAAATCGATGCCACATAAATTGAATGAAAGACAGATGGAAAACTAGTTTTGCATTGAATTGTTACTGGCGATGAAAAATTGACTTATTTTACAAATCCTGAACGCAAAAATAGTGGGTTAATCCGGTTAACCATCAATGTTGACTTCAAAACCAAATCGATTCAGCAAGAAGACTGTATGTCTGGTGGGACCAGTAAGGTGTGGTGTACCACGAGCTCCTAATACCTATTGAATCCGTTAATAATATTCACTACCGACATCAAATGATCCATTTGAACTATGCATTGATCGAAAAACGGTCAGAATGGGCCAGGCGATACGGCAATGTAATTTTGCTCCATGAAAATGCACCTGCACACAAAGCAAAACCGGTTCAGGATACAGTCAAAGCACTCGGCTGGTTTGAGGGTCCTTAGGCTGACCCTGGAGACGACTGAACTACCTCAGCCGTCGATCAAAATCCTTGTTATAAATGGCCTTATAACACCCGCCTTATTTACCAGACTTGGCTCCTTCTGAATACTATTTTATCTTTTTGCTTCAAAAGCTGAACATTTCTATTGGCGTGCTATCCACATGTTGCAATCCATGTGGTCAAAATGTGTAAAAAGCAATGGCCAATACTTCGAATAAAATGTTTTTTTACTTTCCCATTCAAACTTTATTTTCACAATAAAACGCTCACTTCATACCGGTATGACTTTGCTTTTTATTTCTACTCTGGAGCAAGATAAATATGGCTGCACCTGAGAAAAGCATGGATTTTCAAAACTAAATCCGGCAACACATAACAATTGGCTTTGAATTTAGTTTATCATCATTTTTTGATTTTATTGATTTTTGGTTTTGACAATTTTTGATTTGAAGATTTTTGCTTTTGGCGATTTTTGTTTTTCGCGATTTTCGATTTTAGCGATTTTTCATTTTTGCGATTTTTAAATTGGGCGATTCCGGCCATATTTCACGGCTACTCACATTGGTAAATAATGTGTTTGTCAAGAGTTTCAAGACTGTCTCGTTCGAAGTATTTCATATGTTTTCTATAGGTGGTGTCACGCCCACTAATCATATCGCATTTATATTTTATCTGACTCGTACAAAATCAAGGCTTTTCCTTTTACAGTACTCCAGTTATAACAATTTATATTTTTATTTTGTATGGGCGACACCACGCCCAACTAATCACATGAATAACTTATAAGCTCACGCATAGTCCCACGGCCCTTACTATTAAAGTACTCCAGATATATGACATTTAATATATACTTTGTATGGGAGTGCAACGCCCATTGGTCAGATCTTGCCCATTTTTAGTCCAACTTCTCACAATAATAATAGATAACTTCATGCAAATACGACAAACTGTCTCTGTGAGAGTTCTTCAAATATATGATATTGAATATTTAACGTTGTGTGGGAGGTGCCACGTCCACTTATAAAAACTCTCTTTGTTGTGGAGGTGTCATGCCCACTAATGATATGACAAAAGTTTATAGCCTGTTGTTCCTTCCAGATTCACAGTAAGACTTTTTAAAAATTGCAGAAAAGTCAGTCCTATAGTCTAGCCGTCTACAAGCTACAAAAAAAAAAAACAACAAGCACACATGGTTTCACTTGATCTTACGACAATATCGTTCGATATCGTATTACCGATTTTCATTAGTATCAATTTGTGTAAATCATTGTGCTAAAATTTTTGTGGCCAAGTCCAAATGGCGTAATGACGTCAAATTATTTTTCCCTAACCCATAGTTATAACGATGAAATGACACATTTCAAAGTAGAAAACTGATTAAGTTTTGATACAAATTATTTTGAAAGAGTACATTTACCAAGTCCCTATATAGATATAGCATCCGATATGAACTTTTTCATATCTGCAGCCAAAAAAATTAATAAAAATCCCACTCAAATTTGGGTTTTGCTTATTTTCTATGTCCAGTTAGTTGGGCCTAAGAGATAGGGTCCTAAACGCATGGTATAGGGTATCGTATAGTCGGTCTAGACCGACTATAATTTTCCAACTTGTTGCAATTTAAATAGTTTTAAATTGGGACTATAATGTAAGATATATTAGGTAAGAAAGCGATTACCATACAAGGTCGTTCCATACACACTTATATCACAAGTTTTAATAGTTTGAAAGAAAACATTATACATTCTCAAATATATTAGCTTGGATGTGAACATGTACCGATCTTTATCAATTTCAATAGCGTTCATCCTGTAGCTGATAGAGGCATACACACAGAAAGAATTGTTGTAAAATAGAGCAACCGTATTTTCGATTGAAGCAACAGAAATTTAATAGCATCTGCCAATTTTCTATTTTGATATAATATTTACCGTTAAAGCAATAGAATTGTAATCATAGTGAACCCGAAAATCGGTTACTGGCATCATCGCCATTCGGTTGGCAATTAATCTGTTAGCTACAATTAATCTGTTTTCTGTGTGTATATACCAAATTTAATTGAAATATATTCATATTTGCAAGCTGTAGTTCGATTACAAGGTTTACATGGAGACATAGAAAGATAAATAGACAAATCGATTATACTCTGACCACATAGTGATATCTTATACCTAAATATTAAAAATAAAGGTTTGTATGTTTGTTTGTTTGTGGTTTATAGAAGGCCACACCACTTAACCGATCGTCTTGAAATTTTTACAGTAGGTAACTACCTATCAGGAAGGAAAAATAGGCTATGTTTTTTGGAATTTTAAAGTGGGCGTGGCACCTCCCTTATTAATGGAATTTTTAACATATAATTTTAACACATAATATAATATATGGAGTATTTTGAAAGCAAGAGTACTGAAATTATGTACATGTATAGTAGGGTGGCTCTTAATAAAAAAGTGTTCACTCCCTAGAAATATGCAAATAGCAAAAAAAAAAACTGATCAATGCAAAGTTCTGGGTTAATAAAAAAAAAAATAGAGGTGCCTCAATGCGACTGAAAATTCCTAGTGTGTTTAAATGGGGAAATATTTCGTTCTACAGTTTAACTTTTCGACAATTTATTACACAAATCGACATCAGCACTAAATTATCGTTACAAAAAGCTACATAGCTTCAAAATCGAGTAAAAACCCGGCAAGAAATAGCAAATGCCCCAGAGCACTTTTGGCCAAAAAACTCTAGGTCAGAAAATGTGATGAACATTTTTTAAACATCAAAAAATTTATTAAAGCCATAATTTTTTTGTTTATATACCTATAAGTACTCAGATATGAAATATTGCTTTATCCCCCCCTTGTTAACACATTGCGAAATAGAAAATTTTTTTGATAAAATTTTGAAAATTCCTTTTTTAAGTTTTACAAAATTTTCTTAAGCAAAATTAAGAAAAATGGATCAGGCACTTTAAGGTTCTGTTAAGTATATGTTAGGGATTAACTGTGTGATTGAAATTGTGGTATATTTTACGAAAGCTTAACCTTATGTACTCATAGGTTTAAAATGATCCAAAATTCAGCGGTATTTGCAAAATATTTGAATTTTATAACTCAATCGTCCTATACCATCTTGGGTCATTTCTGGTTAATGACGTCAAATTATAAAATCATCATAATCATCAACTGATAAAAATAAGTAAAATATTTTATTTTATTTCCCAACCCATAGTAAGGGGGTTGCATCTAGTTTACTAGAACAATTAATTTATTTAAATATGCCGAAATTCATAGTTTGTCCCCGGCAAGGAATGGGTTAAAGTAGTTCAATTTATTCAAGGTTATTATATTTTAAGCGTTTCCTCTAAAAATTCAACTGCACTTACAAAATATTTCATTTTTTTGAATAAATTGTCTTTCATTATCTTGGAATCATATGCGAACCCAAGTCCAAAAGGGTTAATGGGGTCATAAAATATTTAAAAGTAGAAAACTGATATATTTTTGATACAAAGTATTTAGAAAGAGTACATTTATTGAAAACAAATTTTTCTCGAATTCCGAAATAAATAATTCTTTATAAAAAAAATCCTGGCCAAGCAATTTACTCAAAAATTCCGACAGTTAATCTCTAGCACATATGCAACAAAACTTTAAAGCGCCAGATCCATTTTTTTAAATTTTTTTCAAGAAAATTTTTTAAAACTTTAAAAAGGGTTTTCAAAATTTTATCAAAATATTTTTCCATTTTAGTCTTATTTCACAATAGGTTAACAAAGCGGTATTAAAATAATACTTCATATCTGAATACCTATGGATATAAAGAACAAAATAAATTATGGCTTTAATGGATTTGTTAAAGTCGAAAAAATGTTCATCACATTTTATGACCTAGAATTTTTGGCACAAAAGTGGTCTGGGGCATTTGGTGTATCTTGGCGAGTTTTTACTCGATTTTGAAGTTACAAAGCTTTTTGGAAAGGTAGTTTAACACTGATTCCGAATTTTATAACAGTTTGTCGAAAAAATTAAACTATAGAACGAAATTTTCATAAAATCTGGATATAGACAGACTTGAAATTTTCACTCGCGTTGAGGCACCTCAAAATTTTTTTTGATTGAACCAAAACTTTGCATTTCTCAGATTTTTATATTGGCATATTTCTTGGGGTGAGACTTTATATTCGAACAATTTTTTTCCCCTTCATATAAAGAAGGGCCACCCTAACGCACATATTGAACTAATTTGAAGGATTACGGAAAAATTGGCGTGATATGAACAATAGTTGTGGCACCCCCATACAAAGTAAATATATAATGTCATATACCTGGAGTCCTGTATTAATGAAAGCAATGGCAATTTGTGTGAATTCATAAATTACTAATGTGAGTAGTTTCCCGAAGAATGGGCAGGATCGGACCAATAGGCGGAACAATCACAAAATAAACATAAATTGTCAAAGTAAAAATCGTCATGAACCGAAAGTCCCGTAAAACAAAAATCGCCAAAAACAAAAAATTCCGGAACCGAAAATCGCGAGTAACAAATATCGCAAAAAGAAAAAATCGCCAATTCAAAAATTGCCAAAACCGAAACTCGCGAGTAACAAAAACCACCAAAATAAACATTCACCTTAATCAAAAACTGTCAAAAACTAAAACCGTGAATAACAAAAATCGCAAGAAATGCCTAAAACAAAAATGGCCAAAACCGAAAATCGCGAATAACTAAAATCGCCTAAATTCAAAAGCGTCAAAATTTAAAATCACAAAAAACAAAAATCGCCGAAATCAAATATCGCAAAATACAATGGCCAAAACCGAAAATCGCGAATAATTAAAATCGCCTAAATCAAAAAGCGTCAAAATTAAAAATCACAAAAATCAAAAATCGCCAAAACAAATATCGCAAAATACAATAATCGCCGAAGTCAAAAATCGTTAAAATGTAAAATCACAAAAACGAAAATCGACAAAATCAAAAATCGCCAAATCTGTAATATTAATAGGCTAGGCGATTTCTTGTGACTGATGTTTTGTTCTACCGTTTTATCGCGATTTTGACCAAACGTATATTATTTGAAAGGCATTTCAAATTTTTAAATTTTTTCCTTTATTTTGAGTTAATTGCATTTTAAGTTGCTACTTTAAGTTGCTACATATACATACAATTATACAATGCTATGTGTGTGTTTATTAAATTTGTTAATGTGTTTGTAATAAAAATGAGTTTGTTTTTTGGGCTGATTTGCGAATTAGCTATAATTGATTAGCATACCTTTAGGGTCTTTATTTAATGAAAAAATTAAATTTCCTAGAATTTGCACTCGAATTTCGAGGACTGGAATCTGCTAGTATAAATAAAACAACTTTCTGCCAAATGTCTTCATAGTTTTTTATTAAATTCCGATGGGTGTAGCCAATTTTTTTTTATAATATATTTTTTTTTTATGTAGTTATAATAATTCGTCAATAAAGAAGTAATAATAATTTCTGGTGTGACTTTTTTCACTTCAGTTTGGGCAGAAAGATATTGGATTTTAATTCAATATTTTAATTATAAATAAATATTTAATATTTGTTCCTTGTTAATTAAAAAAAAAAAAAAAAAAAAATGAGAAGCACATTGATTGTGCTCTAATTTTTTTTTAAATTAATATACTAGTTAAGCACTTTTCATTCTAAGGTTGCAGCAAAAATTTAGAAATCAAATCATTTTTTCCAAAATACAAAAAAGCGCCTAACAAGTTTAAATTTTTTTTTCAATGCTTATACTCTATGAATATCCACCAAAAAAAAAAAAAATTGAATAATAATATTTTGAAATTATGACTTGCCACCAGTTTACCTACTGTTCACCCCCTGTGCGTTGCCTCATCTCATTTTTCATTAACAAAGTTAAATGAGGGTTTAACTTAAGACACACAACCAGAATTACTTTAAACATATTTCAAATTGTGTACTGTGGCGTATGAGTATTATTCAGTCCAGTTTATTGTGAGGTATACGTACATATGTATGTGTATATCTAATTGTAATTAGATAATTATATTAATTTTACCAAAAGAACGTAATGGAGCATACGTAAAATAGATAATTAATTATAAAATAAATAATTATTTTACGTATAATAATTATCTTAAAAACCAATGGATCAAAAGAAATAAGTAGACTTTGATTCAGTAGATGACATCATAAAAATAATTTGGCCATCATTTTCCAATATCAAAAATTGTTTAAAAAAAGAAAAATACGATTTGATTTTCTGATATTGATTTTTGTTTTCAATTATTTTTAATTACATTCTCCCAGTAATTTATATCATAATATTTAAGGTATGGAATTGACTTTTCACAAAAGTACATTTAAATTTAACATTTTTACGTACATACTTTAGGCAATTTAAAGAAAAGTAGTAAGTCCCCGGAGACAGATATAAAATTATTTAAAAAATGTTTATATACCCCAAAAACTTTCTCTTTGTACATTATACATTCAATTTTATTTAACACATAACGTCTTTTGTCTACACACAGAGAACAGTTTGCTACTGCAGTAGCAATAAGTAGGCAACATTAAGGCTGCTGTTTAAACATATTATTTTGTGGCAACATTTTTCCTGATTAGCCCAATTTATACTCATAGCAGGCAAAAAAAAAAAAAGAAAAAAACACAATGAAGTAACGGTTTGAACAGAGAAGGATTAAAGCATTCGTGTTATTTTGGAACATATTTTTGGGGGGAATAAATATTTTTCGGCGAACAGAAGTGATGAATATATTAATGTAGAACAACGTAAAAAATTGTTCCGTACGGTTTAGAGTCATGAAAATATATTTTGCTCTTTCATATTTTATGTCTTTATAGTATGAATTATAAATTTATTAAGTGCCATACTATGTAAATGACTTTTATAAATATAAATTTGAAATTTCTGCTACAATTTGAATTGATCTAGAAAGACATAAATCCAGAACCGATATTTGTCATTTTAGAAGCTATATATAATCTTTACGATTTTATGGATTTCATCACGGTAAAAGGTTTGTTATTTATAAATGCTGTATTAGTATATTTTAGTATTTTCTTTACTTTACGAAACTAACTACTCTTCCTACCGTGCAATCTTTTGGAGACTAGTTTTGTCTATGTGATTGCCGGGTTTTTATACCCTATACCCACTATTTTGTTTGGGTATAATAACTTTGTGCTGCTGTTTGTAACTACCAAAACTATCTGACCTAGACCCATCTTTTATTATATTATTGATCGACTCAGAATCACTTTCTGAGTCGATTTAGCGATGTCCATCCGCCCGTCCATCTGTGTGTCCATGTAAACCTTGAAATCAAACAGGTCGCAAATATAAATATATTTTGATAAAATTTGGTATGTGAGCTTTCATCGACCACAGAATGAACGCTGTTGAAATTGGGGAAATTCAGTCCATGTACAGACGTAGTCCCCATACAAATGACCCTTATGAAATCGACTTAAATTGCCATAAGATCCAAATTATCATATAGTACACGGTCAAATTGGGTAAGTGTATGTTTATTACATCCATTAATCACCAATCGAAAAATAATCCCTATAGGACAATCCTTAGTCATAGGCTCCATATAGAAATGTTTCGCGAATTTCACTTAAATCTATCAAAAAACAAAAATATTGCACAGATTTTTTCCAAATTTGGTTTGTAAATATTTTTTCAAAATATAAGTGACTTTACCAAATATGGTCAGGATCGGTCCATTTTTCGACCTAGTCCCCATATAAATATAGCACCCGATATGAACTTTTTCATATCTGCAGCCAAAAAATTAATAACAATGCCACTCAAATTTAGTTTATGCTTATTTTCTGTATCCAATTATTTGGACTGAAGAGAAAGGGTCTCTAAACCATGGTATAGGGTATAGTATAGTCGGTCTAGACCGACTGTAACTATCTTACTTGTTTCTTTTAATTTGTAAATATTTTCAATTAAAAATTCTCGGTCTTCGGAGTACAGTTTTACTTTAAGTTTTGATTTTCCTTCAGGAACAACATAGTGGAGTTTTTAGGTTCCTGTTATAGTTCTCAAGCCAATAGACCTGTTTTTATGAAACTCTTCTTCTGCTTTATAATCTTTCTCTGTTAAAAATACAAAATTAAAATTTAAAAGATAGTAACGTCACCATTCATACAATTTCAGCGGGGTAGTCATTTGGTCCTGTATTGGACGCTGCAAACTGGCTCCGCGAACGGTTTACGGTTCCACCAAGATTATCGGTAGGACCTATTCCAGGGCTTATGGCAAAAAAATACCATTCAGCTGGAAACCCGAAATCATCATAAATTAGCAAAATTTTTGCGTTATTTAAAGCAAAAACTTTTGATCTTGAGACTGAATAGTTTCAAACTCAATCATTAAAATGATAAAGATCGAAAATAAGATTTTTTATTTTAATAAAAAAATAATAAAATTAAAATTTTTTCTTCTTAAATTGAGCGGCTCACTGTGAAAATTTGATGAGATTTTGATTTCATTGGCCAACAGACTAATTTTTTTTTATCACCGATTTTTAAAATGTTATCGCCTTTTTGTAGCTAATATATGCATATTCAGGAAGCCAAAAAAGTAGGTTAGACTACTGCTAATTGTGGGCGTAGAATGCTGCCAAACTCAACTTTTTTTAATATAAGAAAAAGCCCTATAAGTACTCGCATTAAATGGTGTATTAAATTTGTTCTTTAGGTATTTTATAGCTTATAATAGTCATTATTTGTTCTATTACCATATTATATTTGTAAGTAAGAATGTCAATATACAGAGGATGTAATTATTGGTAACCTGGGTTTTTTTTATTATCATACCTTTTTTATACCTTTTTATTTTACCTAACAATGCACTAAGTAAGTAGTAAAAAAAACACACACAGGTAATTATATATTATATTAGGTAGTATTGTACTAACGCCATTTTCTTACCTTTTTATTTTACCTAGAAACATAGTATGAAGGCTTATAAGAAGGCTTATATGAAAGCGACATTTGAATACAAACTCAATTGCTCTAATATATTTCAGCGATAACAGTCGCAAATAAAAATATTCAGAAAAATATGGAGAGCTTCAGTTATTAAGAACTGGCCGAAGACTATTTTAGAAACAAAAACCAGGAAGATATTCTTAGTTACGTTAAAATAAAATTAAACTTAAATTCGTGTAGCCCCAAAATACAAGAGCAGTTATCTAATTTCGTCAAAGCACTAAAAAAAAAAACGCTACAAAGAAGTTAGCTACAGTAAACAAAATTTTTATATAAAAAGTACAAACTGGTTAGAAGGCCAACTTACTGTCGCTGCAGAAACAACAAAGCAAGATAAGGCTAGAAGACCACGTAGATCATTGGACAACTGCAGCGATAGATCTAAAAGGCGGAAACTTAAAGCTGTTAACGATGAAGTCGGTTGTACAAATATAAAAGAATCTTTCCTACATCAATTACGATCACAGAACCAATTAACAAAAGTGGATATCATTGAAAAAGTTGTTAAAGCTAGTCTAGTGAGAACAAAATGGATTCTTTAAAGTATACCAACTCCGAGCGATGCAAAACAGTTCACAAATGAGAAGGCATTATTATTATTTCTGGATTTTAAATTAACAAAACAGCAACATATTCAGCTCAGATTGCGTGTGATTGAAAAAGGCTCAAATATGTGTCCAGCATATCATCACATAACCGCTGCTAAAATGGACTATTTGCCATCAAAGGACACGATTACAATCACACCAATTTCGGTAGAGGTACAACTTATATCTCTACTTGATCACACAGCCGAACGCTTGCTTCAATCAATAAAAGGAAATGAGTTAAAGAAATATGGAAACACAAAGTTAATTCTTTTTTTTAAATGGTGTTGTGATGGTTCTTCGGGACAGAAACAATGCAAACAAGTAGTATGTGAAAATATTTCGGACTCAGATATGTTCATGGTATCATCTGTACCATTGCAATTGAAAATGATTTTGAAGGATTCAGAGCCTTCGACTAGTACAACGCAAGCAATGAATTCAAAAAGGAAACTGATTATGCCATTAACAAAGAAGTTAGTGATATCAAGGCCCAAAAATTGCAACACTACAGCCATTACAATTACAGTTAGATGGGCAGCGATTTGAAGTAAGCTACCAATTAGTGCTGACAATTAGAAATGGAAAAGTAGGTCAGGCTTCGACTAACACGTAGGCTGCATCCAGCTGTATTATATGCCAAGCAACATCAAGCCAATTATACCAAGTCCCGACAAAATGATAAGATAATACCGATGCATATGAATTTGGATTATCACCACTACATGCAAGAATACGACTAATGGAACACATACTAAAAATAAGTTATGATTTGGTTTTCGGGTCTCCAGAATCAATAAGAAACAACGAAACCAGCAAAGAGTTAAGACGTTCAAATAAGAAACATGTTCAAGATGAATATCGCAAATTTGGTTTGATTATAGATCAGCCAAAACAAGGGTCAGGCAATACAAATGATGGCAATACCGCAAGAAGATTATCTTCAGTTCCAGAAACAGCATCTGAAATAACAGGAGTGGATTTAAATCTTATTTTCAGGTTTAAAATAATCATAGAAATACTTGCGTGCAATGAAGAAATTGACTCTAGAAAATTTGGAGATTGTGCTAAGGAAACTGCAAAAATATATACAACCAACTACCCATGGAGAAATGTGTCTGCAACAGTTCACTAAATCCTTTGTCATGGAGAAGATGTCATTAAATATCATTAGAAAAATTTCACGAAATTCCACAAATGAAGATCTATTTAATATGCTATTGGCAACGTCAGGTCCGTTCATCTCCAGTATTCGAAATTAATGGAAAGTGGAACATCGGGATTTAGATGAAGAAGTTGAAAAACTACTAACGAACAGAAATAACACAGAACAAAATATGGAATATTTGCAATCAATATTTGAGTCAAATGAATAATAATTATAATTGCACGAATAATAATTATAAGTACGAAAAATATAGTATTAGTAAATAATAATAATAAACAGAACCTACCATTGTTACAAATGCAATCAAATCTATTGCAGTTTTTTTTTTTTTAATTTTTTTTAGAATTATCAAACTTGACAGCAAAAAATAATAAATTTTTCTGTAGCAATAGCAAGATTTTTAGATAATACTATTAACGTTTTTTTTTAAGTGTAGTCTTTGAGTGTAAACAAAATTGGCAAATTTGACAACAAAAAATTTTTAATTTTTCAGTAATAATTTAACGATTTTTTTTTTTTTGAGTATAAAAATTTTTTTGAGTGTAACATTAAAATAATCCCATTATCACAAAAAATGTTTATAATTATTATTAAAAAATCCAAATATTAAGTCTTTTATTAAATAAAAAAATAATGAACACATATTTCACTCTAAAAGTTAAAAAAAAAAATCAAAAGTTCAAGTTTGACCTAGAATTTCTTAAAAAGTCCTCAATCAATTTTAATGTAATTTAAACTGAGTCAAGTTGAACTAAATATTTATCTATCAAAAAAAAATTACTAAAATATTTTGATCGGTTCAAAAGTTACAGAATTTTGACCAATGAAAAACGATTTGCAGCCACTGTGCGGCTGAGCCATTTGAAAAATAAAAAAATTTTCGTAGTGTTGAACAAAACTTATTTTGTAGAAACATTATCATATGGTGATGGAAAAAGTGGACTGCAGCAGTGTTGTGGATAAGACTATTAGATACAACTATGTAATTGGTATGCTCTAACTGGTCATTGTATTTGAAAAATTCATTACAATAAAATAACTTTAGGTAAAATGGGAAAGCTTCCACATTACCAAAATCTATATAAAGCAGAAGTAAACATTAAACAAAAATCAAAAAATATAAATTTTATATAAAATTTTACGCTAATTAAACAACACTATTTTTGATTATTTTACTATTAATATTATTAATTCTATTCTGAATCAACTTTAAAATGTAACTGTTTACTTTACTTATTTTTATTGTTCAGATTATGGCTTTAAGACAAAAGATGATGAAAATTCTTGCTAAACAGAGAAGCGGTTTAAAAATTTGTCATATTAACGCACAAAGTCTAAAAAAGAAAATTGACGAGTTTGGATTTATTTTTCAAATTTCAGGTGTTAAAGTTATATGTATGTCGGAGACTTGGTTTAATGAATCAATCACAGATGACAGGCTATCGCTGGATTGTTATAATTTATACAGAAATGACAGATCTGATGGCTATGGGGGTGTGGCAATTTATGTAAAAAAAGGGTTGGTCTGTTCACTAAAAAGTAAAAGTGACGAAAAAATAAACCCTAACAACAAAGTAGAATATCTTTTTCTTGAAGCATGGCCAAGTAATAATATTGATTTCAACCATTTTTATACAATTTTGGGGAATATAACATCATTATATAGTGACGTTTTAATAGCTGGGGACCGTAACTCTAATATGCTAACAGAATCATGTTTAACCGCCAATATGAAATCATTTGATTTTGTTTCTGCAAATTCTCTAACGCCAACACATTTTACATCATCCAGTAATACTTTGCTCGATTTATTTTTTGTCTCCAATGAAGAAAAAATCCTATTATATGCCCAGTTGTCCGCATCGTGTTTTTCTAGGCACGATCTGACATTCCTAATTTTTGACATTCCATTTGAAACTTCTACTGAAAAAAATCCAATTTCGTAACTTGAAACATATGAACTATTTCACTCTTGAAGAAGAGTTTGTCAAGATCGACTGTGATTGCATTTATCATATGATATCGGTTCATGATAAATTGGCTTTTTTGGAAAAAAAAAAAACAACAACTTTATTTAATGCAATAGTGCCAATGCAAACAAAAGAAGTAAGTTATCGCCAGAAACCTTGGTTCATGGCTGAAATAAAGCATCTCATAGCAGATGGTGCCCATGCTTACTCTCGCTGAAAGCGCTTTAAAACTGATTGTTACCAAAACCATAAGAAACGTAAGGTCAAAATACAATACCAACAAATTTTCAAATTCAATTTCTACAAAAAATAAATGGAAAACCAATAAAGAAATTGGAATAGTTAATAGTAAAAATAATCATGTTAATATCATATCAGACCCAGAAGTTATAAAAAAAAAATTTGCTAATATATACCCATGTCTCAAGCGGACCATAGTTATTATATTAACTATCATGTAAGTCTGTTAGATGTACTCAAAAGCTGTCTATCTATAAAAACAAACGCTACAGGCATTGATGCTATCCAGCCCACTTTTAAAAAAATTATTCTCCTCGTCCCTACTTCCAATAATTAAAAATATATTTAATAAAATAATTAGCAAAAGCACTTAACCACTAAGATGGAAGCAGGCTAAAATTCTTCCAATACCAAAGTCACCCACTGAGTATCGGCCCATAGCCATATCGCCATATCTGTCAAAAGCATTTGAAAAACTTCTATATTTACAGATAACTTATTACATTAATCATCATAGTTTGTTGACCGATAAACAATCTGGATTTCGAGCGAAACATAGTTGCATTACTGCTGACCAGAAGAAATAGAATGCTCGGAAGATATAGAAATTTAGTTCAATTTAGTCATCGTACATTGATATCCGAATGGCAATTTTTTATATGTGCAATACGTCTTTGGAATATTATTCGTCCAACAAATAAAGAAACCAGCAACGCGTTATAATTCAAAAAAATTGTCTTAATTTTATTCATAGATAACTTTTTCTCAATAGAATATGTTTCATTATAATAGACTATTCATTTATAAGTTGCTAACAACATTATGTTGTTTGCAAAATAGTTAAAAATTTTATTTTGTATGTAATGGTTATTTTACTTGTTAATTTACATTATAACACTATAAGATTTCTACTTTTTAAGACAGATGCTTTGCTGAAGAAGTTAAAAAAAAAATAAATAAATAAACCCTAAAATCTAAGAGCTCGCCCAAAAATGTATCACGAAATGCAAACAACACTATAAGCATCTTCTTTAAGTTTTAAGCCTGAGAAAATATATAATATAAGAATGTATTAAACTTTTTTACAATTTTTGCTACAAAAAATATATGTTATTAAAAAAATTAATAAAAAAAAAATAGTATACAATTTTTGTAAATAACTAGCAGTAGTCCGGTGCTCTTCGCGACACCCCTCGTAACGAAGGACAAAGCAGGCGAAACGTTTTCTAGAAAACAATTGATATTTTTTGGGCAACTACTCACATTAATAACTTATGAACTCAAACAATGTCGCTATTCTATCATTATTATAGTACTCCAGTTATGTTATATTAAATACTTACTTTGTATGGGGGTACTACGCCCACTGGTTGACACTCTACCATTTTTTTATGGGACTATTTACATTAATTACTTATGAACACAGCCAAGGTTCCAAGGCTTTCACTATTACAGTACTTCGTATATATGACATTATATATTTACTTTGTATTTTAGGTACCACGCCCACTGATCGGATTGCCCCCATTTTATTTTTAGTACTAACGTTGATAACTCATGAACTCACACAAAGTCTCAAGACTTTATCTATTACAGTACTCTAGATATATGACATTTAATTTTTACTTTGTATGGTGGGTACATGCCCATTGTTCCGATCACGCCCAAGTCTTCGAATTATTTAAATATGTGTATGTGTATAGTTTCAGAGCTGTTGCTGTAGTAGTACTCAAGATATTATATGTTAAATTTAGATGTTAAAAATTCACCTTATATGGGAGGTGCGTCGCCCACTTGAAAAATCAAAAAAAAATATAGCCTATTTTTTTCCGGATAGGCGGTTACCTACTGTAAAAATTTCAAGACGATCGCTCCAGTGGTGTAGTCTCCTATAAACCACAAGCAAACAAACAAACAAACAAAACAAACACACAAACATACACAACTCCATTTTTATATATAAGATTTCACATTTTTATCAATATCCCAGGAACTAACAAAAGCGCACTCAAATTTTTTGGCACAAAATGCAGAAGAGACTACTAGGATTAACAAATATTTTTTTTGGTTTTTTAAAAATTTATTTTTTTTTAATTTCCCAAGCTTTAAATCGTGTGATTAATTGGCCTTTCGAAAAAAAATCACTTTACTCAGTTTTAAAGCTATTTTCAATATCTATTAAGTAAAACCAATTTCGACTTTTAGAACTTTTGAAGATATAAGCAATAATGACAGACCACTTATGTGTATGAATGAATAAATTTTTTACTTTTCGAAGTGCCATATTACGGGAACCACAAAAGCTAGACACTCCAAATTCTTGAATTTATATTTGTTTAGTACTACAGAAGATGCATGCTAATACAATTCAAAGAGAGTAAGGTTGAAAATGGCTTTTTTTCGTTGATTTTAAACTGAATCACCCTATGCTTATTTTCTATATCGAAAACGCTTTCTCAAATATTTTAATACAAGGTCTCATTTAGTCCTTCCAGGCTGACTTGGTTTTTACGTTTTTTCTTGGCGATTTGTGGCTGTTGTAACTTTTTTAAGTTTGAACTACACATTTTCAAAAAGATATTTTCTTACTTTTTCGAGATTTCAGAAACCTACATCCACTACCTTACTCGCATTTGATAATTCACTACATGGTATACTTTTATTTCTTGTTGCGACGATATTTTGCACAATATTAAGCCTCATGAAAACTAAAAGGAGGAATGTCCAATATGTTTAAAACTTGCAAATACAGGTAACAGAGTTGCCAAAATTTAAAGTGATAAAAAGCAGTTCCAGCCATGTTTTAGTAGTAATATAGTTGTTATATAAAAGAGGTCTAAGATGAAAAAATATGTGCATACTTTTAATTGTTGTAGTATGTTTGTGTACATTTATTAAGACTAGCAGATTCCAGCGCTCAAAATTCGAGTGTAGTTTCTAGGCAGCTTTATTTTTCAACTTAGCCAATTCACAAACCATTACTTTTATGGTTTATTATTATGATGCATGAAGATAATAAACTCATTAGCAAACACATTAAAAAATTTAGCAAAACACACATAGAATATGTATAATTTTATGTATGTGTTAATAGCAACTTTAAATGCAATTTACTCAAAATAAAGAAAAAAAAAAAATAAAAATCTGCAAATCTGGTGAACAGCTAAAAAGAAATACCTTTCAAATATTATACATTTGGTTAAAATCGGGATAAAACGGTAGAACAAAACATCGGTCACAAGAAATCATCTAGCCTATTAATATTATAGATTTACCTTTGGGGCCCCTTAAAATCATCGCCCCTAAATATCTTAACCACATCTAAACACATTGAAAATTAAACTACCAGCGCTTTATGTAAACTTTACTCTGTAACATTGTTACATTATCTTCAAAATGTTACACTCATATAATTGTGTTTTTCTATTGTACGGTTACATACAGATACACAGCATTATGAAATATGATGTGTATAGATTAATATACTTCATGCAAATACAAGCAATAAGTACGAAAGACCTCATAATTTCATTTCACACCTGCTTCATAACGTAACAGTAAGATAGAATTAGAAAATACTCTCTGATTCTCTTGACTACACGACATTTATATAACAGACAGGAAATTAAGTTATTCAAATAAAATTATTTTTTATTTTGTGGCCGTGAATTGAAAAGGTTTTCCAAAAATTAAACATAATAGAGCAATATTGATTTTAAAAAGGAAATAGAAATAAGCAAGAAAATAGGAGGTCTTTTGCTAAGCTATACTGAAGACATAAATGGACTTAGAGATGATATCTATATCGATAATGGTGGAAAATATAAGAGTGCTTGGTATGAGATTATTTATTCCATTAAAGTACAGTTCGGCTAGACCTAATCAGAAATCTTGGTTTAACCAGACGTGCAGATATGCAGTCAGATCCAGAGAGGCGTGAAAATAAAAATTCTGTCACTGAATATTTCATTCTATAGTCCAAATGAAAAATCATTATTGGTTCTTGAGTTACAGCTAAAAAAATTTTACCCAGATTTGGAATTTTTTAGTTCCCAGAATGGCTGTTGTACAGTGTTATAAGTGCTGAATCAGATGTATTTCGCGATCTATCAAAGCCCCCGGAGTGTATGTTTTCGTAGCCGTTACTAGATACAAGGAATGTTCGTGAATAATTTAAGAAAAAAAACTCTGGATAAAGCCCTCACATGGAATAACCAGATAGATAAAATTACCAAAAAGGCCACCAGGTTATCATACGCCTGTAAAATGCTATTTGGCAAAACGTGGGGTTTAAAGCCCCGTATGATGTACTGGTCGGTTAGAGCTATTGTGAAACCAATGGTTACATATTCGGCCCTTGCATGGTAGCCAAAGGTTGAGCAAGCGAATGCTAAGGCAATCCTTAACAAGGAGTACCACATTGCCTGTAGTAGTATCACCGGGGCGAACAGAACGTGTCCAACCGACGTTATCAGCGTCATGCTTAACATCACATCACTGCATATTTCAGTCATCGAAGATGCATGTATGAGTGCCATACGACTTCAGGATTTTGGTCACATGAAGGACGATGACCTAAAGGGTCACATGAAAGTCAAAAGACTCTTAACCAGCGACTCGGTAGCGACGGTGGCGGACAAAATGCCACCGAGAAAGATATTTATCAGAAAATTTAGAACAATGACATTGAAACGAAGTTAATGGTCCAGTAGGACCTGAAAATCACAGCAGGATTCTCGTGTGTAGTTCACAGATGGCTCAAAACAATGTAGTGCGTACACGAGGGCAGGCATAATCATTCCTAATTTTCAATATGCGAGAAACGAATGTGTTAAGTACTAAGGCGCGAAAAGTTTCTTCACGATCAGTGTTTCGTGCTAAAGTTCTTTCTGCTCTTCGGGGCAGCAAGGGCTTTTGGTCATTTATTAAAAGAGTAAAGAATAATGCTAGTTCTGCTATCCCAACTCTTATAATGAATGACCAAATATTCACTGATCCGGTCGATGGCTGATGTTTTTGCAAAAAATTCATTTTTACCGGATAGCGATCATTCACTGCCCGAACTCAAAAGAGTATCTTGGGCTATGCCTAAAGTATTATTCCAAGCACGTACAGTTCAAAAGGTTCTTTCGGATCTCAACATTAATAAGTCTCCGGGACCGGATGGTATACCAGCACTGGTGTTGAAACAGTGCTCTTCGACGCTAGCCAGTCCATTGGCCAACCTTTTCAGCCTTCGTATCGTGCGGGTGTCTTTCCCTCTTGCTGGAGGGTTGCTATTGTTCAGCCAATCCCTAAAAAGTGTGCGGCTAATAACCCTGGAAATTACCGTCCAATTGCAATCTGCACTGCGCTCTCAAAGGTGATGGAGAGCATGAACAATTTCCATCTTGTGAACTACCTAGAGGCCAACTCGATTCCGATCTTTCTCCTTCCCTTTTCCTTATCTTTCTGAACGACCTTCTTGGACAAACTTTTAACTCTATATACTCTTTGCAGATGACAGCAGCACTTGTCATTAATTTTCCTTTAATTGTAGGCCAAGCCCCTTGGAGGTTGGGGGCAAAAGGCGGACCATGAATTACACACTCAATCAAGACCTGTTAACAATTTCCGAATGGGGTAAAGCGAATAGGGTTGATTTTAAAGCGCTGAAGACTCAATGTTGTATGTTGACCCATAGGGCCATGGATTCAACAATAGCATCTGTATATACGGGTGGTGTAGGTATTGACGAGTCGGATACTCTTGATGTTCTTGGGATGAAAATTCAATGTGATGTTCGTTGGAACGAGCATGTTTTTCAAGTGTCGAAAGAAGCATTCAGGTGTCTTGGTTTTCTAAAACGGTGCAAAAATTTCTTCGTTCCCTCTGATCTCCTTAAAATCTGTACCACTTACATCCGAGAGAAAATGGAATACAACGCCCATATATGGCCAGGAGCTGCAAGGTCTATTTTGGAGCTACTGGACCGTTTGCAAAAGAGGGCGCTGATGCTCATAAATGACAGTAGGGTATCCAACTCTATTGATTCATTGCAACATCGTCGGAATGTGGGTTGTGTAGCACTGTTCTATAGATATTACTATGGGAAATGTTCTTCTGAGATTAGCGAACTTATTCCAAGTGCCCGAGTTTCGGTTCGCTCTAATAGATCACGTCCATTTGTAGCCTATTGCCCAGTTGACCGCACAACGCATTATAGAGAGAATTCGATTCGAACTAGCCGTATGGGGAATAAACTCCCCGCGGAGGTCTTTCCTGACAGTTATAATTTAATAAAATGTAAGTAAAATATCCACAAATACTACTCCCTCTTTCCTCCTTCCCATTAACCTATTTTCCTGAGATCAACACAATGCATTGCATCTGTAGGGGGCATCCACTGGTTAATAAAAAAAAAGCGACATTGTTATGAATTTTTTAACCGAAAATATGATACATTTTATATATGTTTGGTACAAATTGGAAACATATACCGATCGTACTCATAATTAGTGACGACATTAATATTTCGCAAAACCAAATTTGGGTATTAGATGGTATTTTTAGTCTATTGATACATATAACTGAAGAGCGGAAACCGATTTGTAGGGGGCTAAAATTTAAAATGCTCCTACGGAGTCCATTCTTAGGACTATGATTTGCGAGTAAAAAAAAAAACAGTAAAAAAAGTTTTATATAGATATACATATATGCAAACCTGGATCTTAGTGCAACCTTAGGTGTACTGATAAATTTTAGAATTTTTTCGTCGATACACAATCAGTCAAGCGGACGGACGGTTATCGACAAATCGACTCAGAAACCGATCCTAAGTCGTTCGGCATATCTAATAAAAGGTGAATCTAAGTCAAGTACATTTGTTAGTAACAAATAGCAGCACAAACTCATTCTAGCCTAACCACAAAGTAGTATAGGTTGCAAAGACTTATCAAAGACTGTAGCTAACCTATATTTGATATCATAACAACCACCTGTATTCTATTTCCATTTCCGTGAAATTTCCATGTACTTAGTTTGAACTTAATCAAGATAAACAGTTATGTGTTTTTTTTTTATTTAAATGTGGCCATTATTCATATAGAAAATGTAATGTAAATGAAGTTATGTTTACTTTAATATTTTTGGAACATATTCATATATACACGTTTCTTCAAGTATATACTCATATTTCTTTATATACTTGCAGACTATAGTTTATAATGTATACTTTGCTGTTAGGTTTAAGTTTAAGTTTCGTGTTTGCATATTAGGGTTTAACTTATTTTGCTCACAATTGAACAGTAATAAACTTAAATGATAACAATCTACTCTAAGTAGTGTTATAGAAAAGACTTTGCATGCTAGAATCAGATTTATATCGATGTTAGTAAGATAGCAATTGTGTTAGATCTGTGTTGAAATAATTTCTATTGTAAAGCAATTTTCCGTTTGAAAGCACTTTATACTGCTATTTCCGATTTGTTGAAAAATTTTAAAATGTACATAGTCATAATCTTTGGTTGCAGCTAGTAGTTGCAGTATTAATTTCAATTATCTCTAAGACCTTATATATAACACAAGTTGTTGTAATAGTACTCACCCTGGTTTTGGCTCATGTGAACATAATTCAAAATAAGTACACACTGAGACAAAATTGGGGATTCTTATAGCGGTTTTTAAAATTTGAGAATTTTTTAATAAAATTTATCTTGTAATGGCTAACGATGTAGCATTCATAGCATTTTTTCTAGCAATCAGCGCATAGCAGTACCTCAAAAAGTTAAAAAAGTCGCTAAATCAAAATGAATCGCAGAATGCTAGAAACCATTATTGTTTTATTTTACTTTTTAGGTATTTATCAATAAAAAAATATTAAATATATGAACAGTTATTACAACTATTCATTTTCAAATAAAAACGCATAATTTTCTTCCTCATGTCCAGGGCATTATATTGTTCTAATATACACTTTTTATAAAAATATTTTATGAAATGTTATAATCACATTAATCTAAATATTTTCAGTTCATATTAAATAAGATACTTAAAAACAAGTAAGAAAATTAAAGTCGGTCGATCGGATACTATACGATATCCTATACCATGTTGGAGACCCTATCTCTTGGGCACAATTAATTAGATATAGAAAATAAGCTTAAATCAAATTTGAGTGGCAGTTTTATTAATTTTTTTGCCTTTAATATCCGAAGTCAAAAAAATATATAATTGAAGGTAGAGAAAAATCCTTTGAAGCATTAAAATCTCTTAGAAAGGCTCAGACTATTGATGATGGCAGAAAATATAATGAAAAACAAAAAGTTTACTAAAGAATCTGCCAAAATAAAAGTATCGAATACTATAACCATATTGAAATTAAATTGAGCTCTATTAACGACAGTAAAAAGTGGCGGTGCCATAGAAATGAAGAAATAAATTTTGGTACACATGCAGATGCAGAATGTTTTCGTGGATACTTTAAAACGCTGTAAAACCCCAATAATCGAGCATTGGAAATCCAGTATCCAGTATTCAGATCTTGATAAAGAATTTAGGCTACAAGAAATGAGGCAAGTGTTTGCAAAAGCAACAACAAACAAAGCGCCGGGACAAGACAGGATACCGTTTGAGTTTTTATGAATGCAAATAATGATTTGTTAATGGCACTCGCTGCAGTCTATGCAAAAATTTTAAATGCGAATAGTTTAGTAAATAATTTTGAACATATTATTGTGTTTCCAATACATAAAATGGAAGATGTTAAGCAACCATGAATTATAGAGGAATATACCATGATGGGTGCATGTAATAAAATAGTAAGTGTATGGACAACAAAATACAATATTGTTAATGAATATCAGTCTGGTTTTCGTAAAAATTAATTCACAATTGCTAACATAAATTTCAAGAAAAGAAAAAAGTTTATGCATTTTTTGTACACTTCAAAGCCGCATTCGATCGAGTTCCAAGGAAGCTCCTTAGTTATAAACTATATCAAATGGGATTATCTACAAAAATTGTAATTGTCCGTGGTGGACAAAAGTATTTAATTAACATTAGTATTTAAATGTTAATTAAAAAGAGGCATAACTTTTTTTTAACAACAGTGATCTTGTTATACCCTATACCACTTTGTGCTGCTGTTTGTAACAACCAAAAATATTTGACCTACACCCATCTTTAATTATACCGATCGAATCAGAATCACTATCTGATTCGATTTAACGATGTCCGTCCGTCCGTCCGTCCGTCTGTGTGTCCATGTAAAGCTTGTAATCAAACTGCAGGTCGAAAATATGAACATATTTTGATGAAATTTGGTACATAAGCTTTCATCAGCCATGGGATGAACGCCATTGAAATTGGTGAGAATCGGTCCATGTTCAGACCTAGCCCCCATACAAATGACCATTATGAAATCAACATATATTGCCATAAGATCCAAATTATCATACAAGTCTTAGTCAAATTTGGTTTATATGTACACATTACATCCATTAATCAGTGGTCCAAAAATGATCCCTATTGGATAACTTTTAGTCATAGACCCCATATAGAGCTGCTTCCCGATCTTCACTTAAATCTATCAAAAAACAAAAATATTGCACTGATTCTTCTCAAATTTTGTTTGTATATATTTTTGCAAAATACAATAGACTTTACCAAACATGGTCAGGATCGGTCCATTTTTGGGCCTAGTCCCCATATAGATGTAGCATCCGATATGAACTTTTTCATATCTGCAGACAAAAAAATTTATAAAAATCCCACTCTAATTTGGTTTATGCTTATTTTCTATGTCCAGTTAGTTGGGCCTATGGGGTAGGGTCTCTAAACGCATGGTGTAGACCGACTATAATTTTCTTACTTGTTTTTTTTTTTTTCTAAGGGAACTACATTTTTTGTAAAGATATCTATAAATCAAAAAAAAAAAAAAAAAAACAAATTAAAAACAAACAAGTAAGAAAATTATAGTCGGTCTAGACCGACTGTAGGATACCCTATGCCATGCGTTTAGAAACCCTATCTCTTAGGCCCAACTAACTGGACATAGAAAATAAGCAAAAACCAAATTTGAGTGGGATTTCTATTAATTTTTTTGGCTGCAGATATGAAAAAGTTCATATCGGATGCTATATCTATATGGGGACTAGGTCCAAAAATGGACCAATCCTGATCATGTTTGGTAAAGTCTCTTGTATTTTCCAAAAATATATACAAACAAAATTTGAGAAGAATCAGTGCAATATTTTTGTTTTTTAATAGATTTAAGTGAAGATCGGGAAGCAGCTCTATATGGGGCCGAAGGTATCATTTTTGGACTACTCATTAATGGATGTAATGAACACATACAAACCCAATTTAGTAATATCTATATGACAATTTGGATCTTATTGCAATTTATGTCGATTTCATAGGGGTAATTTGTATGGGGGCTAGGTCTGAACATGGACCGATTCTCACCAATTTCAATAGCGTTCATCCCATGGCCGATAAAAGCTTATATACCAAATTTCATCAAAATATATTCAGATTTGCGACCTGCAGTTTGATTACAAGGTTTACATGGACACACAGACGGACGGACGGACGGACGGACGGACATTGTTAAATCAACTCAAAAAGTGATTCTGATTCGATCGGTATAATTAAAGATGGGTCTATGTCAAATATTTTTGGTTGTTACAAACAGCAGCACAAAGTCATTATACCCAAACCACATAGTGGTATAGGGTATAATAAAAATTAGTTTTACTTAAAAAAAAAAAACTTATTATTCTAAATCGCCTTTAATTCTTCCATGATAATTTTAATAAATTATTCAAATTAAAATCTTAAATTACCTATTTACGTAATTTATGTTTGTATAAATTTTTTGAAAGAAATTTTTGCAAAAATTAAATTTATGAGTGAAAAAAAAAATATTTACCACCCCTCTTCTGAAATTACAATGTAATTTAATTATGCAAAGTTAGAATAATTTAAATTTTAAACTTAACATTGCACATTTTTTCAAGTGCTTTTCAATACAGAGTTGTAAACGAAATCATATTTACGTTGGACAACAATAAAATCCACATTGAGGATCTCTTTTTTCTCAAATATTTATCAAAAAAAGCATACTCTTTGGTAAGTGCAGGCCACCAGAGAACCTGAGCGAAAGCACTCTTAACAATACAAAATAATTTTGAGATGAAAAACAAAACAGACAAATGGAAAAGTTTAGTTTGATAAAGGAAGTATGTATGCATAGCGGATGACGTTAAATGAGAACAATTAAAATGTTTAAAATTTCCTTCATTACTTTTTTTTGCAGAAATTTTTCATTGACCAACAAAGGGAATTTAAAGAAGAATTTGAATAGATATTAGCTTTTTGATGCATTTTTTGCGTTCAACTTATTCCATATGTAACACGAAATCTGCATAAGTAGTGCTATTGACGTTAGCAGTGCTGCCAATTTTGACAACTTATTGTAATTTCGACGATTTTTCAATTTGTTAAAATGACGATTGAAGATTTAAAATTTTCAGTAGTATAAAAATTAAGATTTCAAGGGTTAACAATCAATGGATTGTTTATCGAAAATTGATAGTTTTTGTTCAGTGTAAATGTTAATTAAAAAATAAGTACAGATTTAATTCAGGGTCAAGTCGTTTCAAAACGGAAATACCTTGAATAGCATCTCCATTTAAGATTTAAGTTCTAATTACGGCGATACTTTAAACCTATATTATATGTTTCAGCTATAGATACATATCAATAAAATTATGTAGTTGATTGCTGTGTTAAATTTCTCTCGTTGAAATTTCATCATTAATACACTTTTATATATAGAAATAACCAACGCTGTAATAATATTCGTAATATGAATGATATAAATAAATTATATTGTTTTATTTTGAAATATTTTTTTTCGAGTTTTATAAGCGATAAAATTTTCTTGAAAATTTCTTGTTTTAAAAGTGACTATTTTGGCGACTAAATTTCCAAAATTGTCGATTTTCAGAAGATTTTATTAGCAGCACCGGTCGGTAACAAAGGAGAGAGAAAATTGTGTGTGGGTTTGTATAAAATGAGAAAGATTAAATTTTGTTTGTGTATTTCGCATAGCTTTGTATGGAGTGCTATGTGTGTGTATTATTTCAGCGTTACAGGATCAGTCAGTCTCTCAGTCAATCAGTCAGTCAGTCAGCGAGTCAGGGATCAGCGTAAATATATTTAAGATTTAAAAAAAAAAATTTTAAAACTTTTTTAATCAGCACAACATTAAATTTATAATTTTTAACTCACGCTTCGCTACAACTTGCCGAGATTTATTCACATGCCTTATTTTAATATCAATTTTTCATACGAAGTGTTATTGTGCAATTAAAATATTTTATTTTATTTATTTTATATTTATATTATTTTTTTTTTTAGTTTTCAGCGTTTCTTCTCGGCCGAAAGGTACATATATCTGCCCAAAAGAAGAACATCGGTTTTCCAAATTAAATCTGTCAACGCTTATCTATTGGCCCTGCACTTGGAATATCATTTTGTACTTTTCATTTTAGTGATTTTCGTTTTGTCCATATTTCATTTAGATTTTTTTTTTTGTTCTTGGTGATTTTTATTTTTTGCAATTTTCGATTTTGCCGATTTTTATACCCTATACCACTATGTGGTTTGGGTATAATGACTTTGTGCTGCTGTTTGTAACAACCAAAAATATTTGACCTAGACCCATCTTTAATTATACCGATCGAATCAGAATCACTTTCTTAGTTGATTTAACAATGTCCGTCCGTCCGTCCGTCCATCCGTCTGTGTGTCCATGTAAACCTTGTAATCAAACTGCAGGTCGCAATTATGAATATATTTTGATGAAATTTGGTATATAAGCTATGGGATAAACGCTATTGAAATTGGTGAGAAGCGGTCCATGTTCAGACCTAGCCCCCATACAAATTACCCCTATGAAATCGACATAAATTGTTATAAGATCCAAATTGTCATATAGATCTTACTCAAATTGGGTTTGTATGCGTTCATTACATCCATTAATGAGGAGTCCAAAAATGATCCCTTTGGCCCCATATAGAACTGCTTCCCGATTTTCACTTAAATCTATTAAAAAACAAAAATATTGCACTGATTCTTCTCAAATTTTGTTTGTATATATTTTTGCAAAATACAAGAGACTTTACGAAACATGATCAGGATCGGTCCATTTTTGGACCTAGTCCGCATACAGATATAGCATCCGATATGAACTTTTTCATATCTGCAGTCAAAAAAATTAATAAAAATCCCACTCAAATTTGGTTTTTGCTTATTTTCTATGTCCAGTTAGTTGGGCCTAAGAGATAGGGTTTCTAAACGCATGGTATAGGGTATCGTATAGTCGGTCTAGACCGACTATAATTTTCTTACTTGTTTAAAACTAGAAACTCATCTGACTTAATTTGGCAAAGTATAAGAAAAAGTTTATTTTTAAATTAAATAAAATTTTACAAATATTAGACATATTCTTACCTTTTACTTGAAGCTCTAAGTTAAAATCATTAACCAAAGAAGTTGTATCAGCTAGAAAAGCTAGATCTGATATGAATTGTGTATCTTTTAAAAAATTTTTTGCCGACTCATGGATATTTTCTTTTTCTAAAAACTATAAGGCTTCCTCTTTTAAATCATATAGCCGATTAAGACTGTCGCCACGACTGAGCCAACATACCTCAGTGAACATTTTAAGATCATTGAAAGCTGCGTTTTTAGATGTTAGAAATTTTACAAATTTTCGATGAGTGAGGGCATTGTGTCCTCCTCTTATTTTATTTATAATGCGCTCTGCGGTCTTCATAGTAGAGTCTTGAGTAATAAATTTAGACGCAAGCGCGGCTTGATGGATAATGCAGTGAAAGTTTTGCATTGCCATTCCACTTTTTTTTTATATCAAACCTGTGTTATTTCCTACCATGGCATTTGCCCCGTCTATGCAGACACCGACATTTTTGTTTACATCAACAATAGAAAAAAGTTTATCTCTTACAACTTCCATCAAAAGCTTTCCAGTTACATGTTCATAAAAGGTTTCCAATATAAACATTGATTCAAAAACATTAAAATGTTCATCAATGCATCTTACACAGACAACCAATTGACAAAGATCCTTGATATCTGTACTTTCATCTAAGCAAAACGAAAGAAATTTACAATTTATCAATTTTTCTTTAATAGAAGACTCCACCGAATTTCCTATTTGGGCAATACGCCTAGCCACAGTTTGGGTTGACAAGGGAATTTACTTTATGAAATCTGTTCTATAATTTAACGTTTGAAAAGTTTTTTGTAAAATGCTTTTTGCTAGCATTCCATCTATAAATGGTCTGCCCTGCTAAGCGATTTTCAAGCTTATTTGGCTGGAAATCTCCATTTTTAATTTTTTTTTTTGCAAAATTTCCTCATTTTGCTCATCTTGCAGAACCCATTCTTTAATTTTTTGCATATAAAGGTTTTTTGCTCAAGAAAAAACATTTTCCTTTTTTCCTCTTTTAATTTATTTATTTCTTTGTGAAAAAGGTCAAAATGCCTTTTAATTGAAAATGTTTTCTTTGTTTTAAATTGTTGGCAACATAAAATGCATTGCATGTTACCAGAAGCATTTTTAATGACAAAACAAAAATTTCTGTCTTCCATTATACTATTTTGTTTGCTGGTTTATTTTGAAATTAAATCAAAGCTGAAAAAACAATAAAGCTGAAAAAAATCAGTAAGCATCCGCACATGTTCACTCGTTAACACTCAATTAACGACTGAATTCGAACTGAAATGGAAGAGAACAAGCGTCGGTGTGAGTTTTTTTTATTGTTTTTGTAGCACAGTTGTGTATAGAAAATGAATATTTGGATTACTCTGCTTTAGAGGAACAAGTTTGAACTAGACTCCAAAACTGGTATGTATTGTGAACAGAACAATTTTTAATTATTGTCAATTATTCTTTACATTTTGCATCAAGATATTATAAAAAGTCTGTCGTTGGGCTTAAAATAAGAGATTTTCACATGATTTTGTCATGTTCTGCTTATTATTTTTTATTTCCAAAATATCGTGGAATGTATGGATAGATGACTGGAAATTAAGTAGCATTTGGATTACCAAAACAGCTTATTTGGATTAATTTATTGGGCACTTTATGGTACTACAGTGTTTATGGCAAATCATCGTTCGTAAATTATTTTGTTCGACATGTTTTTTTTTGGTTAATCCCTGTTAAATTGTAGTTTCTAATTACAAAAAACTGAATCGAAAAAATTGTTGCGACCTTCCTACCAAGGAAAGTGCTATAGTTTTTTTTTTTTTTTCGAAACAAAAGCCGTCTTTAAAAAAGCTTCTAGAAATAAGAACTCTTAGAACTTTAACAGCGATTAACCAAAAAAAAAAAACATATAGAACACAATAATTTATGAACGACGAAATAACTAACACAAGTGCTTATGTGTACACTTTTTATTTAACCTACACCTACACCTTTCCAATGACATATTGAGAATCAAAACCCAGTGATTAATTACCATCTGAAGCGAACTCAAAATACGTAAGAAAATTGCTGTTATTTTAGATAGACTATATTGTTCCCTTAACCACGCACTTTCAGATAGAGTCCTGGCTATAATTGGATATATAAAATAATCATATGTGACCTTCTCCGAGAAAGGGGACCTAGTGTGTGAAAATTAAGTTTTGAGAATAAAACGCTTTTAAAGCTTCTACACCCTTTTATGTACCAGAATCCACCGCTTTTGACACAACTCGTTTTTTGACACACTAGGTCACTTTTCTCGGAGAAGGTATATTATACTAAGTTTTGTGGTATAGATAATTATTTGTGGCTTGCAGATATGGGAACTAGGCCAAGAAATGGAGCAATCACGACCATAAACAAAATTTGATAAATTTATACTATCTTTTTGCTTTTCGATATATTTCAGTGATCATCGCAAATTAGCTAAATATAGTAGACATAATAAACATACATACAGTAGCCAAACTATTAAATATATTAATCACACCTCATTTTCTAACGAATCTGAGCAAGGCCTGCGTTTATATTTCATGCTAACTTGAAGCAGAGGTTTCCGAAAATTTATGTGAAATTCATTGAGAAGGAAAAAGTGTCAATAAAAAGCCTGACTGTCGTTAAAGGCGATATAATTTGAAATCCAGAACTCCATAATATGCTGCACTCTATAAAGCAGTTTTAATTGTTAAGTAAACATTTTTTTCTAACATTTAACATTTCTTTATTTCTCAGTGTAATGGAAAGTTTAGTTTTTCAAAATATATAAAAAATTAATATTAAACAAAAATGTTTCATGTACATGTAGCAGTTTCTTGAGTATTGCCTGCAGCTGTTGCACCTGTAAGCCACGTTATAGCAACATCAGCATCTTTAATGTCTTATATTATGTATAGTACTACACTCAATATAAAGCAATAATACATGTGCTCTATAGTTTTACAAACCCATACATATATGAAAGTTAAAGAATACAACAAACAACAACATATGAAAACGAGTTTAAGTGAAATTATGAAAATGTATGTGTATGTTTGTTTGTTTGTATGCGCTAATATCATATTCACAGTAGTTTAGTTTAACATTTAATTTTGAGAATTTATACTCCAAGCACAACTGCTGGGTAAACGAAGCTAAAAATAGCTTTCTGAAAATAATAGGAATTACAATTTATTTGTATTTCTGTTAAGAATTGTAATGAGCTTATTGCCAATTAAAGTTCTATATAATACTAAGGCCCAGTTTTTGAGATGTCAGTTAAACTTAGTTTAGTTAAACCGATAATTAATTTTTTCAGACATGTCCAAATTCATAAAGGAATTGATGAATAAATTCTGGGTTTAACAAAACTAGGTTTAACTGATATCTTAAAAACTGGGTCTAAGAATGTCATTATTAAATCTTAAAAATATCTTGTGTTATTTTCAAACAAAATTTATAAGGCTTTTCGCGCTTTACGTGCTTTGCAATCTTCGAACAATTTTATCTTAAAATGTTTTTGAGTTTAAATATTAAATTTCATATAAATTAAAATTTGTAATAAAATACCATGCACACCAATGTTTAGCGAAAAATGTACACTCATAGAAAAATAAAATACTACACCACTTTCTGAGTCGATTTATCGATGTCTGTCCGTCCGTCTCTGAGTCCATGTAAACCTTCCTATCAAACTGTCGATCGCAAACATATTTTGATGACATTTAGTGTATAAGTTTCTATTGGCCATAGGATGAATGTTATTGAAATTGGTGAATATCGGCGAAAATATAAATTGGTAAAGGTCTATCCAGGATATCTTGCACCGCATAAAATGTTCACATTAATTAAGGGTACTTTTTTAATAAAAGGTACTTTTTAAATAAAAGGTACTTTTAAAAAAAAGGTACTTTTTAAATAAAAGGTATTTTTTAAATAAAAGGTACTTTTTAATTAAAAGTTAATTTTTAAATAAAAGGTTCTTTTTAAATAAAAGGTACTTTTTAAATAAAAGGTACTTTTTAAATAACAGGTACTTTTTAAATAAAAGGTACTTTTTAAATAAAAGGTACTTTGTAAATGAAAGGTACTTTTTAAATAAAAGGTACTTTTTAAATATGTGACGGTGATCTTTTTTTTTGCTCTGCACTGTAACAAAAGAATTTCTGTTACAAGCAGAATAAGAAAGAACAAAAAAAAATAATAACCTTGATCTTGAAATTATTTTCAAGTTCAAGTATGTACATATAAACAACACCTTATATGGTAATCGGTTGATGGCATTTTTTTTTTATGGCGTATTTTTTCTCTTCATTGTGTTGAAGTAAATCATGAACACATTCATATGCAATCATGCTGGTCAAACCACTTATTTTCTTGTATTGATCTCACTTGCTCTCATAGTCATATATGAGTGTGAGTGTTATAAATACTAGAGAATATTATGAATGCATATGAATGTTCTCATTGAATTGGTGGTGACTTTGTTTTTTTAATAAACAGGTTTTTATCTGAACATGAATGAATGAAGATGAGAAGGCTGAATGTAAGAAAGTTAAATTTAAATAAGGGGAGTTGAAGTTTTGTATTTGTGAAGAACGGTTGAGGAAAAAACCCTCTTAAAATTAAATTTAAAATGTAGTCATAATTAAAGTTTTAAGAAAGAAGAGTAAAGTTAAAGCAAACTTAAAGTAAAGTTAAAGATAATTAAAATGTAAGACATTTAAAAATAAAACGGAGTTGAATTTTGAATGTTGCAGAATAAAGGTTGAGGAAAAACCCTCTTAAAATAAAAATTTAAAATGTAGTGATAAAGTGAAGGATGAGAAAAATCCTCTTAAAAATTAAGATTAAAATTTAAGTTTAAAAAATTAAAATTTAAGAAAATTAAAAATTTAGAAAATTAAAATTTATGAAGGAGTTGAATTTTGAATGTCGCAGAAAGAGGTTGAGGAAAAACCCTTAATTAAAAAATTAACAATGTAGTCTTAAAGTTAAAAAAAAAAAAAATATTTATATTTATAATTTAAAATAAGTAAAGTTTAAAATAAATTTTATAAGTGAAGTTTAAATGGAAAATTAAAGTAAAGTTAAATAAAAATTGCATATTGTAGAAAAAAAAAATTTGTTTTGCATATAAGAACTTAAAAAAAAAAAAAGAAAGAAAAAATTTAAAGATTAAGAAAATTAAAAATAAGTGTAAGAAAAATCCAAGTTTAAAATAAAGACATAAAATTAAAATTAAAAAGTGTTAAAAAATTAAGAAATAATAAATAATTTAAAAGTCGCAATATAACAACTATCTACTTGATGCTGTTAACTAAGTTGCTGCCGTTGTTAATCCAATACAACAACATATGTATATGAACATAAAAACTTACAATCAACACTACAGTAGGAAGAACTTTATCAAAAACAACAATAAAATAAATAACCATAAACTAGAAAAAGATCAACCCAATCAAGGTGAACATATTTTAAGCTAAAATGTCGTCTGTTTCGTACAGTACAGTAAAAAAAAAGATCCGCTTCCGTTTCCCTGAGCCTTTGCTGGTCGCACGTGCTGGCGTAGGGTCCTAGCTCGCCGGATGGGTGGGGTCTTGCTCAGGCCCAGGGAAACCGCACTACAGATTTTCACGTGCGATTTAAAAAAAACTGTCAAAACACGGACGCTAAAAGGATGGATGGCCATACTTACCTTGGGATTGGGGACGAGGTGTTCTGCCCCTTATGCCCTCCCAACCATGTTTCCTCGACTCCATCTCAATTGGAGGTAACCCACTGCAATGAAAAGATTAGGTTTGGTTTGGTTTTCTACATGGGGTTTTCAAATTTGATTTATTTTACCTTCATTTTAAGGTTATTTTAAATTAAGTTTAGCAAAATTTAATTTTTAGGGAAATTTTAATTTTAGGAAAATTTTTAAATATAGCTCAATTTTAATTTTAGAAGAATTTTTAAATTTTAGCAAAATTCTGTTTTAGGAAAATTTTAAATTTAGGGAAATTTTAAATTTAGGAAAAATTTTAAGTTTAGCTTAATTTTAATTTCAGCTTAAGTGTAGAATTAGGAAAATTTTAATTTAACTCTTATAACTAGAAGACTTTTATGTAATTTTAGATAAACTTTGTATTTAGGTAAATTTTTATATTTAGAATATTTGATATTTAGCTAATTTTTACTTACAAAAATTTGCTTTAATTAGAAAAATTTCATATATAGAAAATTTTTAAATTCTAATTAGAAAAATCTTTAGAAAAAATTCTATTTATAGTTAGATAAATCTTAGAAAATTTTTGGTTTCCTTTTTTTTTCTCTTTTTTTTTTATTTAATTTTATACCATAATTAGTAAGATTTAGAAAAGTTTAATTATAGGACAATTTTTTTTTTACTTTTAGGAAAGTTTCTTAAATTTTAGGAAAATCTTTAATAGTAGAAAAATTTTAAATTTAGCACAATAATTAGAAAAATCTTTAAAAAAACAATTTTATTTTATAGTTAGACAAATCTTTAAGAAAACATTTTAATTAGTTTCTTTTAATTACCGCCATATGGTTGTAGCTGTTGAGGATGAAGCTGCTGCCGCCAGACGCCGTGGTTCTGTCCCGCAATATGCCATTAAAAAAAATCGGTCATAGCTGCATTAATAACGATATTGTTGCTGATTTCCATACAAAATGTTTATAATTTCTTAATTTGGTTTAATCAACTTGTGTTGTTTTATATTTTTATATTATTTTTCAATTATTTATTTTTTTAAACATTCGTTTCTTTTCTTAACATTAGTCTCTTTTTTTTAATTTATTAAACTTAACTTTACTTTTATGTCTTTTATTTTAATTTTTCAAGTCTTAAAATATTTTTTTTTTATCTTATTTTTTTTTTCGCAAACTTTCACTTTAATGTTTTTTTTTTTTTTTTAATTTTAAATTTCTTAAATCTTAGGGCTTATTTTAACACTTTACTTGATTTCTTAAACTACATTTTTAATCTTAATTCTTATTTAGTTTTCCCTTTTAGTTTTAACGTCCTACATTTTAAGTTTCTTAATCTCTAATATATTTTTTTTTTTTTTTGGAACAACCGTCCTTAACACTACATTTTAAATTTTAATTTAAGGTTTTTCTCAACCTGTTCATTTCACAAACAAAATTCAACTCCCTGATTTAAAATTTACTATATTACATCAAACCTTCTCATCTTCATTCATTAATCTGCAGATAAAAACCTGTTTATTAATAAAAACAAAGTCACCACCAATTCAATGAGAACATTCATATGCATTCATAATATTCTCTAGTATTTATAACACTCACACTCATATATGACTATGAGAGCAAGTGAGATCAATACAAGAAAATACGTGGTTTGACCAGCATGATTGCATATGAATGTGTTCATGATTTACTTCAACACAATGAAGAGAAAAAATACGCCATAAAAAAAATGCCATCAACCTATTAACATATAAGGTGTTGTTTATATGTACATACTTGAACTTGAAAATAATTTCAAGATCAAGGTTATTATTTTTTCTTCTTTCTTATTCTGCCTGTACCAGAAATTCTTCTGCTACAGTGCAGAGCAAAAAAGATCACCGTCACAAATAAAAGTTACTTTTTAAATAAAAGTTACTTTTTAAATAAAAGGTACTTTTTAAATAAAAGGTACTTTTTAAATAAAAGTTACTTTTTAAATAAAAGGTACTTTTTAAATAAAAGGTACTTTTTAAATAAAAGGTACTTTTTAAATAAAAGTTTCTTTTTAAATAAAAGGTACTTTTGAAATAAATGGTACTTTTTAAATAAAAGGTACTTTTTAAATAAAAAGTACTTTTTAAATAAAAGGGACTTTTTAAATAAAAATTATTTTATTATTTAATAAAAGTTACTTTTTTTAATAAAAGTTAGGTTTCTAATAAAAGGCAATTTTTTTTAATAAAAATTACATATTTAATAAAATCTACTATGTTAATGAAAGGTACTTGTTAACTAGAATGTACATTTCTATAAAGAGTTACTTTGTTAAAAAACGTATTTTTTAAATAAATGTAATCTCTTAATAAAAGGTACTTTTTTGATACAAAGTACTTATTTAATAAAAGGTACTTTTTGATAAAAGGTGCTTATTTTTTAAAAGGTACTTTTTAAAAAGATGAACATTTTAAATAAAATGTACTTTTTAATAAATGGTTCTCTTTAATAAAAGCTATTTGTTATTTTTTTTTAATAAAGGTACATTTCAAATAAAATATATCTTTTTATTTTATTTATTTTTTTCAGTAAAGTAAATTTTTTAATAACACGTACATTTCAAATAAAATGTATGTTTTTAATAAAAGCTACTCTTTAATAAAAGCTACTACTTTTATGAGAGGTACTTTTTATATAAAACGTAAATTTTTAATAAAAAGAAATTTTTAAAAAAAGGTAATTTTTTAATAAAAGATACTTTTTTAATAAGAGATACATTTTTAATAAAAGACACTTTTTTAACAAAAAGTCCTTTTTTTATAAAAGGTACTGTTTTAATAAAATGAACTTTTCAAATAAAAGGTAGTTTTTAATAAATGGTACTCTTTAATAAAAGTTAAATTTTTTGAAAAAGGTACTTTTTTAATATCAGGTACATTTGAAGTAAAATGAATTTTTTAATAAAAGATACTTCTTAATGAAAAGCTATTATTTTTATAAAAGCTTCTTTTTAAATAAAATGTGAATTTTAAATAAAGGTACTCTTTTAAAAAAGGAACTTTTTAAAAAAATCAACTTTTTTTAATAAAAGATACTTTTTTAAAAAAAGGTATTTTTTTTTTAAATAAAAAGTGCCTTTTTACCAAAATGTCCTTTTTTTAACAAGAAGTAAATTTTTAATAAAAATCTATTTTTTCATAAAGCTTCTTTTTAATTAAAGGCAATCTTTTAATAAAAAGGACTTTTATAATACAAAGTAAATTTTTAATACTTTCGTATTAAAAGGTGCTTTTTTAATAAAAGGTACCTTTTTATTTAAATAAAGATTATTGTATAGAGTGTCCCAAAATTCACCCAAGGTTTGGAATAAACAGAACACATAGTTTTCTTTCTTTACATTTTAATTTTTATACCCTATACCACTATGTGGTTTGGGTATAATGACTTTGTGCTGCTGTTTGTAACTACCAAAAGTATTTGACCTAGACCCATCTTTTATTATACCGATCGAATCAGAATCACTATCTGATTCGATTTAACGATGTCCGTCCGTCCGTCTGTGTGTCCATGTAAAGTTTGTAATAAAACTGCAGGTCGCAAATATTAATATATTTTGACGAAATTTGGTATATAAGCTTTCACTGGCCATAGGATGAACGCTGTTGAAATTGGTGAGAATCGGTCCATGGTCAGACCTAGCCCCCATACAAATGACCCCTATGAAATCAACATAAATTGCCATAAGATCCAAATTGTCGCATAAATCTTAGTCAAATTGGGTTTGTATGTGTTTATTACATCCATTAGTCAGTAGTCCAAAATTGGTCCCTATGGCACAACTCTTAGTCATAGGCCCCATATAGAGCTGTTTCCCGATCTTCACCTAAATCTATCAAAAAACAAAAATATTGCACTGATTCTTCTCAAATTTTGTTTGTATATATTTTTGCAAAATACAAGAGACTTTACCAAACATGGTCAGGATCGGTCTATTTTTGGGCCTAGTCCCCATATTGATATATATTCCGATATGAACTTTTTCATATCTGCAACCAAAAAAATTAATAAAAATCCCACTCAAATTTGATTTATGCTTATTTTCTATACCCAGTTAGTTGGGACTGAGAGATTTGATCTCTAAACGCATGCTATAGGGTATCGTATAGTCGGTCTAGACCGACTATAATTTTCTTACTTGTTTTTTTTTTTTTTTGAATCATAATAACACAATGAGCAAACTGTCTCCATGGCTTTGGTGGCACACAAGTAATCTTTTTCAAAAATTTCCATAAGTGTGTATGAATTTCCTTTCTACAGCACTAAATTTCCTCCTTCATGGCACAGATAGTTGTGAGCTTGTTCTCATTTGACTTCAAATAACTCCACAAAAAGAAATCCAATGGTGTTTGATAACACGGTCGGGCGAGTATACGACCAGGAAATGTCTTATGTAGTAATTGAGTTGTTTCACAGGCTGTATGGAATCTAAATCCATATGTCGTGTTCTTCAATATCATCCAATTTAAACAGAAATAAGAAACTCTCTTATCACGTTGCAATATCAGGCACTATAAACAGACAATGCTTGATCAGTCTCATTTTCGAATAAGTGAGGTCCAATTCCCGGTGACGTGCACTTTGGTTTTAGAAAACTTAAATTTTGCTCTCATTTTGATTTTCAGTCATTGTAGAGAGCTTCTGGAAATACGCAATTCTTCGCTACTACGTCTTTTTGGTGTCCTTGGTTTGTCATCAACGGTTTTACGTGCCCCTCTGATATTCAAATTTCAACGGGTTATATTTGGGTGACAAACCACCTATATATGTATATATATGTGAAATATTCCAACTGGATAGGCAAAATTTTCACTATTATTTGGAAATATTCTTCAGCAATAGAAACGCTTTGTGTAGTGCTTGGTTTTTACTAACCCGAAACTATCATCTATCAGATTGTGTTTTTCCTTTCGTTGCCAACATTTAGCTGCAGAACTGGCAGCAAATTCAAGTCTGGCGTGAATTTAGCGACATCCTTTATATGCAATTAATCCGAATGAAAAAGTGACTTTTCAATTTAGAGTACAAGTAAATTATTCTTATTAGGCTGGCAGTAGAATTCTTGACATCTGTGCCAAATTCTGTGCCCTTAGCTTCAATGGTTTTATAGTGATACTCTTTTTATAAATACAACTAAAAGTCAATTTAACGATTTTAACAAACCTCCATTAAATTTTGTTTGAGGAATGAAATACCTGCTGCGGAAACATAGAGTCCAATGCAGAAGGCATTCTGTGGAGGGTCTGTACCAAAAAATAATGTTTACAAGTCATATGAACAGCTTCAAGGGACAGAGAAAGCATTAAAGATATGGAACGTCCCATCAACTGATGAAGAATACTCCAAGGAAATAAAAGGAAATCGCGAACTGACATTTAAAGCTCTTGCTCATATTGTTGATATTTCCGAAAGATCAGTTATAATAACGATAAAAAAAATATTTTGAGACTCAAGCGCGTTAAATCTCGATTGGTTCAAAAACGCAAATTTTCTTGGAAAAAGGGCAACGCATCAATATCTAAAAATAGTGTCTTCTGACACTGAGCGAATTTCATTCAAGAATCAATGTCTGCTAAGAGTTTTCTTCGATGTTCGTGGTGTGATTCATTATGAACTCCTTCCACCGGGCCAAACAAAGAGTATTATTTGAGTAGTATGCGTTGAAGCTACTCCTTAGAAAAAAAAAAAAAAAAAAAACAAGTAAGAAAATTATAGTCGGTCTAAACCGACTGTAGGATACCCTATACCATGCGTTTAGTGACCCTACCCCATAGGCCCAACTAACTGTACATAGAAAATAAGCATAAACCAAATTTGAGTGGGATTTTTATAAATTTTTTTATCTGCAGATATGAAAAAGTTCATATCGGATGCTACATCTATATGGGGACTAGGCCCAAAAATGGACCGATTCTGACCATGTTTGGTAAGGTCTCTTGTATTTTGCAAAAATATACACAAACAAAATTTGAGAAGAATCAGTGCAATATTTTTTTTTGATAGATTTAAGTGAAGATCGGCTCTATATGGGGCCTATGACTAAGAGTTGTCCCATACGGATCATTTTTGGACTACTGATTAATGGATGTAATAAACACAGACAAACCCAATTTCACTAAGATTTATATGTTAATTTGGATCTTATGGCAATTTAAGACGATTTCATAGGGGTCATTTGTATAGGGGCTAGGTCTGAACATTGACCGATTATACCCAAACCACATAGTGGTATAGGGTATAAAAACAGAATTATGGGCAGACATCTTTTGGTTTTTGCGCTATGTTTCATTGGTTCTACAAATTATTTCATATTATTTTATGCACATGAGACTTCTGGTTATTCAAAAGCCTCCAACAACTACTCAGGGAATCGATTAAGGAGATAAAACCCAAATCGCTCAGCGCTTTGAATGTCACTTCAGATATCGACTGGACAGCTGTTTCGAAGATTGAAACAAACGCTGCTATACCGAATTGCTTTGAAAGCGATAATATTACTTTGGTAAAATAAAGAAAAATTTTTGACTTTATTACAAAAGTTAAATTTGCATTTAATCAAATTAAGTCTATATTTATAATATTAATAGGTAAGGCAGTTTCTAGTGACCTCTTCTGCGCTTTTACCTATCAACCGATTTTGTCAAAAAATATACCATTTGAAGGGTATTTCTTTACTGATGTGCACCATCATTATATATGTGTAATATCTGGTTAATTTTTTGGAGTTATAATCATTTAAAATTGTTACTAACACATACATAAAACAAATAAAACTATACAAAGTATGTGTATGTTTATTAACTTTGTTAATGTGTTTGCAAAAATTATATATCAAAATCCCTGTGTTGAATTGAGAATTGACTAAAATTTATTAGCATACCTTTAGGCTCTTAAAAAAAATATTTATTAACAAACTGATTTATATACATTCTCTGTGTTCAAATTTTCAAATTTTTAGTAGGGGCGAAAAACGGTTTTTTTTTATAAAACTTATAAAGTTTAAAATTTAAAAACAGTTGTTTCATTGTAAGTTATTGCGAATAATAAGTTCACAACAGTAGCTGTTTTTGCGATTTTTTCAGTGATCATCAAAAATAGCAAGTTTTTTGGGTGCAACTCAAAATATATCTTTCTAGGGGATTCTAAAGAAGTTACACTTATAACACAAAGAGGGTTACAAATGTATTTTTTTTGCGAAAGACTAGAAAAACCGATGTAAGATTTTTACAGTGGATAGGTATGACCACTGTGTATCGTTTTCTTGCAAAATGTGAAAATTGAAATATTTTGAGTTCAATCACTTTAGAGGTACAGGTGCGATATATAGATTAAAAAAATATTTAATGAAAAATAAAATTTCTTAGAATTTGCACTTGAATTTGGAGTGTTGTTAGTATTTATTTATAGTAATAGTACACCATATAAAGCAGCCTTCAGAAGTTCAATTAAAAGGCCTACACGTATGACATATTTTCTCAAGATTGGTTAATACGTGTTTCTGAAATACATAAGTAACCTCAGTAAATGAGGTCCCGCATAATAATCGCATTGGCTGTGTACTTTGACATATTTTCTGAATCTCGCTGAAATGTTGTTCATGCTAATTTTTGTGCCCATCTAAAACCTCATCTTGTCGCATAGATCGCCTAGACTGACTAAAACTTTTTTAATTGTTTTTACTAACTTAATATCACGAGTGTATTTATGTATAGTATTTATTGTTGGGTAGAGGATGTACAAATGTATATAATCAAGAGTAATTCAACAACATTTTCTAAGTGAAAGAGTGTATGTCGAGTGTTTCTCCTTCCTAGTGTTCGGGGTGAATGGCTGCTCAAGACGTAAACTAGCGTTTTATAATAATGTATACTTAATATGTGGCAGTATACACTACATAAAACTTGGGGTGTTGAGTTTAAATATAAAGCATTAATATAAATCAACATAATTTTTCATTCAAGTATGTAAAAGGAAGTATTCACATAAGTGGGAAAATTAAGTGTTACATTAGAAAGAACCACGATGTGTGGGATACAAAAAAAAAAAAAATAGTAGGACTTGAAAATGTGTCATTCAGAAAAAGTTTCTTAATAATAAGGTCGCAGAACTCAATAAGCTTTTACTTTCATACGAATTTGTTGCAGCAACCAATAGCGAATAAAATCCGCGTTTTATAGTTTAAATAAGTTCTAAATTTAAAACCAATATCCACCGAACTGTTAATTACCAATCATTCCATTTTCATTTTAAAGTTATATTTTGATAACTTTTCTCCGTTACCTTAATTTATCAACACTTTTTTTTTTAATGTTTTTCAACAAAAAAAAAATACTTTAAATACAAGAAAAAACAAAGTTTTCTTTTCCCTTGTTTTTTCTGCTTGGCCTTTTCAAAAATGGAAATGAAATATTTTCCACACAGTTAACTTTGAAAATTACATTTGCTGTTCATATTCTGTTTAAAAATTAATTTAAACAACATCTTGAAAGTAAATTTCTAAAACAGATGAGTAGTTTAAAAGACGACCTCAAAAAGTTATTCATTTTCAGCAACTACGTCATTATTGGCCAGTTTTAGTGTTCTTTTTGTTTTTTCTAGAATGTTAACACTATTCCAACCGACTTTATAATACCCATGACAAAGGAAATCATTTGCAAATGTTATATATTCATTATGAATATAATTTCGTATTGCACCTAAAATGCTGATGGTTTGTTGTTGTTCCGATAGTAGAAATTGGGACACTGATTATTTCTGTTGTACAAACATTTAAATTAAATACTTATATCAACAAATATTACATATGTAATTATACAAGTTATGAAGTTGTTATTAATAGTGGCCAACTTTATCATACCCTAAAACATGAGTTTAGCGAAAAGGTCTTATATCCTAATACTTATTTTCGGATACCAATTGAAAGTCTCATTAGTCAGTCACTAGGGTCGTCAAAAGCATGCCCTAAGAACTAACTGTTTGCATGTTTCTAGGAAAAATTATTAACAACTGTAGCCACAGTAGCCATTTGATCTTTGAAGGGTTATTTCTTTTAAGAATTTTTGAAATAAACTATTTCAATATGAAAATTCGTTTGTTTTAAAAAATTTTTGTAAATTTTTATGCCATTTTAATTAATTCGAAATATACACTAAAAAAAAAACTAAATTAAAAAGTTATACAAAGTCATATTGCATGAGGTGTTATTAAGTAATATGAGGTAATAAGGTAAAATAAGATATTTATATATATCAAGTATTAAGCAAATTTAAAACCCCGTGACTTAAGCTACTTGTTTTCGTTGTTGGTTAGTTTCAGGCTCCAGAAAAAGAGCATATTTAAAAGATCTGTATTTGTAAAGGGTGGTTAAATTTTAAGGACCGATGTTGATTTTGAATAAAACACAAATTATTTAGGATATTTTTGTCATATCTTTTTATTATGATAACATGGTATGGTTCAATTATGTATGGAACAAAACATTGGCCAAATGGCCGCCGCGACGTCGGCGGCACACCTCCATCCGATGGTCCAAAATTTCGATGACGCCGAGGCATAATTGAGGTTCTATGTCGTTAGTGTGCCGAATTATCTCATCCTTTAGCTCTTGTATTATCGCCGGCTTATCGAGGTACGCATTTTCTTTCAAATAACCCCAAAGAAAGAAGTCCAACGGTGTCAAATCACAGGATCTTGGCGACCAATTGACATCGCCACCACGTGAGATAACATGGCTATTGAATTTGGCGCGCAAAAGAGCCATTGTTTCGTTAGCTGTGTGGCAAGTGGCACCGTCCTGTTGAAACCACATATCGTGCACATCCATATCTTCCAATTCGCGCCATACAAAGTTCGTTATCATCTCACGATAGCGAAAACCATTCACAGTAACTGCCTGACCGGCCTCATTTTGGAAAAAATACGGCCCAATTATGCCGCCAGCCCATAAACCGCACCAAACAGTCACTCTTTGTGGATGCATTGGTTCTTCAACAATCACTCTTGGATTATCATTTGCCCAAATGTGGCCTTTCTGCTTATTAACGAATTTGCTGAGGTAAAAATGTGCCTCATCACTGAAGATGATTTTCTTCGAAAATTGATCATCCACTGTTGCCATTCCTTGCCACCATTCTGATCATTGACGACGTTTGGAATGGCCAAGACGCTTTAGTTCTTGAGTCAATTGCACCTTGTAAGCGTGTAAATGCAAGTCTTTATGCATAATGTTCATCAACGACGCGAGTGAGCCGTGCAATTGTTGGGCACGACGACGAGTTGAGGTGGACGGCTCTTCAGCCACACAATAGCGAACACCAGCAATATTTTCTGCAGTACGAGCTGTACGATCATGCACTGGTGTTTTCACAACTCCTACAGACCGGTTTGCTCAAACTTTTGCACATTTTTCCGATTGTACGCACATTTGGACGATTAAATTGACCGAAAATATCACGAAGTGCATGATATGCATTTTGATTTGAACGCCCATTATCATAATGAACCTGAATAACTTTAACGCGTCGCTCGATTGTGTATCTTTCCATGGTTTAAATTGAGTTAGTCTGAGATTGAGAAATGTCAAATGAAATGCAGAAAAAACTTGACGTTTAGGTGTGGTTCACATTCAACTTCGGCCCTTAAAATTTAACCTCCCTTTAGCAATAGGCGATATTTTTCGTTTATATCCTTATTTTTCGCCTCAGCTGCTTCCTCCGATAATTCACCTATTGACACTAATGCATGCTTGATCAGTTCAGCTCCATAAATCAGAATTTTGTGTACCGATGGAGGGAGGTAGTACCAGGGATATTCATCAACAATTTTTCTGGCTGTCTCTACAGCATATTCCTCAAACCCTTCGTCGTAAATTTCAAATTCAGAATTTAAAGCTTGGAGAATTGTGGCACATTTTTGCAAAACGTTCTTATCGATTCCTGTTATTTTTGACGAAAGATCGATATTTTGAAAAAATCTTCGCGCTGTGTTGTCTTTGTCACATTTCTTCCCGAAATGGTTGCTTAATAAATTGGTTTCTCTTCAGAACTCTTGACTTTTCGTTCTTACTTGTTTTGCATTTTTTATTAGCTCTGATTTGTACTATAAGTGAATGAAGTATTCAAAAAATCGTATGTTGGTAATGTAATGGTGACTTCCCGAATACGTAACGAGCTTCATCTACTTTTTCCTCGAGGCATTTTTCAATGTCATTCATTTCTGTAGGCAAGGCACCACATATGTGACAATAAACCGGGTGACAAAAACCATTTGGCTGGTTTTTGCAGCGACAAACCAAAGCCTCTAGTGGGAATCGAACCCACGACCCCCGCATGATAGGCAAGCACGGTAGCTACTCATCAACCGGGGCGCTTGTATTTTTTGTTTTGCTTTATTTATTTCGATGGGAGAAAGTGCAAAATTATTTCCACATTTTAACACAGTTGAGAAGTTTGTTGTTTGAATAGAAACCTCGAAGGCCTGCAATATTGAGTGAATGACAGGCGCAGGTTTTTCCAAATGATAGTTTTTCTTTCCGTGACAAGCTGAAGCGGACCATACGATATCACAAAGAGGGAACTGTCATCCATTTTCCATTCAGTTTTAAATGTTTTTCTCCTGGGTCTAATGCTTCCACAAGACCTTGATCTTGCAGTTGCACAATTCGATTGAGCTCGACTCTGTACCTGTAATGTTTTCTGTGCTTGCATAACAGGATTTCTTAGCAGCCAAGATATTTTATAGCCTGGGAAAAATAAGCGTTATTTTTTATTCACAAAATCTTCTCCAGTTAAGTACCCTCGCTTAGTAAGTTTTTCTTTTCAACGAAAAGAGCCAAAACCTCGTAATCTATGTCGTGGGGAAGTTGCGTTTTGTAAAACTTCAGTTAAATAATTATCACCTTGCTTTATTTTAGATATATAACGTCTCTTTGTTCTTTCTGCAGACTTAAAAAATTCCTTAGCAGGACGAACTCAATAGTGTGGTCGTGAAGGTAACTCTTTTTCAAGGGATTTTGCTTCTAGCTGAATAATTTCAAGACTTTGAAACCACTTTTGATGCTTCGATAATTTTTCGTCCAAAGCTTACCAATCTGTTCACAAAGGCTTTTTAAAACTTTTGTTAAGTTGCTCAGGTCGAATTTTAGTTTTTCAGCCTTCAATTTTTCCTCTATAATTTGAAATACTTTTTTTTTCGAATGATAATTATCAGCTCTAGGACTCCAAATGTCAGGCACTTACATTATAGAAGATTGGCACTGACAGCATAAAACTTTTTTTTATTTCCATATCGATATCTTCGAAACTGTTAACACTATCGCGAAGACAATTAACATTATAAGTAAAATTTGAACTTTTGAAATGACACACAAAAACACTGAGACACCCCAACTAATTTTTGGGTTATAGAATCCAGTGGTATTCTCCGTTTTAAAAATTTAGCTCAAAATAACGAGATATTTCGATTTTAAATTTGCAGTAGATTTAAGGTGATTTTTGATTTTATTTGAGGGAAAATCCTGCAAAAGCTCTTGTTAAATCAATTTATATATTTTTTTTTTCGACAAAATGTAACCGTTGAAATAATAGACATCTTACAATTTGGGGCCATAATAATTATAAAAATTTTGGGATTCGGAATTTTGGGATTGGCATCCCTATTACAAACAAATGCTACAACATATGTATCAAAGATCAGTGCTTTTTAACATCGCTTTAACTTGAAATTTAGTGTGACAATTTGGAATTAAATTCACTTGATAAGAGAAATCTTTCTAGAAAAGATTTTGAAAAAATAGAAAAATGAGTAACGAAAAATTCAGATCGCATTGCGCAAAATTAAATATGTTTTGTTTTGTGTGTGGAAAATTTACACCGAAAGAACATCGACGACATTTGGTTGAAGATGCCCTCAAAGCTTACAATCAGTATTTTTTGGTTACCCCCGCTGAAGAAATGCGAAATGTTGATCATGCACCTGAACTTACGTGTTTTAGTGCATTAAAAAAATGATGGAAATTACGGCGACATTCGATGCCATTTGGACTTCCAATGATATGGAAGGGGAACATGATCCTGAAAATTGATACGTGTGCAAGAACGATGTGTATGGTCTCAATCGAAACAGTAAGTTCACTTAGATAGACTATATATCGAATACAAAATAATTTATTCTTATAGCACGATCCGGTTTCATATACAAAGGTGTGCCAAGTGCTCACTTACCAGTTCCACACGGTGATGAATTGCCTGTCGCAGTACATCCATCGACATACCAATATGATACTGCGTCCTATGAAGTACAATCACAAACTTCAGCAACATCATTAGATCATGCTGATTCTGATTACCTTCAGCCAGTTACACAATGTGCATCATTAATTTCGCAGGAACATTTAGATAGAATCGTTCGAAATCTGATGCTATCTCAAAATAGTGCAATGACTTTGGCTTCGGAACTAAGAAGCGTCCACGTTCTGGCACCAGGTATAAAGGTTACATCTCACAAATACCGGCAAGAACCATATATGCCTTATTTCATGCTTTCCGAGGACGCAGCTTATGTATATTGTCAAGATATTCCCGGTTTAATGAATGAAATGGGAATCTGCAACTATAATCCATCTTTATGGCGTCTTTTCATAGACTCTTCAACCAGAAGCTTAAAAGTAGTCTTGCAAAATGCAACCAGTATGAAAAGCGAGATTGGCCAAAACGCATTAGCAAGTTGTTGGCGAATTTAATGCAATTCGACCGCCATTGATCCCGCTTCATAAAATAATGCTTTCGGATCTTCATATCAAGCTGGGAGTTGTAAAGTATTTCTTAAAGCGTTTGGTTCGCGTCAACGAAAATGCATTACCATACTTGAAAAACAATGCTTTTCCAAAATTATCAATTGAAAAATTAAAAGAGGGCAATTTTGTGTAACTAAAAGTGTGTGACTGAAATATATTTTATATCAATTTTTTTAACAGGTGTAGTTAACGGTCCAGATATACGGAAACTTTTAAGGGATACGAGGTTTTCTGAAATGTTAGATGAAACTGAACTAAACTCATGGAACTCAATTCATGCGGTAATTGAAAACGTTCTTTGTAAAAATCGCTCACCAGAGTACCGTGATTATATTGACAACATGATGAAGTCTTTCGACAAACTTGGCGTTAATATGTCGTTGAAAATCCACATGTTACATGCACAATTCGATTTTTACGAGCGACAATTGTCCACAGAAACAGACGAAACTGGTGAAAGATTTCATCAAACTATAATGGCATTTGAACACCGTTTCGCTGGAAAAACAATAGACTCAATGCTTGCTGATTTCTGCTGGTCGATTGCAAACAAGGAGTAAAAGTTGAATAAATCCAAAAAAATTTATCAAAATAAGAGCAAATATAGTTCCATGTCCACTTGAAAATGGACATCCATTATTTCTAGATATAAATTTTGACAAATAAATAATAAACAAATTGATTTTAAACAAGTTTTTAAAGTTTTTTCATTCAATTTAATGAATAAATAGTCGAGATCGAGGTCTTTGTTGAACTTATTTATTATTTTAAATTATCTTCAAATAAAATGAAAAAAAATGAAAAATCGCCTTAAATCTTCTACAAACTTAAAATCGAAATAAATATCTCGTGATTTTGAGCTAACTTTTCAAAACGGGATACACCACGATCCAAAATTTGGTTGACGTGTCTCGGCATTTTGGTGTGTCATTTTTACCTACTTTCAGTTTAATTATAAGAATTAAAATTTGATCATTGTTTTCACACTTTTCAAATGCAATGAGTAAGCTACACTTAAACCAAAAGTCATATACCTTAAATTTGCAATATAAAGTTTAAACTAACAACTATTTAAAAAATAATTTCTCATTACGGATATTCTTAAAAAGAAATAGTGCAAAACAAAATGTGAATTTTCATTATTTTTCATCGGATGACTATGTAAATCACATCCATATGCGAAAATATGCAAAAAGCCGTGGCCGCAATATTTTTTAATTTAAAGAAGGGTATAAAATCTACAATTGAATGTATAAGAAGTTGTGGGTGGATGAGGGCCGAATAACTTAAAGTCTACGTGAAAAAGTAGTTTTAAAAAACGTGTGTTCTGAAAAGGTCGAAAAAGTATTCTTCAGGAATTTTTTAATGGGCTTATATGTTTGCAGATTTTATTACTTCATTTGGTAGAAAATATATTAAAATTTATTGCTTGTAGGGTTTTTGGAGACTTCTGCCACAATATCGCGAATAACTTTTTAGATAAACATAAGTTTCCTTTTATAACTATGCAACCACAATATAGACAATATAAACATACCTCCAATTTCAAAGGACACTAAATCTCGCAAAAAAAAAACAACAAAAATTGTGAGATGCATGAAGTTTAGAGTGTTATCAATAAATTTAGTGCAATAAAGCTTTAAAAAAATATTTTTTTTTTCGAGGGAAACCACTGTGCATCGCTTCCAAGAAATCGCCAAAACAATTATATATGGCTCATGAACGACTTCCTTGAAAATAATAACTAAGGTCACTGTGTTGTCAGCATTTTCAAAATTTCTAAAAAAAAATTGCTAAAGATGACCGGAAATTTTTAAACACGAGAACTTTTATTACTATTTAGATTAGTTTCAATTTATTTGAAAAAACATTTTAATAAAAAACAAGTAAGAAAATTATAGTCGGTCTAGACCGACTATACGATACCCTATACCATGCGTTTAGAAACCGTATCTCCTAGGCCCAACTAACTGGACATAGAAAATAAGCAAAAACCAAATTTTAGTGGGATTTTTATTAATTTTTTTGGCTGCAGATATTAAAAAGTTCATATCGGTTGATATATCTATATGGGGACTAGGTCCAAAAATGGACCGATCCTGACCATGGTTGGTAAAGTCTCTTGTATTTTGCGAAAATATATACAAATAAAATTTGAGAAGAATCAGTGCAATATTTTTATTTTTTAATAGATTTAAGTGAAGATCGGGAAGCAGCTCTATATGGGGCCAAAGGGATCATTTTTGGACTACTCATTAATGGATGTAATGAACGCATACAAACCCAATTTGAGTAAGATATATATGACAATTTGGATCTTATGGCAATTTATGTCGATTTCATAGGGGTAATTTGTATGGGGGCTAGGTCTGAACATGGACCGATTCTCACCAATTTCAATAGCGTTCATCCCATGGCCGATAAAAGCTTATATACCAAATTTCATCAAAATATATTCATATTTGCGACCTGCAGTTTGATTACAAGCTTTACATGGACACACAGACGGACGGACGGACGGACGGACGGACGGACATTGTTAAATCAACTCAGAAATTGATTCTGATTCGATCGGTATAATTAAAGATGGGTCTAGGTCAAATATTTTTGGTTGTTACAAACAGCAGCACAAAGTCATTATACCCAAACCACATAGTGGTATAGGGTATAACAGGTTTGAGTGTTTAATTCAGGTGTGCTGAAAATTTGATACCCATGACAATGCTGCCAACGCTAAGAGCCAAAAATGACTAGATTTCAAATTATAATGACCAAATTTTTTTTAATTTGTAACGAGGTTTTGTCGTAGTCTGGGGCAGCTTTTCGTGTCCTAGGTCTACTCAAGGACCCTCAAAACCTTAAGTAATATTAAGGCAGTTATATTACCCTTTGGCGGGGTTGTATATTAAACTGAATTTTATTATTCTCTTTATAATTAGATAACTATTTATATATATTTCAAATATCGGCACACGTGGCAATACTTCTTTGTCTTACTCGGTGGCATTCGGCTGCTTATATAGGTGTCAGTCGGCTGTATCGGTGTTCGGCTGCTTATATCGGTGGCAGTCGGCTGTATCGGTGTTCGGCTGCTTATATCGGCGGCAAACTACCAACAGTCAGCATAGACCGCTGTGTAAAATACGAACAGTCAGCAGAGGCCGCTGTGTAAATACGAACAGTCAACTGAAGTCGATGTGTAACTAACTACGAAGGATATGACCAAGGTCGATCGCCCTTAAATTTATGCATTAGGATCTATTTTACTGGATATTCCTTACGCCCAAAAATTAATGTGTTAAATTGTCCTTACACGGAGTCTCGTCATAAATCCGGCTTCGACTAAATTTACTTCTACCAATCTTGCGTACTTATCTCAGTTAGTGTATGACCTGAGTGAGAATTAATAGTCATTCATAGTAATGTGCTGTGGTTTATGTAGGTAACGTCAGTGTTTGTATTCTTAGTGCCAGTGTCTCTAATTATATTAATAAGGTACGTTGCATTTAGTGGTGTGGAGGGTATAAATATAAACAAGGATATAACATATCGCCAATACCATTTTCGATTTTATTTGCATCACAAAATTAATTGGTGTTTGTTATTCTATTTGAAAGAATATTTTATGTTAATTCTCATTTTGCCAAAATTTATCTGAAAAGTAAAGGAATGAAAATATTAATACTTATTTGCATTCCTCATACACAAGATATTATTTCTTGAAGATGGTATACCCGCCTTTAAGATGATTAATAGAAAAAACCCGCGAAAGTTGGTTCTAGGACATGTTTTTGGTTAGCTTCAGACTTCTGTTGAATATAAATCAGAATAACAAATACTCCTTAATTGTAGGGGTTTTTAATTTCAATCGATGTCCAGATTGAATTGATATGACAAAAGCTTCTATATCTTTTAAAAATTTAACTGATTTTAATTAATCGGGAAATCGCGATCAGTTGAGGTTCAAAAATTATTTTACACAGTTTTATTGGATTTCTTAAATCCTATCTCTTAGTACTCTCAACGTCTACTTAACGGATTATTTATGCATTTAACTCTCACTTAACGTTTCCTCTCCTTGGCTATTATAGTGTTAATATTTAAAAGCATTCGTTTGGCGTCATTCTAAAAATATATATATATATTTTTTCTTATTTTTTATTTACAACAAATGCTTGTTTAAATTAATTATGCTTTAGTTTTCTTCATAATCATTCTACTTTCTTTTATTTTCTTGATTATTTTTTGTTTTTCTTTTTATATGAAAAACTTTTCGAAACAAAATTGAAATGACCAAAATACCATTTACTGGCGCACATTCAATCGTACACACCATTCATGCCTTAGAAATGTCAGGTAAAAGTCTAACAATAGTTACATGAACTTTTACAAAGAATGCAACATAAAACGAAAAAAAATTGGATATTTCTATATGTTTTCCTTTTTCTCGTGTTGAATTTTAAATTAGTTTTCCAAGTACTCGTTCTTAGTTCTAGCAAACAAAAAATGACGGTGCAAAAGTTTTCGTTTCATTTTTTGTTCTTCTTCTCTTTCTTCTGCTTTGTTCGAACAAATGGATGAATAAGTGAATAAAATGAACGAGTTTTTTTTTCATTTGTGGAAAACATAGAATGAAAAGCGAAAAATTAATGTAAAAAAAAAAAATATTATACAACTAATGATGGTAAAATGAAACTTAATGCAATACGGGGTCTGCATATCGTTTTTTGTCTGAGAATACTTCCTTTTAGTTATTTACTAAAATTAATAATGAAAGAAAGAGTAGAATTTCGTTTTACCATTTGCATAAGGGAAAAGTCTATATAGTTTGTCACGTGAAAGGTCTAACTCTGCGCTTTCAGTGTGATTGATGAAAAATATCAGTATCATCGGCACATTTGAACAAAAGAAAAACTTGAAAAATCACAACAACTAAGAAATTATAATTGGTCTAGTCTCACTATATGATGCGTTTAGAAAATTGACACAACCCAAATCTAAGTGGAATTTTTATGAATTTTTTTGCCTGCACATTTGAAAAAGTTCATATTGGATTCTATAATTATGCTAGCTGTTTTTACGCGGTATTGCCCGGGATCCAAAATCCTTTGACTTGAATGATCGCTCACTTTGCTTACCAGGCGCTGAGTACTTATTCCCTAAGGAATAAATTCCCCAAAAAAAAAAAAAAAAAATGAACTTTTTCCCCAAAAATTTTTATGGGATTGGGGAATTTGTTCATGATGGATAAATTGGGATTGTTCATATGAATAAATTCCCCAATGTTTACGTTTTTTGGGGAGTAAATTCATTTTGTATTTCAATTTAAAACTTTTTGATTTTTAGTTTAGAAGTTTTTTATAAGACGCTATAACAAAAGTGCTTAAAAAATAAGCTGCGAAAACGCTTTAAGTTTTTTTTTTTTTTTTTTTTTTTTTTTGAAGTTTATTTATTTTGTAAACATCACATATAACGGAGTCGATTGGAAATTAAAGGAATCTGAGCTTTTGTAAATTGAATTAATTCCTTCATTGAGCAGAGACGTAAAATTCATAGAAGTTTTAAAAATGGAAAATGAATGCGACGTTTAGAATTGTGCCGCAAGGTTGCTTTAAGCAACTGCTTAAAGTATATGTATTGTAATTATTGCACATACGTAGATAAAATTTATCATAGGACTTTTCACTGAGCTGTGTTCCGCGAGCGAGTCGCCTTCGCGTCCGCGCATTTGGCAGCCACACCCGTGCTGCCGCACAGTTTATGTTATGTTATTTTAATTGCCAAATTATATTTTTCAGATCATTCCGATATTTTTGCCGAGAGCGCGTCGCGTCCGCGTCCGCGCGCCGCGCGTTTGGTAGCTACACCAGTGCTGCCGCGCAGTTTATGCCGACTTATTTTAATTGCCAAATTATATTTTTCAGATCATTCCGATAATTGCTGGACAGATATTGAGAGCCGTATGGGGAATTTGTTCATTTCTTTTGGGACTTTTTTTTTTAAATTTGAGCAATTTGTTCATGGTGAAGTTATTCCCCAATTTTTTTTGGGGGAATTTGTTCATGCATTTCAACTAACTATGTTTATGCATGGATTATTTTGAGTGTATGATGTCTAAAAGTTACGAATTTTAGTTATTCCAGAGCCTTGAGATATACAATATTTCTAGTTTTTCCTCCTATCGCATATACGAAAGGATTGTGCTGGCTCCCAGTTCTGGAGCAGGCGACATATAATTGTCTATGAGAAAAACAGGGAGTTTCTAAGTTGATACCTACTACCGCAAGAGATTGCCCTCTTATGTACGTTATTTTAGGACATGCTTTTTGTACCATCACTTATATGAAGGAAGCAACATACAAAAGTTTTCTGGTAGGGATATTACAGTCGTTTCAGGAGTTTCACATGCCCTGAAGTCAGCTTGTTTTAACCGTTGGGCCTTAAGACATTGTTGTCTCATTTCAGAAGTTTCACATTCCTTAGAATCAGCTTCTTATATCCGGCCTGAAGACGTTGTTGATTCGTTTCAGCAGTTTCACATTCATTCGACTCAGCTTGTCTTAGCCGCTGGATTTCTCGACGCACTTGAGTAGATTCAGGCATTTCCGCTTCTCATAACAAAGCTTGTCTTGATCTTTGGGCTTAAATACGTTACTGGGTTTGCTCAGGTGTTTCAGCATTTCTCAACTTAGATTGTCTAACTCGTTGAGGCTCGATACGAATTTGGGTCTGATCGGATTCTTTAGAGTTTTGCTTAGTCTCTTTTTGCATTTGAGTTAGTACGGCCTATATGCTATGCTTTCATGTGCAAGTCACAATTGCCAATAGTTCTTTTTTCACCTTTACAATTCGTTTATATAGTGAAAAAGATGAAATGGAAATATTTGTTAGCCAAAAGGCGAAATGGAAGTAAATGTAATACTTTATTGTTCCAATGTAGTTAAAAAGGCGACATGGTAAAATTTTTATGAATTAACCTAATCGGAAAAATGCTACAGCGGTAGTCAACCTGTATCTGTTCACACATGAAATATATCTGCACTAATTTTCGAGTGTTACAACTCATAGTAAAAAAAGGGCAAGACGCGAATATTTGTAATAGGTTTATTTGCACTAATTATTTTATAACGGTCCACACTCAAGTTGTAAATAAAAAGATTTATGCAAAATTTAAGGAAAGTCTATTGAAAAGTTCAGTAATGTTAACAAACGCTAAAAGCGTATGCAGAAAGCGTGGCCGATAAAAATATATGACGACCTCGCCTGGGATATGAAAAAAATGTGCAGTAAATTCGCGGGAAACCCGTAAAAAATTTAGAAAAGTGGGCGTGGAAGTTGCCGTGGCCGGTAAGAAGCATATGGTGACCTTCTCTGATGTATAGAGATCGTGTGTACCAAATTTCAGAGAAATCTATTGAAAAGTTAAAATTTGTGTAGTGAACCAATATACCAAAAAACTGAAAATGAATTGTATATAAAAAGTGGGCGTAAAGGTAGGCGTGGATAGTAAAAATCATATGGCCACCTTCCCAGGGGTACAAAGATCGTTTGTACCAAATTTCAGATAAATCCGTCGAAAAATAAAATTTTGTATAGCAGTCAAACAAACAAACAAACAGAAAATGAATTTTATATATATAGATAAAAAGTCGACCCAAAAGTAGGCGTGACCGGTTGGAAGCATAATGTGACCTTTCCTGAAGTACGCAGATTGTATGTAACAAATTTCAGAGAAATCCGTTGTCAAATTAAATTTTGTATAGCGACCAAACATAACAAAAAACATAAAATGAATTGTGTATAAAGAGTGGGCGTAAAAGTAGGCGTGGCCGGTAGGAATCATACGGTGACCTTGCCTGGAGTACGGAGATTGTGCGTGCCAAATTTCAGGGAAATTTTTTGAAAAATAAAAATTTATACATCGAGCAAAGATACCAAAAAACAGAAAATGAATTGTATACAAAAATTGGGCGTAAAAGTAGGCGTGGCCAGTAAGAATACAGAGATCCTGGAGTACGGAGATCGTGTGTAAAAATTTCGGAGAAATCCGTGGTAAAATAAAAATTTGTATAGCGGTCAAACAAACAAACAAACAAACAGAAAATGAATTTTATATACATACATAGATGAGGACTAGGGCGAAATAATGTAAGCCATAAAAACAAGGTTTTTATTACAACTCTTTCTTTCCTTGTGCACATGAGTTTTGAATCTCTTCATGACTGTAGTTAGGGTGAAAGCGGGTTGTATGAAAAAATTTTTGGTCGAATTTTGAGGCGTGCGGCTTGGATTATTGTGACCCGGATTATTGTGAAATGATTTACGACAACAACATTTTTGCATTATTATGAGCCCAAAATGATCTTGTGTAAAGTACTTTGCATCTCGTCTATTGTTATGCCGTTCTAAATTAATGTCAAGCGGTACGTATTTTTTGGCACTATTTCAAAATCTTCAATTTTACGTTTTCAAAAATATTGTTCAAGAGATTTACTGAAATCAACGATTGGACTTTAAGGTCTTATTAAGAAAATATATGTGATTAAAAATGACAAATATCATAGGTATCCTGTTCTTACTTTGGTGAGAGCAGCGTTTTTAATTCAGCGGATTTGAAGAAAAATGTAATTTTCCATACTTTTTCAACTTTTAGGCTGCATCTTTTTGGCGTTTTCATATTTCAAAAATTTTTGTTAAAATATTATACTAGATATAAGTTCTTAGTCCTGTTTATTAAGGTCAAACTGGAGCTCTACAAACTGTCCCTCTTTAAGGCCAAAGATCAAATTTATGGATATTTACATTTTTTTAAAACAAAATATCGAAATATAATATATTTGTGGAAGAATTTCGATAAAACTTGTTGATAGGATTTAAATAGTTCCAAAAAATAATATTCTGTACTTATTTTTTGAAATTAACCTGTGGGGTACTCTTGATGTCAAATTGACTCTATATGAAAATCTATAAATATTTTCTTCATCAGGATTTTATTTAAATAAAACAAATTTGATGTATTCATAAAATTCTTCAAATTTATGCGTTATTTTTTGAAAATATGTAGATTAATTAATTTTTATATTTAATAGAGTATAAACAAATTTTTATATCAAGGGCTTATATTCAAAAAGTGCCTTCTGCATCAATAATTATTTTAAAGAGAGCGTGTAAAACCAATTTATTAAAAAGATCTGAAAGTATTTGCCGATAGATTTGCTACAATATCTATTAAGAAATAGTCGTACTAATCATGTATAATTCAATTGGCAGTTATATCAGAGAGCAGTTTGAAATCAAAAATTAATATTGCTGTCGAAATGCAAAAAAAAGCTGATGAAGAAAATATTTATAGATTTTCATAAAGAGTCAATTTGACTTCAAGAGTACCCCACGGGTCAATTTCAGAAACTAAGTCCAGAATATTATTTCTTAGAATTACTAAAATATTATCAACAAGTTTTATCAAAATCCTTCCACAAATATATATTACTTCGATATTTTGTTTTAAAAAAATGTAAATCTCCTTAAATTTGATTTTTGACCTTAAAGAGGGACAGTTTATAGTAACTTAATGTAACCTTAATATACAAGATTGAGATCCTGTATCAAGTAGTATAACATTTTGACAAAATCTTTTTAAAATATGAAAACACCAATAAGATGCAGCCTAAAAGTTGAAAAAGTATGAAAAATCACATTTTTCTTCAAATCCGCTGAAATTAAAATGCTGCACTCGCCAAATTAAGACCATGACACTTAAAATATTTGGCACATTTAATTACATAAATTTTGCTAATAAGACCTTAAACTCCAATCGTTGATTTCGGAGAATTTCTTGAACAAAATTTTTGAAAAAGTAAAATCAGAGATTTTGAAATAGTGCTAAAAAATACGTGCTGATCTGACATTAATTTAGAATGGCATAGCAATAGACGAGATGCAAAATACTTAACATGAGACCATGCTTGGATCAGGGGAATGCAAAAATGTTGCTGTTGTAAGTTGCTTTAATGTCTTTAAAAATTTGAGCTCGATTTTCATAATCAAGTGGTCTGTTCGCATTTATTGCCTAAGGAACTTGATATGACTTGGCTGCTTTTCAAACGATAATTGATTTTGTTGTATTAATAGAAAGACAATTTACTCCGAATTTTTATTTATTAATTATTTTAATTGAAAAGCAATTGTTAATATCAAAATTTCTGTGAAATATTAATTTTTTTTGATAATTTTTACATATAAATGCATATTTGAACTTTGAACTCAATGCGCGTCCAGAAAGCATTGTCCGATTTGGCTCAAATTTTGCGCTCCAAAGTTTTAGATCCAGTGTCACAATAATCCGACCCGCATATCTTGAAATTCCAAAAAAAGAAATGCTGTCACCCTACTTTATGTAAATTTTCGTGACTATTTTAAAATTAATGTTTGATCACAACAAGTGTATGGACCAAATTTAAGATTGATTGGATTAGGGGAAGTGGGGTTTAAATCACTCCGTAACTGTGCGTGACTATGCGAGACTATCTTAAAATTAATATTTGGCCACAACAAATCTATGGACATGGTTTCAGATGGAGCGGATGAGGGAGTGAGGTTTTAATCTCTCCGTGACTACGCGTCATAACTAATCTTTTTTCAAGACAAGTCTATCGACCAAATATCAGACCGATCGGATAAGTGAAAATGGGTTTTAAATAACTCCGTGCGGGACTACCCCAAAATTAATCTCTAGTCACAACAAGACTATGGGCCAAGCTTCAGATCAATTGGAGGAGGGGGAATGGGGTTGCCCCATGGCAGACAGACAGACAAACAGACAGACACACAGACAGATAGACAGACAGACAGACAGAGAGTATGACTTAAAATAAACAGTTAATAAGAAATGATCGTTACCATATTTGGTAAAGTCACTTATTTTTTGGAAAAACACACACATGGCCAATTTGAACTAGATCTATACAATAATTTGGATTTTATGGCTATTCAGGTCGATCTCATGCGGCTAATTATACCCTATACCACTATGTGGTTTGGGTATAATGACTTTGTGCTGCTGTTTGTAACAACCAGAAATATATCACATAGACCCATCTTTTATTATACCGATCGACTCAGAATCACTTTCTCAAAATCCGTCCGTCCTTCCGTTCGTCTGTGTGTTCTTGTAAACCTTGTAAGCAAACTACAGGTCGCAAATATGAATATATTTTAACGAAATTTGGTGTGTGAGGCTTTATCCGCCATAGGATGAACGCTGTTGAAATTGGTGAGAATCGGTCCATGTTCAGACCTAGTCCCTATACAAATAACCCATACAAAATCGACTTAAATTGCCATAAGATCCAAATTATCATATAGATCCCAGTCAAATTGGGTTTGAATGTGTTTATTACTTCCATTAATCAGTAGTCCAAAAATAATCCGTAATGGACAATTCTTAGTTATGGGCCCCATATAGAGCTGATTCCCGATCTTTACTTTAATCTATCAAAAAACAAAAATTATTGCACAGATTTCTCTCAAATTTGTTTTGTATACATTTTTTGAAAATGTAAGTTACTTTACCAAATATGGTCAGGATCGGTTCATTTTTCGACCTAGGCCCCATATAAATATAGCATCCGATATGAACTTTTTCATATATGCAGCCAAACAAATTAATAACAATGCCACTCAAATTTGGTTTATGCTTATTTTTTATATCCAATTTGTTGGACCTAGGAGATAGGGTCCCTAAACGTATGGTATAGGGTATCGTATAGTCGGTTTAGACCGATTATAATTCTCTTACTTATTTTTATAGGAACCAGGTTTTAACATGTACCGATTTCAGAAACGTTCGATTTCAGAAACGTTCGTCCTATGATTGATAGAAGTTTACATATTAAATTTTAACAAAATATATTCATATCCGTGACCTTAAGTTTTATTACAAAGATTACATGGACATAGAGACGGATCGGTATAATAAAAGATGCGTCTATGCCAAATAAAAAAATCAATTAACGGACTAAAAATTCCCCTGAGTTATGTGTTTCTAAAATTTTTGCTTTAAAATGAATGGAATAATTTAAAAAGCAATTTCTTTAAATTTCGATATCAAATACAAGCGTTGCACAGTAGGTTTAATGATAGTCAAAATGGGGATTAATTCAGGGAAGACGCATGAAAAAATTTTTTTTTTTTTTTTATAAATTGCTACTGATTCATTAAATATTAGCATTTGGGAAAAAAAAATAATTTTGGATTCTTAAAAGATAATATTGAATAATATTGCATACTGCTGTGTAAAAAATAAATAAACATAAATTTAATGTGAAGTATTTGAATTTTTTATTATTATTATGCTCCACATGAACAAAATTTTCATTATCGTAATCACCATGTTTGACACTCATCATAATCATCACCTCTTTTATAGTCATCATCTGCATTTTCGTCATCATAAACCGCTTATCCACATGTTGTGTTTGGCAAAATTATTAAATCAATTGCTATCTGTGGTATATGATGCATTTTTATACCCTCCACCCAGTATGCAGAACTATGTCGTTCCGCTTGTAATAAATTAAAAAAAAATTTTGGACCCCATTAAATATATATATTTGTGATCCTTATAACAAGCGGAGTTGATTTAGAGATGTCCGTCTGTCCGTCTGTGAAAATCACGGTGACGGCTTCAATCGGGTAGCTAGGGTGCCCGTTGGCATAAAAAATGATTTGATAAAATCCTGAGAAATTTGGTGTTTAAAATCGTCCAAAGCGGTTGATTAGGTCCCGAGAATTGAATGGAGAAGTAAAAAAAGTCTTAAAAAAATATAATTTGTCTATGTTGTTCCTGTCATGATCAAGCCCTCAATAGGATAACTGGTGAGAATGATTGACTTACATCATGAGAAGGTTCCTGTTTGAAAAATCGTGATAATCGGTTTAATAAGTCCCGAGAAATCACTGAAGAAGTAAAAAAAATTGAAAAAAATATATGTTTCTGTATTGTTCTTGTTGTTATTCTAAATGTTGTATTGTTGTCATAGCTGGACTTGTTGTTTTTGTGGTCGCTGTAGTAATAATACAACAAAAACTAACCCTTTGTACATTTTTTTTATCAACTCTGGAAGAAAAATGTTAAAGTTTCCATTATTTTTGCATCACAAAAAAAGTTTGTTGGATAATTATTGACATCCCCACGAGCACGCTCGCAAAGTTTCAGATCGATTTGGGTCACGGCAAAGGGGTTAAAAATCAATGCAAAATTTTGTCTACCAGCAGACAAGCACAGACACTACGAGTTAACATAAAGGGAGTAAAAATTCATCAGCATCTAAAGCAAATAATGCTAAACTACCCGTTGATAATAAAAAAACACAATGTAAATTTGCCGGAAAAAATTGTATGTATTACTTTATTTAAAGAAAACACAACAATAATTTTTGATGTTGTCTTTTTTGTGTGTATTATTAATTATATAATAAAATAATATACATATATTCTTTATATGTATATCTATAATATCAGTATATTATTTTAATAATCAGTATTATAATCAGTATATTATTTTATTTATATAAAATTCTGCAATATTTTGTTTTAGGGAAAATACATTTCTTTTGCATTAACAACCAGTGTGTCACTTCCTTTTGCTTAATGTGACTATCACACAGTAGATGGCGCCACAATATTTGCTCATATTAGTTTTGCAATAGATATTTCTATTTTAACATGAATGCCAACATTTTGAATTAGACATCAAACACAGCAATGTTAGAAGTATACACAGAGCTGAGTAAAGAAGGAGCAATGTGTTTTTTTGCTTTAAAAGCAGTTATATAAAATTATTATTCTGCTTTACCTACAAAATATCTGATTGCGATTACATAAAATTTTTAAAAATTGTTTATAATTACTAAAGCATTATTATTCACATAAATACAAAATTTCACCCTTGAAATTTTCCATTCTTATTTTAGAAAATATCAGTTCTTTAAACTGGAATTCAGATTTCCAATTATAAATTAGAAAATGTCAATTGAATTTCAGAAAATCATATTAAAAGTCGAAAATAATAACTTGAAATTTAGAAGACATCAATTGAATTTTTAAAATATAAATTTTATTTTTTAAATTCAAAAATACATTCGTTAGAAAAGTAACTTTTCTTAAAAAAAAAAAAAATACTTTTTGAATAATAATTAAATATTCTTAAAAAGAACTTTTCTTAATAAAGTAAATTTTCTTACGAAAGTACATAGGCTAAAATAGTACCAGTTATTAAGAAATTAATTTTTTAAAATAAATTTTATCGAAAAACTACCGTTTCTTAAATCAGTACATCTCTTCAAAAATTTACCTTTTATTAAAAAGTAAGGCACTTTTTGAAAATAAACTTTTCTTAAAAATAATATTTTATTATAAAAAGTACTCCCTAAATAAGTGTAATATTTTATTATTAATATTTTTAATATTTTATTAAAAAAGAAATACTTTTTTTAAGTAGATTTTTGTTAAACAGTAACTTATTGCAAAACTGCCTTCTCTTAACGGTTGTTCTTAGAAGGTCTTTCTTGTTAACAAGTTAATTTTTTTAAGAAAGTGTGTTTCTAAAAAAGTACTTTTTATTAAAAAGGTACTGTTTTCAAAAAAAATTGCTTTTTCCTTCAAAAGCATCTTTTTTTAAATAAGTATTTTTTTTAAACAAATTACCTTACCTTAAAGAATTAACTTTTCCTAAAAATGTACTTTTCCTAAACAAATTACCTAAAAAAAAACGTTTCCTACAAAAGTACCTCTTCTTAGAAAATCTTTTTTTTTATGTAGCTTTTCTTAAATAAATACTTATTCTTAAATAAAGTACATTTCCTTAAAAAATTATATTTTGCCTAAAAAAAATTATTTTTTATTAATTTTTTTTTCTTTTAATACCTATAGTACTTTTATCAAAAAGTATACTTCCTAAAAAAGTAGGTTTAAATGACAGTAGCTTTGTACTAAAAAGTGCTTTCACTTAAATTACTTTTATAAAAAAGTTTTTTTTTTTCAAATATATAATTTCTTAAATAAGCAAATTTTCTTTAAAAATTGCCATTTCTTAAAAAAAGAGGTACCTTTTTTAAAAGTACCTTTACTTAGATAAGTAAATTTTCTTGGAAAATTATTTATTTATTTATTTATGTTAATTACAATACAAAGTAAATTTGTATTCTAATTTGGGTCCAGGGATAAGCCGGGTGACAAAGACCATTTGCCTGGTTTTTGCAGCGACAGACCAAAGCCTCTGGTGGGAATCGAACCCACGACCCCCGCATGATAGGCGAGCACGCTACCTACTCACCAACCGGGGCGCTTAGAGAAATTAAATTTTTCATAAAAATTAAATTTTTCTTATATTCCCAAAAAACATTTTCACTATTTATCAACTATAAATTATAAAAATGCGGGTGTATCAAAGATTCGTCAGGTCCGAATTTATCTCTTTTGTTTAAATTAGCTAATTCCCTAATCGTGTACATACGAGAAAAGCATGCTTACACATTTTAAAAACTAGATTCTGTCTAACAAAATTTGGGTAACTAAAAGTGATTATCTATAACTTAAGTTTGTTTTAAGATTTTGCTCTCTAATTTTTAATATATTAATTTTTTGGCCTTTTTCATTTTTTTAATGTATGTTTCAAACCGGTGTTCCCCTAAATCTACTATAGAGGTGAATATGATAATGATGATACTTTTTGTAATTTTGAATTTTTAGTTAACAGCTTGAAAAGTTTTTGAAATACAATGCTAGATACAAAATATATCATTACTATAATGCTAAACGTTCCAGAAAACTAAATTTTCTACTTAGAACTCTTTAAGTATTTCGCGAAGAAATGGGGGCTTTGTTTCTTAAATTGCAGTGGACCCCAAAATTAAGCTACGTCTACCAAAAGAAATATTTCGCTGTAATAACATGGAACTAAGAAAGCGATAATTTTTATGAATTGATTTATTTTTATTTAATATTTCTTTTGTTCCAACGCCATTTAAACTTTATACTGAATTAAATATATTTTTTTTTAATAAATTAATTCATTTTGTTAATTTATTTGATATTTTTTTTGCACGGTCAGCTAATATTTAAAACTTAGAAATGTATTAAATTTAAACACATACAAAATTCTCGCACTAACATCTGCAAACACAGTACACGCATCTAAAACATTCACATATAAAAACATACCTACACTTATCTAAACACACAAACATAAATTCATAACAACAAATATTTTAAAAGAGAAAATTTTCATTAGTTGTCTTTTAATTTTTTTAAGTTTTATAACACAAAAAACTAAGAAATTTCGCCCTAAAACCCCACAAGATTTGGCTATAAATGATGTTGGCATATTATTTATGAAATTTTCACCTTTTTGATTTGTAAAGTGTTGTCCCTATAAATTGACTTAGATATCATCAAAAGTCATACATTATTAGTGTAGTTGACATCAGGAAAAGTTTAACACTCATAATGTTCATGTTTGCAACAAAGAGTTCTCCAAGGTTTGCACACAATTTATTATATATCCAGCTACTTGCTCATTACTGTCATTGTGAAAATGTAATAAAGTAATTGAAATATCTACAACAAATATACATTAATAAGTATGCACTTACAGTATGTATGTTTGTTTTTATACCCAATACATATTGTATAAGTAAATATTAACATGACATACCATGATAGCAATTCTATTTAAATTCAATTGTTATTATTCATTATTTCCGGAAAATTATTTGAAATTAGAACATTTTCAATACTCATCAAATCAATACACACAATTAGACATTAGTTTAATGATGGTCCTAGTATTTCGGTTCGGCATGCTAACCATACATATATGCCTTGCTAGGCATATTATGTGAGAATATGTTTTGTGTGTGTATGCATATGTGGGTATTAGATGTGGTTTTGTTATGTACATTGGCGGTCGTTGCTGACATAAGCCACAAATGTTAATTTGATGTTGTATGCTTAGAGTACATAATCACAAAGCAGGCACTTATGTTAAAAATTTAAATTTTTCAATGGAATCGTTTCTTCGTGCTGATTTCGTCAATTTATTATGGTAGAAATTAAAAGCAAATCCCCACAATTTTTAAGATGATGCAAATCCAGATGGACCTTCATAATAAAATTCGATTTAAACTATACATAAACAAAAAAAATTTTTTTTTTATATTTCGTATAGCTCTCATTTACAAAATATATGACCCATTTAAATAGATGGTATCTTAATATAGATGGTCTATGTGTAAATAAGACCGACCAACTATTAAATAATACTTGGTCTATTGACAAAAGAAGTTAATAAAGCAACATTAAATTTTTATACTGCCACATATTGAGGGCTTTAATTAGATGAATTTTTGCAATATTACTTCTATTGAGTTTGTTTAGTAAAAGCAACATTATTTCACATATTGCCTCAAAGTATTGAGGCAATGCAACAGATTCTATATGGCCTTCATGGAGTTCGTGCGTCCTTCAGGCACCAACGAGCAGAGGATTATTCGACTTTAAAAGATGGCCAGGAGGTCATAAAATAGTTTAAGGGAATCTTAATAAATTCGACTACAGGTTGAGAGGAAACAAGATTCTGCGTTTGCTTGAAAATTTTTATGATCATATGGCTCTGCGACATAACTACAGGCCATCACTTTCTGAGACGATTTAGCGATATTGTAATCAAACTACAGGCCGTAAGTATGAATATATTTTGATAAAGTTTGTTATATAAACTTCTATTGACCATAGCATAAACGCTGCTGAAATTGGTGAACATTGGTTCATGTTTAGAACTAGTTCCCATACAAATGAACCCTAAGAGATCGATTTATATTGCCTTAATATACAAATTGTCATATAGACCTTTGGCAAATTGAGGTTGTATGTGTTGATTATATTAGCAAACTCAATACGACAATTGTTACGCATAGCTGCCATACAAAGCTGATTCCCGATATTCACTTAAATCTATCAAAAAAGAAAATATTGCACAGATTTTTCTCAAATTTGGTTTGTGTATGTTTTTGCAATAATTAAGTGACTGTACTAAATATCGTCAAGATCGGTCCATTTTCGAATTACTCACCATATAGTAATATATGCTTATTTTCTATACCCAATTAGTTGGACTTAGAACAATTCTCTAATCACATCGTGTAGGTTATTGCAAGTTGTTATAAGATTCGGGATCACTATTAAATTCCAAAAAACTATAAAACTTCAAAATCGAATACAAATTCGCCAAGAAATAGCAAATGCCCCAGACCACTTTTGTGCAAAAAAAAAAACTAGGTCATGAAATTGAATAGCATTTTTTCAACTTTGATAAATTTATTAGGGCCATGATTTTTTTTTCGTCTCTATACTTATAAGTAATCAGATATAAAGTATTGATTTATTGCCATGTTTTTAACATATTACGCATTGAGACCGAAAATGCGAAAGTTGTTTGATAAAATTTTTAAACTCCTTTTTCAAGTTTTAAAAAATTTTCTTAAACAAAATTTAAAAAAATTGATCTTCCGCTCTATGTTTTTATTAAATGTATGTCATGGATTAACTGTGTGAGTTTTTAAGTAAATCTTTATACCAACATTTTTTTGACGAGGATTTTATTTTTGCGGATTTGGAGCAAAATGTGATTTTAGTAAAAATTCATCACTTTTTTTTAAATGTTATGTTTTATCTTAGTAGCCTACGGTTTCGGAAAAAAATATTATGACCTCATTAACACTTTTGGAATTGAGGTCACATATGACTCCAAGCTAATAAAAAACAATTTATCCAAATATCAAATATTTTGTAAGTGCTGATGAATTTTTAGATGCGGCGCTTAAAATATAATAATTGAATGTGTAGAACTTCATTCCTAAAATTTGGAATAAATCCGAGAACGTTAACCAATTATTTGCCAAGGCCAGCTTTGGATATTAAGATATATTTAAATAAAAATTACCGAAAACGAGTTTTTATATTAAACTCGATGGAACCACTATTTAAAATTTAAGAAAATAATTTGGTTAACTTTAATTTATTTAACCCTGTAGTGCTCCTGGGATCAAGATAATCCATTGTGATATATCTTTGGTGCAATTATCTGATTATTGCTCGCGAATATAAATTAAGACAACTTTTAACCAATTTTGTTATAAAATTGTTTTATGTATAAAAACTATCTATATATTTTTAAATAAAATGGGAGGACCCACAAATGACCCAAAGCTAATAAAAGACATTTTATTCAAAGAAGTATGAAATATAAAATTAATTCTATTTATTTTCATGTATTTATGAATGATTTAGTGTGCGATTAAAATTGTTTTCCGTAATCACTTACGACTTGCAATGATTATTGCTCTTCTTTAATTTTATATTTCATATTCCTTTGACAAAAATGTTTTATATTAGCTTTGGGTTGTTTGTGGGTCTTCTTATTTTATTTGGAAAAATATAGATAGCTTTATACATAAAACAATTTTATAACAATATTGGTTAAAAGTTGTTTTAATTTATATTCGCGAGCAATAAGCAGATAATTGCACTAAAGATATATCACAATGGATTATTTTGATCCCAGGAGCACTGAAGCCTTTAATTAATAAAAAAAAAAATAATCGAATTATTTTTCTTAAATTTGAAATAGTGGTTTCATTGAGTTTAATAGAAAACTCGTTATCGGTAATTTTTATTTAAAAAAATCTTAAAATCCGAAGCTGGTTATTATATTTTAAGCATCGGATCTAAAAATTCAACAGCACTTACAAAATATTTGAATTTTTTGAATATATTGTCTCTTATTAGTTTGGGGTCATATGTGAGCCCAATTACAAAAGGGTAAATGGGATCATAATACTTCTTTCCGAAACCCTGGGCTATTACGAAAAAATATAACATTTAAAAGTAGACAAGGGATGAATTTTTGATACAAAGTATTTAGAAAGAGTACATTTACAGAATATTTTACAAAATCCCATTTTTCTCGAAATCCGCAAAAATGAAATCCTTGTCAAAAAAATTCTGTCATAGGGATTAACCCAAAAATCCACACAGTTAATCTATAAAAAATTTAAAGAAAATTTTTCAAAACTTGAAAAAGGAGTGTTGAAAATTTTATCAAAAAAATTTTCTATTTTCGGTCTCAATGCTTATTAGGTTAACAAGGTGGTAATAAAACAATACTTCACATATGAATACTTAGAGGTATAGAGACGAAACCAAAATATTGGCTTCAATTAATTTGTTAAAGTTGAAAAAAATGCCATCAAATTTCATGATCTAGTTTTTTTTTTGCACAAAAGTGGTCTGGGGCATTTGCTATTTATTGGCAAGTTTTTATTCGATTATGAAGTAACTATTATAACTTTTTGGAAAGATAATTTATTACTGATCCAACAACAATTTCTTAGAAAAATTAAACTATAGAACGAAATTTTCGTAAAATCTGAAAGAAAGTGATATTTTGAATGAATTAATGAATGAATTAATCGAAGAAATTGCAAGAACATGTAACGTTATGTATGATAGTGGTAAAATAGATGATGCGTTTGTTTTAAGTATAATTTATCCGATACATAAAAAACGTGATTCCTTAATACCAAGCAACTATCGTGGAATCTCTTTCATGAACTGTTTACCAAAAATAATGGTGGGATTAATAACTAACAGACTGTCTGATTTTGTTGAACGCCACAAATATCTGAATGAATATCAAGCCGGCTTTCGAAAAAGTTACTCAACGGTCGATAACATATATAACCTTGCAGCACTAGTTCATTTAAATCGCCAACGAAAGAAGAAAACGTATGCATTCTTTGTGGACTTTAAAGCTGCATTTGACAAAGTCTCACGAAATGCTCTAATATATAAGTTACACACAATAAAATATGTATAAAAACACAAAATCAGCTGTTTGGACAGGCAAAGAGCTATCCGACCCCTTTTCAACGGTATCAGGTGTGAAACAAGGATGGCTTTTGTCCCCATTACTGTTTGCGTTATATTTGAACGACCTACATAACCACTTAGAAGGAGGGATAAATATTGAAAACCTGAATATTCGTCTATTGTTATATGCAGATGACATCGTTATTCTAGCAGACGAAGTTAGTGAGTTGCAGAAAATGATTCATAAATTAGAAGAATACTATAAAATGTGGGACGTTGAAGTAAATCTAAGCAAGTCAAAAATTATGGTTTTTGGAAAGGGTGGAAAATTGTCACGAAATGAAAAATGGTATTTTAATGCAGACGAGGTACAAATAGTTTCCGAGTATTGTTATCTAGGCGTCACACTCACTCTCACAATGATTTTTAAAAAGCATGTGGAAAATAGAACCATTTCAGCGAAAAATAGCATAAATATTACCTGGAACAACTTTCTCAATAAATCTAATATATCGCTAAGATCTAAATGGAAACTCTTTTTGGCAGCCAGTAGAGCAGTTCAAAGTTATGGGGCTCAATTATGGGGATTTTCACTTTTTGAAGAGGTTGATAAACTACAGCTGTTTTTTATAAAGAAAATTTTGAAACTACCCAGCATTACACCAACCTATATACTTATGCTAGAAACTGGGATGGAAAACGGGCATCTGTACACACTAGACCTACACTTAAGGTATATTTCTAGGACCTTGTTGGAATACAACCAAGATAGACTTCCATATCAGCTCACTAAATTCCTACAACAGCAGTAACTATTTTGGGTTGAGGATCTGAACAGAATAAGTGAAGATTGTGGAATGTCATGGGCACAGAATCTTAACAAAACACAATGGAATTCAAACCGTATAAATTTACTGAATGAGTTTAGAACTAAATGTAAGGAAAAGCAGCTGGCACAAGTAGACCAAACAAGTAGAATTTTTAGAAAACTAGATCCACTAGCAGGTGTAAAATATATGACCGATAACACAAAGATTGAAGATATAACATGGGTATTCGATATGATCAAGCTAAATGGTAATCATTTTAAAAAGAACACTTCAATTTTATACTCACTTTGCAATTTAAAAGAAAAAGAAGACATAGAACATTTTATGGGTCGTTGTTATGCTTTAAGGGAATTTAGGGCTTCAAATTTTGGAAAAACTGTACTAAGTGAAGAGGAAATAATAAATTTATTAGATGGTAAAACACATTCTTGGAAGTTATTAGCAAATTATATAAAAACATGTGTAATATATCGAAATTATTTAATAGCTGAATTTAATGTATAAAAAGTAATATATTCATTTGTAAAGTTATTATTAAATAGTATACCGACTGACGACATAGAGTCAAAGTTGGATTTACAAATTATTCTTAAAAATTTTTACACTGAAATTAAAAATGTACATATATTGCTAAATTTTAAATGAAAATAAAGAATACTACTACTACTACTAAAAAAGTTATATTTTCCCCATATAAAACACACTTTAAATTTTCAATTGCGTTGGGCCACCTCTAAGTGTTTTTTGATTGAGCCAAAACTTTTTATTTCTCAGTTTTTTTGCTACTCCATATTTCTAGGAGGTGCGACCGAGAGTTTGAACACTTTTTTCCCTTTTAATGTATAATATAATTTTCTTGGTTGTTTACAGGAAATTTGATAGGATCGGTGAGAGGTGTCTCCACATTTATCGGTCAAATTTTGGCACAATGGCGCCCGATTTTCAAAATAATGATTTCAGCTTGCAGGTGCATATACGGACATCGTTATATCAACTCGAATAGTTATAACAATCAAACATATAACTACATCATGGGGTCGCAAGTTCATATTTCGGTGTGTTACACATGTAATGACAAACTGATGTATACCCTCTGCACAGTGGTGTGGAGAGTATAGCAACAAAAAAAAAATTATATTTGTTCAAGTCTCTTTTACTTTTTTGCTGATATCTCAGAATATTTTCGAACGATTTTAATGATTTTGAATATCAGCCGTTTCAGAATGTCAGTAAATTATTTTCAATAAAAATAATCAACCCAACTGACCCATTGAGAGCATGATGGTGGTTTCCAGAGACGAGCAGCCCGTACAATAAAAATATATTTTACGGGGTGCAGAGTTTTTTTAAATAATTAAAAACGGAATGACAAACTTGTGTAATGTAGAGGGTAAAGATGGGATTTGAAGAGTGTTGTTAAAAAAACAAATTTACAATGGGAGTTAAAATAAATTATGGTTGCCTTATATAAAATGAAAACTAAATTAAGAAAAAATTATTTAACGAGAAAATTCAAGAGGGGGTTTAAGCGGGCATGAGGGGTGATCCTATAAAAAATTCTCTGATGGGGCTCGAAACAAAAACATTCCCAGAAAACAAAATTTGAATACAATCCAAGAGTTCTGGGTTTCAGAACCCTTTGAATGCACCGAAATTCTGTCACAGCCTTTTTTAAATCATATCAGACCATTTAATACAAAACATCCCAGATGTTAAATATAAAAAAAAATTTTAATAGTTTTCGTCGTTAAAAATTCTACAGGCTTTGAAGGCACTTTCTTTAATAGACTGTATCTTTGGTGTCAATTCAAGATATCGATCATAAAAATTAGTTAAAATCAAAAAATTAAAAATTAATTACAATTAGATGCAATAGACGCAACGGCTAAGCATTGCACGAAAGCTTCTACGATAATTTTTAATATCCCGCCCATTTTCAACTGAAGATGTTTTGTTATTTAAGAAATGGTGGCCAAACTGAATCTTATGGAAAAAAAAAGTCCGAAAGGACCAGAAAAAGGCGTTCGCACCTTCGACATAAAAAGATATACTTTCGTGAAGAACGGTCGTGCTTTTTTGGAAGCTCCGCAAATTATTTTTATTTCTATTCGATAAACACAATTTTTCTAATAAAAAACACAATTTTTCTAATAAATAATTAAAGCTTACGTTAATAATATACTTAAATACCATCTACTGTAAAAAATAAGTGTTTATTAAAAATAAAAATACTGACTATTTAATACTTGTAATAAATAGATAAACACAAAAAAACACAAACCTAAACAAAAAAATTAAACCAAAATAAAAAGAAACTAAAGCGATAGAACAATCTTACAAACTTACATAAATAAATAAGCAAACAAAACATCAATCATAAACATGCAAGATAACAATAACACAGAAACAACAACAGAACCAATAGCATCAACACATATAAGTACTCCCGCGCAAAAACGTTTAAGAGAATTACAAAACTCTTTCATAGATAATGTGTCAAAAACTCCTCGTCTTACGAACGCAGAATCACCTCTCAAGTTTATAACTATTATGGACAAACGTTTTGATAAACTTTCCGAGCAAATATTGAACATGATGCAAACAAAATTTCGAGAATATAAAGATGAACTCTTAAGTGAAATTGATAAGAGACTTAACTTAATACGTAATGAAATAACTGCAGTAAATAAAAGAGTGTCGTATTTAGAAACAGAAACAATTCGTGAAATTAAGGAGAGTGTTAGTAAACTGGCGGCAGATCACTTTGAAACAAAACAAATGAAAAAAGAAATACACGAACTTAAAAGAAAACAACTAAAACATGATAACTCTGTTGTGGCCGGTTGTATACGAATTCGTGGTATACCCTTTTATGAAAATGAAAATCTTTCTAAAATCTTCAGCGACATATGTGTAAATTTAAACATTTCAACGCCTCAAGTTGAAAATGTTTACAGACTGAAAAGAATATATAGGGACAACAAACCTTATTCACCGAGCGATGAAGTTGTAGTTGTGAAATTGTGTTCTCCATACCAAAAAAATTTCCTCTTAAAAACCATTGCCAAATATAGACGAGACAATAAGACAACACTTTGTCTACAACACGCTGGTTTTAATAGTCTGGAGCCAATTTACGTAACTGAAAATTTAACGCCTCAAAACCACAAAATTCTCCAATCCGCCTTGAAAATGAAAAAAGAACAAACAATAAAAACAGCCTACACACATCGCGGTCTGGTATATGTTAAGAAACTTAATTCTGAGGACCCAATCCTTATTGAGTTTTTGGATGAACTCAATCAGTTTTTTGCTTGATGATACATAACACATCTTTACCAATTTTCGTTGTGCCTTTCTGCAGGTTTGCCTTTGCCTTTTTTCATGACTATTGTATCATCGTAACTATTTTTGATTATTGTACTATTAATTTTATTAATTTTATTCTTAATCATATTTTAAATGTAACTGTTTACTTTTATTTTAATATTGATCAAAATGTTAGACTCATAGCTTACATAATTAAATTCTATGGTGTTATATTATTTACATTTCTAATTAGCGTTGCTTGTAGGTTTCCCAATTTATTTTTATTTTTCAGATTATGGCTTTAATGGGAGGCCTTCCAATATATTCTCAAGACGTAACAGCAAACATGATAAAAATTCTAGCCAAACAGAGAAGCGGCTTAAAAATTTGTCATATTAACGCACAAAGTCTAAGAAACAAAATAGACGAGTTTAGATTTATTTTTCAAATTTCTAACGTTAATGTTATATGTGTGTCTGAGACTTGGTTTGATGAATCTATCACAGATGACCTGGTATCGCTGGATGGTTATAATTTATATAGAAATGATAGATCTGACGGCTTTGGCGGTGTGGCAATTTATGTAAAAAAAGGGCTGGGCTGTAAATTGAAAAGTAAAAGTGATGAAAAAATAGACCCTAACAACAAAGTAGAATATCTTTTTCTTGAAGCTTGTAGTTATGGAAGAAAATTTCTTATTGGTTGTGTCTACAGGCCAAGGAATACTATTGATTTCACACATTTTTATAAAATTTTGGAAGATATCACTGCATTATATAGTGACGTTTTAATAGCTGGAGACTTTAACTCTAATCTGCTAACAGAATCATGTTTAACCCTCAATATGCAATCATTTAATCTTGTTTCTGCAAATTCTCTAATGCCAACACATTTTACATCATCAAATAATACTTTGCTCGACCTATTTTTTGTCTCCAATGAAGAAAAAATCTTATTATATGACCAGTTGTCCGCATCGTGTTTTTCTAGGCACGATCTAATTTTTTTAATTTTTGATATTCCTCTAGAAACTTCTACAGAGAAAATCCAATTTCGTAACTTGAAACGTATTAACTATTTCACTCTTGAAGAAGAGTTTGTCAAAATTGACTGGGATTGCGTTTATCATATGCTATCTGTTAATGATCAATTGGCTTTCGTGGAACAAAATATAACAACGTTATTTAATACAATAGTGCCATTGCAAACGAAAGAAGTAAATTACCGCCAGAAACCTTGGTTTACATCTGAAATTAAGCACCTCATAGCAGATCGTGACTATGCTTACTCTCGCTGGAAGCGCTATAAAACTTATGATCTGTATAATACTTATCGCAACGCGAGAAAAATTGTAACCAAAACCATAAGAAACGTAAAGTCAAAATACTATGCCAACAAATTTTCACAATCCATTTCTACAAAAAATAAATGGAAAACCATTAAAGAAATTGGAATAGTTAATAGTAAAAACAGTGATGTTAATATAACATTAGATCCAGATGATATAAATAAAAAATTTGTTAATATACCCATGTCTCAAGCAGACCATAGTTATTATATTAACTATCATGCTACAAATCTTCCACAAAGTTTATTCAATTTCGAAAGTGTAAGTCAATTAGATGTATTCAAAAGCTGCCTATCCATAAAATCAAACGCTATAGGCATTGATGGTATTCATCCCGCTTTTTTTAAAATTATTCTCCCGACACTACTACCAATAATTACAAATATATTTAACAAAATTATTATGACAAGCACTTATCCACTAAGATGGAAGCAGGCTAAAATTCTTCCAATTCCAAAATCACCCACTGAGTATCGGCCTATAGCCATATTGCCATATCTGTCAAAAGCATTTGAAAAACTTTTACATTTACAGATAACTAATTACATTGAACATCATAATTTGTTGACCGATAAACAATCTGGATTTCGGGCCAAACATAGTTGCATTACTGCTCTTACCGATGTAGCCGAAGATCTCAGAAAGGAAATTGACGATGGATGTGTTGCAATGTTGGTGTTGTTGGATCATTCAAAGGCTTTTGATACCGTTGACCATACCGTATTGATTCAAAAATTAGAAAAAATGATGAATTTTTCCTCTACATCTACTAAATTAATTGAATCATATCTAAAGGATCGAGAACAGTGTGTTGAAATAAAATCTTTAACCACCTCAACCTTTCTTCCCGTTATCAGGGGTGTACCACAGGGCTCCATTCTTGGGCCTCTCCTCTTTTCCATCTACGCAAATGATCTTCCTGAACAGTTGCTCCACTGCAACATTAGAATGTATGCCGATGACGTCCAATTATACGTAAGTAATAAACAAGGAAACATTGAACAATGTACTGCAAAACTAAATGATGACTTGCAGCGTGTTTCTCTCTGGGCGAATGTGAATGGTTTAAGTTTGAATCCTAAAAAATCCAAATGTATCGTTATACATAAAAGGACAAGGAAAATTATTGAAAGTCCTAGTGTTTGTATTAGCAACCAACAGATTGAAATCGTTAACAAAGCAAAAAATCTTGGTATCACATTTAATAATACTCTGACCTGGTCAGATCACGTCATAGCTGCCTGTGGCAAAACATACGCGATGCTCAGGACTCTTTGGCCTACGCAATACTACACGCCAATAAAAATAAGGTTACTGCTTGCTAAAACTTATTTGATACCTACTTTAACCTACGGATGTGAGATTTTTGCAAGTTGTGATGCAACCAGCAAATCAAAATTGAATGTTACTTACAACAATATTGCAAGATACATTTATGGTCTCAGTAATTACAGAACTAATGGTGTTTACCTCAATATAACTCCATACTCTAAGAGAATATTTGGTGTGTTGTTCGAAGACCTTCTGAAAATAAGAACTCTAATATTTCTTCATAAAATTATAATAACCCGAGAGCCTTGTCATCTTTTTAATCGTTTGAGATTTAGTCAACTCAGAAGAAATAGAAATTTAATTCAATTTAATCATCGGACGTTAATATCCGAATGGCATTTTTTTATAACTGCAATACGTCTTTGGAATATTATTCCTCCTACAATTAAAGAAACCAGCAACGCGTTAGAATTTAAAAAAAAACTATTTAAATTTTATTCATAGATAACTTGTTTTATTATTAAAATAAATTATTGTTTATAAATTAAAAAATTGTAATTTGTAATTTGTAATTTGTAATTTGCATGTAATTGTTATTTTACTTTTATATTACTTTACTTTTGTTAATTCACATTATAACACCATACGAATTCTACTTTTTAAGACAAATGTTTTGTTGTAGAAATTACAAAATTAATTTAATAAATAAATAAATAAATAAAATGTAAGTTCAAATAATAATAAATAATAAAATAATAACCGTGTAATTGTAAAACTTGTAAAGTCACAGATATTTAATTGTTCATATTATGAGATAGTGGTACTCAAAATGAACATGATTTTAAGTTTAAGTTCTAAAAATATTTATCTATTGTGAAAGTAGTAGCTTGTTGTATGTTTTGCCTTTCATTATAATAATTTAACATAGCGAAAAACACTTATTAAAATAGTTTCAAAAAATTAAAACGGGCAGAAAATATGAATGTGTAAATGCCCCCACATTAAAGAGGTTTCACAAGAAGACACGAAATTGCCATACACTTAGGTCTCACAAGAAGATAAGAAATTAGTTCTAGATTAGTTATGAGATTTTTATTCTATTAAGTTATTTAGAATAATTTTCGAAATAAAGAATTAGTAATTTAAAACTGCTCTGTATTAAAAGATGTGTTTCATTTAAATAAATGCACGTAGTATTTTTATATATTGGTCCTTCGAACCGGATTTGTTTGCAGTTTTATACAAGTGTTTTATATAATTCAATATAAAATAATGAAATTTGATATTTTTTTATTTTATATCAGTTAAATTCCGATAAATGGTCATCAGAATCAATAAATATAATGAATGATTACACTGTACCAACTATATGTCAAAACAAACATAATTGAATTTATATATAACATCAATTGACTTTTCTATTGTACGGCTAAATGGACTACACAATTCAATAATTTCAACAGAATAATGTCGGTTGCAACAACGAATATATTTCCTGTATGTACACTAGCATTCCATTTTATTTATCATTATTTACAAACATGTTTATATATGTGTGTATTCAAACATCTCTTCCCAAGCAACAGTAACAAAACACCCACTGGAACATTAATCAGTGGGTCACAATATTTCTTTCAGTCTTATTGTGGGGATTAAAGCCTGCCAGCAAAAGGCCTTCATATAGAGTAAACTTCACCAAGAGACTTTATATGTTTGTTATGCCAAACTAAAATCTTTATACTTCATTTATTGTACAGAACTATAAAAGTAAATCTTTACTTTGTTGAGGCCATAAATAATTGACGACAATTTAGCACTCTCAATATCTTGTAATAGATGTTGAAGTTGTTACAAGTGTTTGTTGCATGTGTGTCAATGTGTTAGGCAGTGAATGGCCTTATAACGCTGATGGCGCAAACGAGGCTCGTGTCTCAAGTGTAGCATTTAGATAAACATAAGCAGTGTCACACATTTTAGTCAATGCATAAATTATGTTTTATTTCTTATAAAATATAAGCTAGAAAGAATTACGATATGAAATAAAGAAAGATATGCTACGTATACAGTTAAAGATGTTACAGCTCTGCACTGTGTTTTCTACAATAATAACATGTTCAAACGTAACCAGAAATAGAAGGTTTATTAATATGCTGAGGCAAGGCTTTACACCGAAACATTTTTTTTTTTTAGTTTTTCTATTATTCTTCAGGATTATTCCATAAACCCTAGATTAACAACAATGGTAAGACGCCATGTCTTACCCGGATGGTTTTCACATAAAGACAAATAAATCTAATATTATACGTGTGGCTATAATGATATTGTGGCTTACTGTGAATATTAAATAAAATACGTACTTTTAATAAATATTTTCTTTACATTATTTTACTAAATTAAATGCAATGAAATTATAATCACAAAAAGTAAATATTATCATACCCAAAAAAAAATATATTAATTTTAGGTAATTAAAGCAAAATAAATCTAATCCACCGTTTATGCATTAGTTGTTTATTGAAGCGATTAAACAAACACTGGGTGAGATTTTCGTGTTTCATATTGTCGTTTTTTTTTTAAGGGTTTCAGAGGATATTTACAAAGTTTGTACTAATGCGGCCCTTGCATTTTTAATGGCACGGAAATGTGAAAAAGTAAAACTTATCATATTTGCATGTATTTAGATAGGAACTAGCAGAAAAATATTATATATAAATATTGCGTTATGAGATAGAGGTTGCTGGTTTTAGAAGACAAAAAAACCAAGCTACTGCTACCAAAATCTAGCAAAATAAAGCACACAAAGATTTTAGTTGTTTAAAAAAACGTTACTTTTTCTTTTATTTTTTTCTCCCAAATGGCGGTATATTACAAAAAATATAACAGGGTATCTTTCCAAGAAGGATCCAAACACGACAAGTTACAAATTATTAGATTTTACAATAAAGTGAAAGATAAATGGCATAAAAAGAGAAGGCCTTAAATTACTAAAGCGCACTATGTACATGACAATACAGTCCACCCACAAGTTAAATACATTTATTATAGAACTATATTCGAAGAGAACTATATTAAAAAAGAAAAATAACTTTTTTAACAGTGTCTCAAAAAACAGCTTTGTAAAAAGTACCTAATTACAAAAAAAAATTTTTAAAAAAGCATATTCCATAAAAGGTATCATTTTAGAAAATTACCTATTTAAAAAGTACCTTCTTAGGAAAGGATATTTTTTAAAGAGTGACTTTTTTTTAACGATTTTTGGTACGTTTTTAAAAACGAACCTTTTTCTTTGTAAAAATAACGTTTTTAAAAAAAGCATCTTGTTTAAGAAGTGCATTTAAAAAAGATTTATTTTAAAAACTGTATACCTTTTGAAAAAAGGCTTTTCTGAAAAATTACATTCTGAAAAAAAGTACTTTTTTACTTAGCCAGTTCACAAAACAACACTTTTTTGCTACATTATTATTGTGAATGAAGATAACAAACTCATTAACAAACATTAACAAATTAACAAATTTAATAAACACACACATAGCATATGTATTATTATTATGTGTGTGTTAGTAGCAACTTTAAATGCAATTTACTCAAAATAAAGGAAAAAATTTAAAAATCTGTAAATCTGCAAATCGGCTAAAAAAAATGCCTTTCAAATAATATATGTTTGGTCAAAACCGGGATAAAACCGTAGAACAAAACATCGCCCTGGAAGCTTGAGTGCAAATTCTAGGAAATTTTATTTTTTTCATTAAATAAAGACCCTAAAGGTATGCTAATCAATTATAGCCAATTCACAAATCAACACAAAAAAACAAACTCATTTTTATTACAGCTACATTAACAAACTTAATAAACACACACATAGCATTGCATAATTTTATGTATGTGTTAGTAGCAATTTTAAATGCAATTTACTCAAAATAAAGGAAAAAATTTAAAAATCTGTAAATCTGCAAATCGGCTAAAAAGAAATACCTTTCAAATAATATACGTCTGGAGAAAATCGGGATAAAACAGTAGAACAAAGCATTGGTCACAAGAAATCGCCTAGCCTATTAATATTATAGATAGACTAAATGATCTCAAACAGTATAGCAAAAAATGTAGATATCTTATACATTTACTGAGATGTTAAGATCGTAATTCCAAAAAACTAAAAGTGTGAAAAAAATTACGAGTGCATTATACCTCAGTTGTGTTTAATCAGGTCTATATGTTTACTATTTATTTTATTTATTTATTTATTCAGGTTTAACATTAAAATAAAATAATTTTAATGTTAAAAAAATAATATATAGCTATAGCTACTAGGCCTTAAGCTAATATAACGTATCTATAGAACTAATGTAACTTATAAATTCTTAAATATATCTAAGTAAGGAAAACAAAATATTTTTATTTTAAATGAGATGATATAACTTAGTTTCTTTTAAAAATGTTATGATATTTTTGATGGAATCATAGGATGGAGAGGGCTAGGATGGGGTCAGTGTTTTCAAAAATTCGTATTCTCTCTTGTCCATAAAGTGGACATTCGGATAGAATATGTTTAACACTCAATATTGTGGTGGGATTGCAGTTGCATATGGGTGGATCTTTTTTATTTATTAAATGTTCGTGAGTTAGTATGGTATGTCCTAGTCGCAGTCTTATGAATTTTATAAGATTAGGTCTACTAACTTCGCTGTTTGACGCCATCCAATGTTGGATGCTATTTTTAGATGAATTTGAATATTTATACCAGTCGTTCGTACTATTCCAATTATTATGGTGTTTCTGGATGTATTTTTTTTTTTAGGTTTCTTCTTAAATCATTCAAATTGAGATTCTCAGTTTTAATGAGAGGATATTTGAAACTTTGTTTAGCGAAGGAATCTGCGCATTCATTACCGGAAATTCCCATGTGACCCGGAACCCACATTAGAGTGATTTTATCATGTTTATCTATTAGGATATCACGTATTTTATTAGCATAGAAATTATTGTTATTAACGTTCGCAATTGCGTTTAATGCTGATAAAGAATCAGTGCAAATTTTAAATTTGCCTCTTCTATTCTTAACATAATTTATGGCTTCATTGATTGCTATAATTTCAGCTGAAAAAATGGAACTATGGCTTGGCAATTCAGATACCCTTATTAGTATATTTTCATAGGTAATCGCAAATGTTGTATTTTCTCCGCTTAGGGAACCGTCAGTGTAAATGAAAGTGAGATCATTTTGGTTCTCGGTAATATTACGGAAAAGGAGTTGATATTGTGTAGGTGATGTATTATTCATAAGGTGTGAGTGTAGAGAGAAGTCAATAGAGTCTGCAGTAAAGTTCCATGGAGGATATTTGGAAGGAGCAATTTTTATGGGGTTTATTGTTAAATCTAAATCTGAACAATTTTTAAAGATGCTATTGATACTGGGCGGTATCCTAAAATTTTTTTTTGTTTTTATTTAATTTTCGAATTATTGGATTTAAGGGGCTGTCCTTACAGAAAATTAGAGATTTGACTAATTTGCCAGAAATGTAATCTCGCTGGATCAATATATCATTAATATTAGCCTCAAATAGCATGTTATTAATTGGTGTAGAGCGAAGTGCACCGAGCGTTGCACGAATAGCTGCATTTGAAATTGCGGTTATTTTTCTAAATATACTCTTGGGAGCTAAACCAAATAAAAAAAATCCATAGCTAATTTTGGAAACAATTAAAGACTTTACAATATTTATCAACGAAAGGATGTTGCAGTCATACTTTGGGTTGGAAAGGCATTTAATGATGTTAAGTTGAATATTTAATGAAGAACTCAAATACTCAATATGTGATTTCCAGTTATATCTTTTGTTAAAAATAATTCCTAGAATTTTAAGATTATCTGTTTCAGTGACTTGTATATGGTTAGTGGTAAGTGTACACTTACAATTTTGTTTTCTGCAAATGTGGATATATTTACACTTTGTCCGTGAAAGTACAGTGCCAGAATAATTGCACCAATTAAGTATATCATTAATTAGACTATTAAGATTAATTTTAGGATTTTTTGCCCCATTGGATCTAATTATTATATTAAAATCATCTGCATAAGCGAAGAATTTTAGATTTTTATGAGAAAGGATAATATCACTAAGTTTATTGTAAGCTATTAGAAAAAGTTAAACAGACAATGGAGAACCTTGCGGAATTCCATTATACAGACTGTGAGGGTAAGAAAAACTATTGCCGATCCGAACTATGATTTTTCGTGCAGACATAAAGTTTACTATGTAGTTTATGATCTTTGGGCCTACATTCCATTTGATAAGTTGATCGACAATGGTGTGCAAACCAATTTTATCATAAGCTCTTTCGAAATCGAGTGAAAGAATAGTGAGGTGTTGTCGTGCAGAGAGGGAACAAGTAGCTAGATAGTCAATGTACATTAACAATTCAGCAGTGGATTTACCCTTTCTAAAACCCATCTGATGGCTGTTGATGAGATTGTTAGAGTTGAGAAACCACCATAATCTGTTTGCCACTATTTTGTCCAAAATTTTCGAAAAACAAGAATTTAGTGATATAGGTCTATATGAGTTTACTAAAGTTTTATCAGTTTTGGGTTTTAATATAGGGATTACTAGGCTCGCTTTATATTGTTGTGGGATGTGGGAGTTAAGAATACTGTTGAAAAGATTGAGCATTCTAATTTTAAAACTATTTGTGGAATTTTTTTTGCATACTATATGAGACCCTATCCTATCCTGGGAATTTCCCCTTCAGTTTAGAGAGAGTTGATGACAGTTCAATGTAATTTATGTCATTTTCAATTTTCAGGGCACTATTGTTAGGCATAACATTGCAAAGTGACTGTAGGATGCTGTCTTTTTTTAATTGAAACTGCTGAGGAAAATTGCTATCCTCTGAAATAGATGACCAAAAGGCACAGAATTCATTTGCAATTTCGGAGCGTTCCATGTATACTTCATCGGGAGAATTACTTTTTTTTATGCAGTGAATGCTCATATTAGTTTTGTATCTACAAAATGTACGGATGTTCTTCCAAATTTTGTTTGAAGGTGTCATGGGCTTAATTTCTGAGGTAAGATTTGAAATAGCTACTTTTTTGCTTTTCTTTATTTCTCGTTTTAGGAGAGCGCTAGCTCTCTTATAGTTAATCATATTATCTAGATTAATATTTCTACGAAAAGTATACCAGCACTGGTTTTTTTATTCTTGAGGTTTTTTAAATGTGAATTCCACCAAGGTACTGATGGAGATTTCCAAGTCTTCTTCGTTTGGGGAATTGATTCATTTGCAGACTGTAAGATAATTTTCTTTAAATTGCTCTCTTCTTTATTGACATTTAGGTTAACTTCTCTTAAAGACTCAAAATGTGAACATTTTTGGTTTAACAATGTCCAATTTGCTTTGTCTGTTAGGTAATAAGGTTTAAAATGAGAAATTTCATTAGATTGGGATGGAAAGAACGAAATTACGATAGGAGAGTGGTCACTACCGTGGAGATCATTTAATATACTCCAGTTGGAATGGATGAACAGTTCGGCAGAGCAGAAAGTTAAGTCTACATGTGTTAATGTATTATGAGTAGAAAAATGTGTGGGTGACTTATCGTTCACTATAACCAAACTCGATTGAGTTATAAATTTATTTAAAGTTATTCCTCTTTTATTATTATTTGGAGATCCCCAGTTGTTATGCCAACTGTTAAAGTCTCCCGTCACTAAACTTGGAGAATTACATAAACCAAAAACATTTTGAAGGTTAAAAGGGTTAAAGGCTGTAGAAGGAGAGATAAAAGCTGAAAATAATTTAAATTTCCCTTTCGAATTAATTTCCACTGCTATAACTTCGAAGTCATTATTGGTTGGGATTATTTCATGTTGAATAGAATTATGTATTAGAAGACCGACTCCGCCAAAGGAGTTGGAGTTATGGTAAGAGTATAAGGAGAAATTGTTCGGGATATTAGTAGGATGGGTTATAAGGTGAGTTTCTTGTACTGATATTATTGTAATGTTGTGATTTTTTATAAGTAATGTTAATTCGCTGTAGTTATTTAAATAACCTCTTAAATTCCATTGGAGAATTTTTAATACCATAATGTGTAGTTAGTTCTATTAGATATTTAAATATATTAATATGTATATATATGCAGATAAGTTTAAATAAATAAAAAAAAAATATAAAGCTTCTACAAATCCATAGATTCGTTCGTATCCGTATTCTCTTCATCACCTGGTTTTCTTTTAATCTTACTTGCGGATTTCCGTTTCAATGCCAATTTTGTCTTGTTCGATGTCTTTCTCGGAAGAATAATAATTTTGTTGCTGGGTTTGGGAGGATCAGTGCTGTCATGCAATGTGGTGTTGATGTCAGAGTAGTTTATTAATTCGCGGGTAAGAACATTTTCATTTACAAGTTGTGTTTTGTTATCAATATTAATTTTTGATGTGCTTGCAGTTGGTTGTTGAACAACCGAAGAATAGGTTGCTTTTTGTTGGTTACGTTCTTTATACGAGTCAGTCGCTTTCTTTCTGTCTACTTTCTCCAATGTTATGATGGCTTGTATTTCTTTTTCCTTGAGGAATATGGGGCAGGCTTTATCGCATGTTCCATGGTTGCATTCCGAAATGTTGTTTTCTTTACAGTTTATGCACGATTTCTCAAAGTTGCAGATGTCGTCGTCTTCTTCAAAGTGGAAATTTTTAGAGCAGTCAGGACATGTCTTGTTATTTTTGCATATTTTTGTGATGTGTCCAAAGCGTTGGCAATTTCTACATCTTAGTGGTAATGGCACGTATGGCCGAATTCTGACTTTTTGGTAACCAATATTCATTTCTTCAGGTAGAAACGTTGAGGCAAATGTTATTTGTATTAAACCTGTCTCTACATGAGTATTATCAGTGCTTTTTTCAGAATTTTTCTAACTTCCGAAACATTTTGAGATTTTAATTCTTGCAGGATTTCTTCTTCAGATATACCCCTTAGATCATTGGAATAAATCACACCTTTTGAATAGTTTAGGCTATTATGTTCCGACACTTCTACTTTTATGGTTGATAATAGTGATGTTAAGGTAATCAACTTTGATTCTTGTGTGAATGTTTTGGTTTTTATTAAAATTTCACCACTTCTAAGTTTTTTACATTGATCAACTTCGCCACCACAGAGAGAGTCAATAACTTTTTTAATAAGGAAGGGTGAGACATTTGACAAGGTGTTATCACTATCAATTCTCTTCATTATTAGATATTTTGGACCAATTGATCTTATATTTAAATGCTTAGTTTTGTCTATTTCAAAAGTCATTTGGTCTGGTGGTTTATTCATATTTTTTTCTAGTTCAAAATAATTTAATATACATATATCACTGTGTTATTTTGTTTGTTTATTTTTTACTTAAGCAAACAAACAAGTGGATTAGCTGTGAGTAGGTACCAACAGTAATGTTTTTAAAACTGGTTTTATTTGTTTTTTTTTTAAACACACTCTTATGAGCAAATGTAATTTGTTATTGTTTTTTTTTTTTATGTGGATTTTAGGGTAACGAATAAAGCGTAATGCGTTTGATCACTTTCGTTGTTAGATCAAGACTGATGTTTACTATTTAATATTTATACCTCTAATGCCGTTAATTGTGCTTATTATTTTTATAGAATTTAATATCTGGGCTTGTTAGTTATGGAAAATGTTCCTTAAGTTAAAGATTTGTTCTCACTTATGTCAACATACATAAATAAGGGATTGTTGTAATTACGGCAATAAGTATATTTAGTTGCTAAATTCGCAGTTTGTGTTTAGGTTATAATTCTGTTGATAAATTTTTTTAATGGCTTGCAAAAATGCGTTAGTTGTGAAACATGGTGTTAGTTACTAATGATATTTACTTTTAATTAAATATTATATAAATATTATGCCACCTAAAAATAAATTATTTGCGGAAATTAATTATAAGTTTATGTGTTTGACGTTCAGTTAGTCATTTCAAAAATTTCCCATTAATTTAAAAAAATTTTTTTAAGTATACCTTTCTCATATAATTCTAAGCTCTTGATTATTTAAAAATATTGTCAACTAACTATAAAAAAGTTCATAAATATAAAACTCAGTTTTAACAACATTATTTTTTATCGCCTTAACAAATCACATAAATTAAACTTGGTTCTTAAAAATTATTATGATACAAATAGGAAAGTGGAGTGAAATGTAGAAATGAAATAATTATAAATATATCATAGATAATAAATAAGAACTTTTATGGCAACGCCACTGATTAAAATAATACTCATAATAATTTGAATAATATTAGACATTGAGCGTATAATTAATGTTTTGTTAATGAAATTTTTCACAAATCATACGCATAGTAAACCAAATGTTAAATCTGATGCGAATTGTAGTGAAAATGTGGTATTAAGATAATAGTATTAATATCGCATTTATGCTTCCCATGTTTCTACTTTGCTTGGTGTTAATAAATTTTCTTTGTTTATTACAAAAATAACATCGTAGTATAGAATCAAACATGAGTAATTAGTTTTTATAAACAATTCCTTCAAATATATGGGGGATTTCATGTCAAGTGCACCAACTTTTGAAACCGATGTCTTCCGATCCAAGGTTAGTCCTATTGGATAGTAGTTTAGACACAATTTTTCAACAAGATCGGTCCAGATCTCTCTGAGTTAGGGGGGTTTTTTCTCATCCATGTAACTTATTACCTATTGTTCTTAGAAAATTTTCGCTCAAATAGTTTAGATAGCTATTTCTTCAATATTTCGGAAAAAATACTTTAAAAAAAAAATTTGTAGACTTTTTTTTTTTGCTAAATTAAAGCATTTTTTGCCTTTATTTTCAAAAAGGGCATTTTTTTTTTTTTTTCATAAGAAAGCTTATGATTTTTCCTTTAAGAGGTTTTTGGTCGCTTAGTGGGATGGGAGTGGGATATCTATCAAAATAAATGGTTTGTAACTCAAGACAACGGTTTTTCAATTTTTCACAAATGCACTATTTTGAATTTTTTCCTATTTATGTCTAAAACCTTACAAATAAAACTTATACTGAGAAACTAGACAAATTAGCCTTTCCGAAGGTATATAACATACCTAAATAAAATTCTATACCCTCGATACTGTAATACCCAGAATATGTTAACCTCAGGAAAAAAATCGCTTTTTTTCTATAGAAATGTTGAAAAATTATTATTTTTTATTTATTTTTAATAATAATTAAATTAATGTGTAATAATAATAATATTAACAAGTAAGAAAATTATAGTCGGTCTAGACCGACTATACGATACCCTATACCATGCGTTTAGAAACCCTATCTCTTAGGCCCAACTAACTGGACATAGAAAATAAGCAAAACCCAAATTTGAGTGGGATTTTTATTAATTTTTTTGGCTGCAGACATAAAAAAGTTCATATCGGATGCTATATCTATAAAGGGGCTAGGTCCAAAAATGGACCGATCCTGATCATGTTTGGTAAAGTCTCTTGTATTTTGCAAAAATATGTACAAACAAAATTTGAGAAGAATCAGTGCAATATTTTTGTTTTTTAATAGATTTAACTGAAGATCGGGAAGCAGCTCTATATGGGGTCACAGGGATCATTTTTGGACTACTAATTAGTGGATGTAATGAACGCATATAAACCCAATTTGAGTAAGATCTATATGACAATTTGTACCTTATGGCAATTTATGTCGATTTCATATGGGTAATTTGTATTGGGGCTAGGTCTGAACATGGACCGATTCTCACCAATTTCAATAGCGTTCATCCCATGGCCGATAAAAGCTTATATACCAAATTTCATCAAAATATATTCATATTTGCGACCTGCAGTTTGATTACAAGCTTTACATGGACACACAGACGGACGGACATTGTTAAATCAACTCAGAAAGTGATTCTGATTCGATCGGTATAATTAAAGATGGGTCTAGGTCAAATATTTTTGGTTGTTACAAACAGCAGCACAAAGTCATTATACCCAAACCACATACCATATACCACTATGTGGTTTGGGTATAATGACTTTGTGCTGCTGTTTGCAACAACCAAAAATATTTGACCCAGACCCATCTTTAATTATACCGATCGAATCAGAATCACTTTTTGAGTTGATTTAACAATGTCCGTCCGTCCGTCCGTCCGTCTGTGTGTCCATGTAAACCTTGTAATCAAACTGCAGGTCGCAAATATGAATATATTTTGATGAAATTTGGTACATAAGGTTTTATCGGCCATGGGATGAACGCTATTGAAATTGGTGAAATTCGGTCCATGTTCAGACCTAGCCCCCATACAAACTACCCCTATGAAATCGACATAAATTGCCATAAGATCAAAATTGTCATATAGATCTTACTCAAATTGGGTTCGTATGCGTTCATTACATCCATTAATGAGTAGTCCAAAAATGATCCCTTTGGCCCCATACAGAGCTGCTTCCCGATATTCACTTAAATCTATTAAAAAACAAAAATATTGCACTGATTCTTCTCAAATTTTGTTTGTATATGTTTTTGCAAAATACAAGAGACGTTACCAACCATGGTCAGGATCGGTCCATTTTTGGACCTAGTCCCCATATAGATATAGCATCCGATATGAACTTTTTCATATCTGCAGCCAAAAAAAAATAATAAAAATCCCACTCAAATTTGGTTTTTGCTTATTTTCTATGTCCAGTTAGTTGTGCCTAAGAGATAGGGTTTCAAAACGCATGGTATAGGGTATCGTATAGTCGGTCTAGAACGACTATAATTTTCTTACTTGTTATACTTAATTTATTGTAGCTGATGAAGTATTTAAGTCTTGTAAATTTTTAAATACCCAGTCTTTCATCCAGCTTTTTTGTCGCCTTTATTTAGTGCGTTTTTTTGTCAATACTTTCTTGGCGTTACTAGGTTCAGCTGTTGATTTCGCTGCTTGTTTATTTGTTGTCTTTGGAAAGAAATCACATTGAATAGAGGCAGAAAACTTTTTCAACTTGAGTCTTCCATCAACAAGCGGTTTAAAATCATGGTATTGAGCGGTGCCATCGATTGTTACCGCAGCATCGAATCTGCTCTTCAGTGTTTTCAATATTTCCTGATGATCCTCTTTGCTACTAAAAACTATTTTAGTTTCTTTACAATAACTCTTTGCCCAATGGAATAAAGCAGTCGCATCTAAGATGCGATCTTGATGAGAGCACTGGAGGCTATACTTCGCTGCATTTCTTTTAAGGTTTGCTCCAATACCATCACATACTCCTTTCCCATGAGCAGTAGGATGAAAATGCCACTCAGGTGGCATTCCAAAATCTTCTTCATGGGCCATAAGATTTGCTAAGTTACTTTTGTTTTTAAAATGTTGACGAGCTCCGTCCGAAACGTAGTAGTATTATCTTCTGGTACTCATAAACTGCAACGGTATCATGTTTTAAATCGTCGGATATGATTGCCATACTTTTGTGTACACTGTGAATATAGTTGCTTGGTCGTTATTGAAGTGGAATGCTTGTATGGCATCTTGAAGAACATATTTATAGTTTTCTGCGAAATCATATGAAATAACGAATTCACCAGACTTCAAATGTATCTTCAAATCCTTGAAGAATGACCATTGCTCTTTGACTAAAAAGTCATGGTTTCCCAAGTTTAGCAATCCTGTACACATTTCTCCCACAAAATCATCCACATTTAAAATGATTGTTTTCAATGTGCATCTGTCAGTCTGAATCCAAGAATCAAATTTGACCTCCTCCATATATTCTCGATCTAAAGAGTTGATTAAATTTTCTTTGATGAATGTAGTTTTCGGGCAATTTGTACATTCACATAAGTGGCAAGAAGTTGTTACATTAGGACACATAGTCAATTTAAGGCAATCGCGGTAATCGTGTAAATCGTCTTCCGAATCATCTGTTAAATACTTTAAGTTGATTTCCTTCAACATCAGTTTAACATTTTCATGGTAAATGCAAACGCATACTGTGTGAGTTCCGCTGCTTTCTGCCAAAATGCAATTTTTTGTCCTCATTTGGGTAAATTTCGTGAAGCCAATTTTAACATCCTCGTGTTCAGATTGAAATATTGCAAATAATTGTTCAAGGTTACAGAGAACCATTCTCTTCTGTTATGGTATGAAGGTATGTTACATACCCTCGGAAAGGTTAATTTGTCTAGTTTCTCAGTATAAGTTTTATTTGTAAGGTTTTAGACACAAATAGAAAAAAATTCAAAATACTGCATTTGTGAAAAATTGAAAAACCGTTGTCTTGAGTTACAAAACATTTATTTTGATAGATATCCCACTCCCATCCCACTAAGCGACCAAAAAGCTCTTAAAGGAAAAATCCTAAGCTTTCTTATGAAAAAAAAAATGCCCTTTTTGAAAAAAAAGGCAAAAAATGCATTAATTTAGCAAAAAAAAAAGTCTACAATTTTTTTTTTTTTTAAGTATTTTTTTCCGAAATATTGAATAAATAGCTATCTAAACTCTTTACATGGATGAGAAAAAACACCTGTTTGGCCAAAATGTCAAATTTTGATCCCCTCTAACTCAGAGAGATCTGGACCGATCTTGTTGAAAAATTGTGTCTAAACTACTACCCTATAGGACTAACCTTGGTGCAAATTTCATCCCGATCTGAAGACATCGGTTTCAAAAGTTGGTGCACTTGACGTGAAATCCCCCATATATTTATATATTTATTTATTTATTTATTTATTTATTCATTTCTTTATTTCATGACAGCTGTCATGGGCCAAATAGCCGCAGATAAAACTTAATATTAGACAAAAAGTTTATAAATGAATTCGTTATTTATATAATTCATATAAAATTAATTTAAGGAATCAATTCCCCCCTAAATACTCTCTATACATACACAACAACAACGCGATAAAGACAACAATTTGATCTGCAGCAATAATAATAATTTAAAGATTTGTCTTAAATATATTCTCAAAATGTACCACGGTTCCACTAATTTTCCTTTCTGCATACGGTATCACTGAATTCCATAACCTCGCCACCTAAATCACAAATGAACCTGTCCATAATAACACAGAACAACACATGATCTTCTGTGTTTTCATCTTCAAACTGCATAATTTTAGAACTCCACCAACAAAACTTCGCAAGAAATGCATCTAATTTTTTGCCTTTGAATCGCTTTCCCATTGGCATGTTTACCTGGTGGAATCTCTCTCCTTGTTTGTCTTATTCCTGAGGTAATTGTGCCAAAAAGGTATCAAGGTGGAAATGCTGAAATGATATTTTAACGTCATGGATATATTGATTTTTTCAACTCATGTCTGTATGTCGTTTCGCTGTACACGGTTCTTTTTCGATATTAGATGCATTTTTTGGAGGTTTCTTAGTGGAGTTTTAAAATTATGCAGTTTGGAGATGAAGATTACACCGAAATTGGTGGATGCACTGAAGAAAACATGCCCGTGAATATTATATCTAACTCGGATATAATGCAGACTCAGACCATGAATATGAACAGCCTACGAAGAAAACAAGATCATCATAACCACAAGCGTGAACTTCAACGAGGATGGATATTGACAATAATTGAAAATGTTCTAAATTTTGTTTCCATGCATAGACAACAAATAAAAATCTCATATTTTCTGTGCAAAAATAGCTGTAATATGAATCGGAATTTTTATTTTCATGCAAACTAAAGTTTATAAAGAAAAAAACAGCGTATTTGTGGATTTGTAATCCAGTTATTTAGCGAAAAAGGTGAAAATGGGTGAAAAATATGGGGGGAAATGGGTGATTTTTAAGGCACTGGATGCAATTTTTCAGGTAGGTTTATTCTAATTTTTTCTGCTATGAATTATCTCTAACTTTGTCTGAGACACAAAAGAGATATTGCGTACGGTTACCGAGTTGTAACCGTGTTAAAATATACAAAAAGTGATAAAAATCCAACTTGAGTAAAAAAATTCGTATGGCCATTAAATTATTATAGCAGCCAACTTGAAAAAAGTTCTTATTTTTGGGCTACTTTCAGTTGCAGTTGAGTCCCAAATCAATGAGCTGAAAAATGTTGTACTGTGTAAGTGTTGAAACCCTTAGGTAAATTAAATAATTAGATCTGCCAGAATTGCCAAAAATAAATTTATCCGCCAGATATGCCGGCCAATGAAATTTAATGATTTTATAAAACAAAATAATCTGACGGGAGCTAATAGAATCTTCAAAATCATACCCAAGCAGCTGCAAGCGAAATCCATATACGTGACACCTTATTTTTAGTCAAAAAATTTACTGTATTAACTTATTAAAACATAATTTAAGTGTATTTAAGTTATCCCGTGAAGTGCACGTCTACATTTAAAAATAACGGAATGCATAATGCGACTCCAACTCGTTTTTTAACCGAAAGGGGCAGATACATACTCATGCTAAACAATCTACGCAATGTCCATGATACTTTGGACGCAACTGAGTTGATATGATGATCAAAATTCAACTTGTTATCAATGTAGAAGCCAAGTGACTTGTACGTATTAACCATTTCAATCCTTTCTACATTTAAAGAAACATTTAGATGACAGTCTGTGTTACCAGAGAACGCCATCTTTTTTCACTTAGTGGGATTAAGATACAAGAAAATTTTCATTGGGCCATTCAAAAACTCTGCCCACCTCTAAGTTGATTTGGCTCTCAAATATTTCTAAGTTACAATATTCTGAACTTCCTAATAACTGAATATCATCTGCGTAAGCGTAACACTTGAAAACAGAAAAATTATGAAGTATGTCGTTAATGTACAACAAAAAAAGCAGTGGACCTTATATTGATCCCTGCGGAATACTCCTATATAGATCTAATAAGCTAGAATACTAACCCCGTATTTGGACAAATTGAGAACGGTTGTGATTTTTCTCAACTCATCTAAATATAACTGAATTTGATCTTTCAATAAAATCTCAAAAATTTCCAAAAACATGGTAAAATGGTAATGGGACGATAGTCTTCCACAGAACTAGGACATTTGACCTTAGGAATAGGTACAACTTTGCCTACTTTCCAGTCCGAAGGAAAAAAGGATCCTGTAATACATGAATTTGTCTGACGTCATCTATTATTAATGTGAGTAGTCGGAAAAAATGGGCAGTAGTGGTCCAATGGGCGTGGCACCTCCTGTACCACTCTAATAGTGAAACTTTGCGTGAGCCCATAAGATATTCATGTGATTAGTCGAAAAAAATGGGCGTAATCTGAGCAGTGGGCGTGGCACAGCCCATACAAATAAAATAAGTATATAATATCACAAAACTGGTGTACTATATAAGGGAAGAACTCTACTAGTCCATTAGATATTAATGTGAGTGGGTTGGATACGATTGTGGGCGTGGCACCTCCCATACAAAAAAAAGTAAAGTACAGTCTTGAAAATTTTGACAATTACGTTAATTATCAGTGTGAGTAGTCATGCAAAATATGGACAGAATCGCCAAATTCAAAAATCGCGAATAGGCAAAAATCAAAAATGGGCAAAATTCAAAAATCGCTAAATCAAAAATCGCCAAAATCAAGAATCGCTATAATGAAAAATTAGCTACTGATATTCTAAATTCAAGGCCAATAGTTAAGTGTTTTCAGATTTCATTTGGAAAATCAATGTTCTTCTCATGGGCAGCTATATGTACCTTGCCCCAGAGCAGAAACGGCAAGAATTTGATAATTGTACCACCGAATGAAACAACAAAAATATTGTACATCAGCAAGCATTTTATTTGCCAATACAAACTTCTTACGAAAAATTTTTTATGAAATAGAACATGCCAATAAGTCACGGTAGGTTGTAGCGAAACGCTATAGGGCTTAATAGTTCTGTATAAAAGTGTTTATTGCTTGAAGTATTTACTTTTACGGCTCTTTGTGTATTTATTTTTGAAGCAAACTTTAATTTTGAGTGTATTATTTTCTTAAGCTAATAAGGCCTAAAGTTTTATGTAATTAAAGTCAATTTTAATACAATTTTGCTCGACGTTTCGTCGATTATATGTCGACTTCCTCTGGAGCTCGTCTATTTATTAATAAAACAATTTATTAATACAATAGTTGAACACCAAAACATTTAAAAACTTACAATGTTGACGTTATTACAGTAAAATATAAAAAAAATTTTACATTTAATAAATAACAAAAAACATAAAAACACTGACATAATAATAAACACAACTTAATTTAATACCACAGTTTATTTAATGGCAACTCTATAGCTTGCATTTATATTGTTTGTGTTTTCTTTCAAATTTAGTGCTCTCATTATCTGCTGTTGAATTCGTAAACTTTCTTTTGTATAATACCTTTTCTTTTCATTATTTTCCTTGTCCAGTATTTTTACTCAATCGTGTTCTACTATGCTTTAGAAAGAAAAGTTATTTGGATTCAAAATATGAAAAAAAAAATTTGCTACCGATGTTTGCTGATTTTTTTCACCCTATAGCACTATGTGATCAAGGCATAAATACTTTGTGCTGATGTTTGAACTAGACCAATCTTTTACGATTAGTGATATCAGTCCGTCCGTCCGCCTCGTCTGTCCGTCTGCCCGTCCGTCTCTATGTCCATGTAAACTAATATGAATGTATTTTTCGGCCATAGGATTAATGCTGTTGAATGTGGAAAAATCGGTGCATGATCAGATCTAGTCCCCATTCAAGTGACCGCTATAAGATCTACATCCAATAATCAGTAGTAAAAAATAAAGCATACAGGAGAATTCTTAGTTATAATCTCCATAAAAAGCTGCTTCCCGATCTTCACTTAAACCTATCAACAACTAAATTATTGACAGATTTTTCATAAATTTTGCTTACATTATATTTTTGCAAAAAAAAAAAAAAAAAAAAAAAAATAGGTGAGTGTACCAAATATGGTCGGGATCGGTCTGTATTATTCTGGGTTTTAATAATATAAAAAACTCTTTTGGTTGGAGGGGAAATGTCGCACTTTAAAAGGGGCCAATTTTTAAAGAGATTTGATTATAATTCCTCAAGTTGGAGTAATTATAATTGGGGTTATGCGACATAAAGAAAAAGCAGAGTTATATTTCTTTATATCGATCGTTCGATCGTGACCTTCATGATAAACGGACGTGTAGCGGAGATCGGTGTTTTTTTCCTTTTTGCAATCGTTCATTCGATGTGTACTTATTGTTTAACACATAATCTTATTACTTTGCTGTAATATTCAAACAAAAAAAAAAATACAAAAAAAAAATAAAAAATATTATAACAAGAGAAAGAAAAAAAAAAAAAAAAACTTTAAATATAAATGAGCGAACATGCTCAAAAATCAATAATCAATAATGACAAAAACAATCAAAATAACGCATCAACACATAATGATGAATATATAGTGAATGTTAGAAAAAGAAAAAATAACAACCAAACACAAAGTAATACAATGTCTAAACAACAAAAAAACGATTACTATGCAATTCTTGATAATGACAAAGAATGCAATCAAGAATGTTTAGAGCATTTTGTAAAGCATGTACAAAATACAGAAAATCCAACAACTTATAAAAACGTTACAACAAATAACTCTAAAAAAAAAGAAAATAATATAAATAGTGAAAACGATACAAATAATAATCAAAACGAAAACAAAAAAATACCACCTTTTAATATTTTTGGTGTTGAACCAAATGAACTAATTAATTTTATAAAAAAAGGGTTAAAAATTAATGAATTTAAAATAAAAGAATTCAATAACAAAAAAATTTCATTGTTTATGACCTCTATAAATGACTACAATAGAGTTAAAGCATACCTTCAAAAAACAAATGTAAAATTTTTTACTTACACTCCAAAAGTCACTAAAACAAAAACTTATTTATTAAAAGGCCTGAGTGCAAATATTGACCCTATCGAGATTTATGAGGAACTATGTAAATTCCAAAACCAAAATTTGAAATTTATTAAAGTAAGTCAATTTAAAACAAAGAAAGCTGAAAACAGTAAATATGACCTGCCAATATATTTGGTTCAAATAACTGGAGAAAGTAAAATAAACGAACTTAAATGAATTAAATGACTTCTTTATCGTTGTATTAAATGGGAAGCCTTGAGAAAACCTGAAATTACTCAATGCAGGAACTGTCAAGGCTTCTTTCATAGCGCATCAAATTGTTTTTTACCATCTAGATGTGTAAAATTTGAAAAAATTCATGAAATTGGAAAATGTGTTCAGGATGCTGTTCCTGAAAATGAAAGAGAAAAGCTATTTTGTGTACTTTGCAAGCAATACGGCCATCCAGCATCTTATAAGGGATGTGAAAAATATAAGGAACTACAACAGAAGCTTCGTGCTAAAAAACAAAATTTGGCTCAAAGGAGAACAATCAACCCAACATTCGATGTAAACCCAAATATTAGTTATGCTAATACATTGAAAAATAACAATCCCCAGAATTTAAATAATACCAATCCAATTCAAATTGCATTAGAATAACTAAACAACTCCATGCAAAATTTATCAAACCAAATAATTAATTTACATAAACATTTACAAATTCAAACATCTAGAATAGATACTATTTATTCGATGTTAGAAGTTTAAACTGTTGCAATGGCTGAAGTAATTAGAAAAAGTATTAAATAATTGCAATTAACGTAAATTCCCTTATAAGTTTAAGTAAGAGATACAATTTATGTAATATTATAAATAAATATAATCCGGACTTGTTGCTATTAAATGAGACAAAACTGAACGAAAGACATAAAGTTACCTTTAAAGATTATTGCCTAGTACGTAAGGATAGAACGGACGCTAAAAGAGGAGGTGGAACAGCTATTTTAATAAAAAATGGTATAAAATATTATAACTATACTAATAAAACTATTAATAAATTCAAATATTTAGAAACATGTATAGTAAAAATACCATTGTTAGCCAATAAATTTTTGTTCATAATATCATCTTATTATCCCTCAGGTAATAACAACAGTAATTTTAAAACTGAATTGCTACAACTTTTTCAAACTTTAAATTTGGATAATCCTAACCATTATTACATACTAGCAGGAGACCTAAACTGTAAGCATATAGATTGGGGGAATGCCTCACACAATACGAAAGGTAATATGCTAAAAGAATGGTTGTCATCTCATGAAATTATGTTCAGATGCAGCTTATATGCTTCTGTCACACCTTCTTATCCTCGTTGTAGGTCATACATAGATATATGTATAGCTGACTCTCGTCTAGCTATACAAAAAGAGGTCAATGCATTAAATTGTCTCCGAACCCTGGATTATGATAGTGATCACAACGCTTTACAAATCCATATTTTAAATGTTGAAAACGATTATGCACTTGCTTTTTTTAAAGAGTTAACTGACTTAAAATTCAATTATAAAAAAACCAATTGGAACAAATTCAAAAACAATCATTTCTAATATAACATTCTTCCTCAACCTGGTTCATGGTAAAATTGATTCTGAATGCCTTCTCGGAAAAATTTGTATAAATGTGCCTAAGAGACAACTTCGATCGTATGAGCCGGTTTACCTGAATTTCCACAGATCAAATTACATTAATTTTGATCCATTCCGAAGAATTTGCACCGAAGTGAACAGACACTATGCTTTAATTGATTTATCCGATGATGTTGATGTTATTAAAAGAAGATTAACGACATATTTGAACTCTAATGATTATGTTTATAACTGTATTTAAAGTCGGTATTATTTTTATAAAATATTTTTGTAAATATTGCTCAGCTGTTGCTTTATTGTAGCTGAATTAAATAAATAAATAAATACATAATAATATTTTAAATGAGTTAAATAGTAATGAAACAATACCAAATAATAGGAATTTAACTAATCCGAAAACAGATTTCTATTTGGGTAGGTTAAATAAACTTATAACTAGTTCAGTAGAAAAGTCTGTCCCAAAATTTAAAAGCGAAAATTCGGTTGAAAAATTTGCCAACGCAATTATTAAAAAATTGCAATTAGAAAAAAGTAAAACCCTAACAACTATCAAAAAACACAATAGATTGGAACATTTATTGACCCCAGCTGATTTTAATTTTCAGAAAAACAAATTAAAACTCATAAAAAAACTTATAAATGATAATTTTGTTCTAGCAGTTAACACACATTTTAAGGAAAAACTTGGAAGCATTAATCAGAATGATGCCTCAAATATGTTTAGTGAAGTCAAAAAACAGTTTAAAATGTCACAACCGTTGTGTATTAACATGATTTAAATTCCACAACAAGAAGAAACTTTGCTTAGAAATGCAGGAATTAATCCCGGTGAATTAGAAATAGAGAGTGATAACAATAACTTCATTATAAAAGATCAAGATCAAATTCTTAATACAATAGGGTCCTTTTTAGAATCGATTCACTCTTTCAAAGAAATTGATCCTCATAATAGAATACATATCGAGGTTAATAACTATTTCTCTACATTTTTAGAAACGAAGTCTGAATATGAAAGAAACCAAACAACTTTAATAATATTTAATGCAAATAAAAAGGCCAACGAACTAAACGATACTCTTGAGAATGATTATTTTGTAAGAAAAGAACTAATTTTTTATATTTTCAATAATTTAAGAAAGAAAATGTCATCTGGTATGGATAACATCCCCAATATAATTTTAAGAAACATTCCAGAGGTTATAGTTCTTGAGTATTGTACTCTGTTCAACAATATGCTTAATAATTCATACTTCCCTCGTGCATGGAAAGAAGCTAAAGTTGTGGTTTTACCAAAGAAAGATAAAGATACTTCCAACCCGAAGAACCTTCGTGCAATAAGTTTATTACCAAACATAAGTAAAGTTTATGAAATATGCATTAACAAAAATATATTAAAATTCTGTGAAAATAAAAATTTAATAAATGACAATCAATTCGGATTTAAATGTAAACATTCAACAATCCATGCAATACATTTACTTATCTCAAATATAAATTGGAATATGAATAAATCTTTTTGTACGGGCGCGTGTCTCATAGATTTCGAAAAAGCATTCGATAGTATCTGGATTCCTGGATTAATATATAAACTTTGGAAATATAAGTTTCCGCAATACTTAATAATACTTATATATAATATGTTAAACAACAAATCTTTTTTTGTCAGTAATAATAAACAAATAAGTTCTAAAAATTTTGTTATAGTTAATGGCTTACAACAAGGAACTGTTAACTCACCAATCTTATTTAATCTGTTCATCTATGACCTCCTTAATAAAATAGATAATATAATTGGTTTCGCTGATGACATTATTATTTATCACTCCGATAACAAAATTGAAAAAATTAACGATAAATTACAAAATCATTTTAACTTAGTAGAAACCTATGCAGCTGATTGGAAAATGAAAATTAATATTAATAAATGCGAAACTATATTGTTTCGTCCCCCAGTAGGAAAATGTAATTATAATATTAAAAAAAATTGGAAAAATTTTGGTATAAAATCTAATAGTCATATTGATATTCCAAGCAAAGATGTGGTTAAATATCTTGGCATATTTCTAGATAAATTTTTGTACTTTAATAACCATATTAATTTACAGCTAATAAAAGCAAGAAGTGCATTTTTCATGTACAAAAAACTATTTTTTATATATTAATAATCACGAAGTTAAAGTCATGTTGTACAAATCTTTAATAAGGCCTATATTAACATATGGTTGCGAAATTTGGTTCAATATTGCACCATCTTATATGGAGAAAATAAGAGTATGTGAAAGGAAATGCCTAAGAGCGTGTACATCACTATATAAAGACCCTAATAGTGATTTTAAGAAATATATATCAAATAAAATACTGTACAAGACAGCGAAGATAAGTAGAATCGATAACTTTATGATTCATTTGATCAGAAATCACATCATTAAAAGCTGTGAATGCAAAGTTAATAATTTAATTAAGGCTCCATATTATGAAAGTGAAGAATATATTTTTAATACATCAGAAAATGGTTATATACCACCAGAAGCGTTCGTATATCTAGATAGGAAGGGTTACATCCAGAACGAACTTGGCATACCTATAATTTTTCACATTTATAGGCGAGCCAATGTTAAAGCAATTCATTCTAATAAACTAACTATTGAAAATCGTAGATTTGATACTAGCGTTTACCTAGATGATAAAAATATGATACGGAACATAAATATTAAAAAATATTGGTGGCTCAATGAATAGCTTCCACTTCTTTTTTTTATCCTTTGACAATAGCTTTTATCTTTTTTAAATATAAAAGTAATGCTTTTTGGTATTTTTTTCCTTACATTAATTAATCTGTATGAAAATTTCACACAAATACTATATACACATTTAAATTGTGTTATTTATTTTCAAAAAACAAAATGTTAATTAATATTTAGTATACTAGAGAGCTCGAATATGGGACTTTGTATAATAATTTATATTCCTACTATTTGTTTATTTATAGTTTAAGATTATGAATTTGAATTAAATAAAGGTTAAAAAAAAAAAAATATTTCTTTGTATAAATTTAAATGTGGGAATTGAGATGCTCACCTTTGTGGGAATCGTACTCTTTTTTTAAGAAGTTAATGTTTTTTTTTCGTGCAAAAGGTTTTTTATTAAACAAATTCAATTTTAGGTGTGTATGATGGTAAATCCAAATGATAAGTGAGTTACTTAGTTTTAATGTACTTCGTTTTTTAATAAAATTGAAGCCGCTGAATATATTTTAGAAATTACATTTACGCGATTACTAAATTTAAAGGTTGGCAATTAATAATTCATATATATGTATTTCTCAAGTTTTAGCGATTTTTCTTAAGCTAATATTACAATTAATATTAAAAATAATAAATATTATAAATTCATTTTTGTTTTATTATTTTTGGTGTCCAAAGTTGTTTGGACACAGTCCATTTTTCGACGTAGTGTCCATATTGATACTGCATCCGATAGAAACTTTTCCAAATCTGTAAGCAGAATATAATGAAAATTCCATTAAGATTTTGTTTATTTCAGGGACGTAACAGTTACAAGAGAAATAATGAGAATGTCTTATATAATCATGTTATGATGATTTCAACTAAAGGTTTTAATTAACAGTTATTGTAATATATAATTAATATTGGTCATCGTAACCAATATTGGTGAGAAATATTTTTTTTTTTTGGTTATGAATAATTATTAAAATAACCAAAAAACTTTTGGTTACCAATAACCATTATAGAAAGTAATTTTATTTTTTGGTTATTGCTTCCCGGATGGATATTGTATATTTTGGATGCATTTTTAAAGGTCTTGCAATTTAATTACACTGTCCAACAGCATTTTTGGAACAGAATAGCGACCCTATAATTCTGAAAGGGTATGTTGAGTAGATCATTTTTGTAGAACAAACTTATGGTCCAGCACGTCTGAGTATTTTTTTTTTACTGTGGGTCAAAGTTTTCATTTTTTGGTCGAAGGGAGCATTATACTTTATGAAAAAAGTGCTGTAAGTTAAGGACTAAAATATTCTACGAAAATGTTTGCCGAAAAATTTCAGTGGGGGTCACCAAAAACACCATTGTTGTAAATAAAGCGCTTTATACTTAATTAGTAAAATTATACACCAACATATACAAAACAGGTAAAAACGGCGTCAAGTTCGGCCGGGCCAAACACTGAGTTCTCGCGTCTAGTCAGCTGTGACTTACAAATCGGGTGTGATATTTATTAAAATTAATAATATAAAATAAAAGAAAAAATTCAAGCATAATTGTGCTACTAAGCAGTACATATCGGGTGTGATTTTTACTAAAATTAATATAAAAAAAAGAAAAATTAAAGCTTAAATATGCATGGCGGATTCTGTTTGCAAATTAAGAGATTGGTTTTGTTTTATTTGTGGACATTTTACGCACCATCAAAGCAGAAGAAAGATATTGCCTACAATTGAAGAACCATATTTTCTTTTCTTTGGAATACGATTTTTATCTGAAGCTTGGATACAAAAACCGTATGTACTACTTGCGAAAGTGGTCTTTTGACCTGGTACAAAGGCGTTACTAAGGCGCTGCCATTTTCTGCGCCTATTACATGGATAGAACCTGAAGATCACAAATCAGATACATGCTATTTCTGCGTAAATTACAAATTTAGTAGAAGCCAAAGGCACTACGCGACAATGACATACGAAGCAACAAAAAATGTCATTTTACCAGAAGTGCGCTGTGAAGGTGTTCCGGTTTCTCAACCGCCTACACATACATTTTCGGCCAACATAACAGTCGCCAATACAGAAATAACAGCGGCGGTTGGAAACATATCAGATATAAGTTACTTGCCTCTTGATGGTTTAAACATATGTCCTAATTTGTAGACCAAACTTATTTTGAAGATCTTGTAAGAGATTTAGGACTATCAAAAGAGAAAGCTGAAATATTATGTTCCAGATTGAAAAACAGGAATTTGATAAAAGCCGATGTAAAAATTACATTTCCAAGAAAAAGACACGCCGATCTGGAAAGTTATTTTAAAAAATCAGAAGAACTTGTATACTGTTGCAGTATTGAAGAGGTTCTAAAATATCTAAAGCTTCCACTGGACTCTTCCGCTTGGCGACTATTTATAGATAGTTCAAAACACAGCTTAAAAGCAGTTTTACTGCACAATGGAAATCAGCATGCATCAATACCGGTTGCGTATTCCACAAAAAAGGAGGAAACATACGCAAATATTTCAAATCTCTTAAATAAAATTGAATACTATAAATATAAATGGAAAGTATGCGCAGACTTCAAAATGATTGCAATATTGACTGGAATGCAAACAGGATACACAAAATATATGTGCTTTCTTTGTAAATGGGATTCACGTGCTACCAGCAGCCATTATCATATTAAATATTTCGAAGAACGTAAAGAAAATATTATTGGTGATTTAAATGTAATCCATGAATCCCTTGTCCCAAAAGATAAGGTCATATTTCCACCGCTGCATATTAAGTTGGGCATGGTGAACATTTTTATTAAAAGCTTAAATGCTTTCAAATGCATTCAAACAATTTTCCCCAGATTATCTGCAGCAAAATTAAAAGAAGGTAACATACGGTTTTAAGAAATAATTTATTTCATTCAATGTAAATTACCTTTTCTAGGAATGCTCGTTGGACCCGATATAAGAAAATTATTACAAGATGAAGAATTTTATGGTCATCTGTCTGATATGCAAAAGACAGCATTTGACTTTATGCAGCTGGTTATATCAGAATTCCTTGGAAACTCAAAGCACAAAACTATGCAGAAAATATTGAAGCTAATCGGTTTTAACAATATTGGCGTTAAGATGTCACTAAAGCTGCATTTTCTGCACTCTTATCTCAATTTTTTTAAAGAAAACCTTGGAGCGTTTTCAGATGAACACGGTGAAAGGTTTCATCAGGATATAAAGGTATTGGAAGAAAGATTCAAAGGGAAATCCCAAAATGTAATGCTTGCTGAATACGTATGGGGCTTGTACAGAAACCTTCCCCCATCGGAACATTCACGTCAAGCTAAATACAGGAAAGCATATTAAGTTTAATCTTTAATCCATTGTCATACTACTGCTATTTCCCAATTCCCTTTTACTCGAAAATTTGAAGCAAAAAAATAAATATGTACATACTATAATAAACCAGTATTAAAACAAAATTATAATTTTTTTACAGAAGTTGGCGTGTAATTTTACAAATTAAGCATAAACGGCTTTATTTACAACAATGGTGTCTTTGGTGACCCCCACTGAAATTTTTCGGCAAACATTTTCGTAGAATATTTTAATCCTTAAATGTCCTTTTTTAAAGGATATTTTTTTATTTTCTCGAAAGAAGGGTCAAATTGACCCATAAAGAGACCAGTTAGAGGGTTAAGATCTTCCACAAAAATAATCCTCATACAATTCCACAATACAACTCTGACCATAAGAATTCTCTGAGACATTAACTTACAGCATTTTTTTCATAAAGTATAATGCTCCCTTCGACCAAAAAATGAAAACTTTGACCCACTGTAAAAAAAAATTGTCAGACGTGCTGGACCATAAGTTTGTTCTACAAAAATGATCTACTCAACATACCCTTTCAGAATTATAGGGTCGCTATTCTCTTCCATTCAAAAAGTCTTAATTTGTTGGACAGTGTTATTAAACTTTTAATTAAACTATTTAATGTTAAATTTTTAATAAACTTTTTGATTAAATAATATTTAATTTTTTAAAGTAATAAACATTTCTTACAAAACTGCACGTTTTGTTTACTTTACTTAAAAATATATATCCTTATCCATTGAACACCATTACATTAAAAATACAATACGTATCTGGGTAGATATATCAAAAAATAAAATTACTTTCAGTAATGTTTATTGGTAACCAAAAAATTTGTTGGGTTTTTATAATAGTTACTCATAACCAAAATAAAATATTTCTCATTAAAATCAGTTGCGGTGACCAAAATGCTATATATTTTACGATAATTGTAAAAAATTCCATAAAATAGGTAAGGCGAATTTAAACGTAACCTTTCCTTCCGAAAGTAAAAAATAACAATTGTGTTGCGTCCGTGCTTTATTTGAATTTGATTTCCTTTTGGTTATAAATACCAAAACTGGTTATAAGGTTGCTTTTCTTTTTTTATACCCGAAAAATTGTTCTAAATACCAATTTGTTTTTTTTTCATATTAGCCGACGAATTATAAGAATATCTTTTTATATAGTTTCTGTTTAAAATATATTATATTAATAGGGTTCGTCCTTTAAATCTCCAATATTTACGACAGCAAAATGTTATACTGCTTTTAGTTTAACCTTCATCTAACCTTCAAAAAAACTTACGTTTTTACCCTCGTGTGTCGTTTTCCACACATACGGGATATCTACATATTTTGCACTAGCAACATATATTTTTTTATTTAAAATCATGATATACCATCAATAACATATACAAGCAGATTCCAGCCCTCGAAATTCGAGTGCAAGTTCTAGGAAATTTTATTTTTTTTAATTAAATAAAGACCCTAAAGATATGCTAATCGATTATAGCCAATTCACAAATCAACACTAAAAACAAACTCATTTTTATTACAAACACATTAACAAATTTAATAAACACACACATAACATATGTATAATTTTATGTATGTGGTACTAGCAACTTTTAATGCAATTTACTCAAAATAAAGGGAAAAATTTTAAAATCTGAAAACCTGCAAAGCGGCTAAAAAGAAATACCTTTCAAATAATATACGTTTGGTAAAAATCGGGATAAAAAAAAACATCGATCACAAGAAATCGTTTAGCCCATTAATATTATATATTTTTATATTTTGGTATCTCAGCAAATTAGTTTCTCTTCAATACATTTAAATAAACATTAGGGTTATTAGTATAGCTTAGGGTTATTACATACCTTCTTGGTAGAAACAGCACATCGTTTTATATACATTGTTCTTAGTTTTCGACTTCTCGTAATAACATATGTAACATCTAGCTTTTCCTTCGATATTCAGGGAAACACATTTTAATCTTTTTGGGGTAACGTCAAATGATACTGATGAGCACTCTCCAGATTCTGAAGGTTGACGAATCATTGAAGATGTGGAATATGCTATTGAGCAACTGGGCTCCCCCACTGATTCATTTTCTAAATTATTGGTAATACAAGAGGTATTCTAAGCTCACACGTAAAACGTAATAAGTTTTAGTGCAAACTAAAACCCAAAATTCAATTCCATATCGGCTTAGAAGGCATATGTTGTTGAAACTTGCATCTCCTATGAAAACATAGCAATTGTTCGTCAATTGTAACACATTCAGATGGTTTGCAGTAATAATAGTTCAGACCATTTGTCGAATATTTCACGAATTGCAGCAAATTAGTCCGTAATGCTTTCTTGATGTCTGCTTATAATGTTATCGAACCAAATAAGACCATTCATGTATTGAAATGTCTTCTTCGACATCATCGCTCCAAATACATCCAACATTGTCTCATTCTTTCATCTAGATTATCACAATTATATCTAAAACATTAGATTAGTTAGAAGCATAGACCTGTAAAATCCAGCTAAAATAGGAACACCGATATATGCATGTAACAAGTTTGAGTCGATTTCGGTATAGCTTTCACAGCATTGCTCCATTGCATACGCATTTGATCACTTCAGAATAACATTATCAATTGTTTATATTGTATAATAGGTACACAGTTTGTCATAACATCAATAGGAATGGACATTTGATGGCAAAAAATTATGTTCCTAGTACAAAATATATATAAATTACATATGTGTGGAAAACCACACACCAGGGTAAGCAACGTCACTTTTTAAATATCTCGTTGTAAAAAAATATTTTTGAATCAATTAATACGTTTTCTGTATAAAATTGATGCGACAGCAAAAGTCAAGAAATTTCATGAACATCGCTTAATTATTATTTTTTCTGTGTACAAAATATTTTCATATTGTGTGGTTTTCCACACAAGGGTGAGATGAAGGTTAATCTAGTTTAATAATTTGTATAAATACTTCGATTGGTACACGGAACATAATTTGCTCTTGTATGCAACTTCATTTTAGAAGAAATATATTAATAAAGTTGTTGAAGATAAACCATTGCATTTCAAAATATTTCAATACTACAATATAAATTTTTAAACCTAATGAAATCTATCTAAAGGTTACCGAATTGCAACATTTTTTGTTTACAACATTTACAGACTCCACATATAAATGTTTAAGCTACAAAACTTTTTAGAAAAAAATTATGCTAAATTTCAAATCCGGCGTTTCATAAAACAAAAACTTACGTTGTGCAGAGGCGCTTGTAGCACTTATATATATTTTTTTCTATGGATCTAATTTTAAAATATTTTGATTTTAACTATTTTTTTGAGATAATGGTGAATACTTGAATATTGTATTTTCGTTAACTTAACAACGCTGTGAAAAATGATAAGGCAGTGTATGTCAAAAGTTTTGACGTTTGGTAAACTTTAAAGGTATTGGTTTTTTTGTGTGTGTATATAAAGTACTGCTGAATAAACGGAAATTTCCAATAATTTCGAATTTTTTGTGTACGATCGTACAGGTATAAAAGGGCTTTTCAGGATGGAAACCGTCCTATTTTGCTGAAAATCCATCCAAGTGTTTTTTAAACGTTGGCGAAACATTTTTTTTCTCTGAGGAAAACGTAAGTAAAACTGGTTTTTTTGGTTATGATCTCTTTTATTTTTTTTATCATAAATTTTATTTATGATCTTTAATTTTTTATTGTTAATCATAAATATAATTTATGGGGTTTTATTAAACTTCATTTTTTATTTCAAAAGGATTTTGGTTAATTTCATTAATTTTAAACTCATAATTGAGTGCCGATTGCCTTTAAACCAATTAAAAATATAACCAAATGTGAGTTCACCTTGTTCTAAATGTATTAAAACCCCAGTTTTTCTAATTAAAATTTTTTCTCCTAAATAGAAAATTTTATTCCCAACGTAAATAGCCTTGGCTGTTACCATAAACGGTTACTTTCTCATTAGATAGTTTTTTTTTATCAAAAGGTAACACAAAACATACACGCGTAAATGAAAAAAACCAATTCCTTAACTAATTTTTCCATTTCAGCACTGAAAAACCCTTAAAGAAAGCTTTTGGCTAAAATCTTGGCATTTCACAACTTGGTTTTATGAGCGGAGGCGTCAAGCGCATAAAACCAGTTACTTCCTTTCCTTTGGGAACGGGAAACCCTTTGCGCAAACCCGAATTAAAACTGTAGAAAAATACCAACCGCTTTATCATCTGCATTTTCTTCAAAAGTTTCAACCTGCAAATCTACACCCTTATCATTACCACCATCATCACCATCACCAAAAGTGTTAAAATCATATTTTTTTTTCATACAAAATCATAAGTGAAAAGTGTTAAAATCGGGCATAAATCGTAAAAATTAGCTATTGTGGCCAGTCAGTGAAAAGTGTGAAAATTAGAAGAAACGGGAAAAATCGTCTAGGGTAGAAAAATTACAAAGTCTAAAGCATAGTTAAAGTCCAAAGTGCAATTAAAAAGAAAAAGAAGAAGAATCAGAAAAACCGCACATAAAAAGTTGTTAAAAATCATTAAGTCTTCACGATTCAAGTTAAAAAAAAAAAATTTCACGTTAAAATCACTTTTTTTTTATTAAAATTAAAGAATAAAATTTCACTTTAAATATCACCTTAAAGTTTAATGTTAAATTTTTTTTATAAAACTTCAGTTTTTAAAGAACTTAAATGAAGAATCTTTAGTTTACCTGAAAAAAAAGGAAAAAAATAATTGGTACAATATGTTGAAATATCCTAAGTGTAAATGTAATCATATACATATCTTACCTTTTTTTTTTGAAGTGAATTAACCCCTTTGTAACGCAAAAATCAAAATAAAACGAGACTCTTCAGTGCTCTCCAATTATTAGAACAATTGTGCTAAAAAGAGTAAAAAAAAAACAAAATATATATATATATATATTAATTGATTAATAAATTATTAAATGATTTTTTTTACTTACCATGCATAACCTGTGCTAAAGTTAAAATCACACTATCGACTAACTAACCATAACCATATGAAAAAAAAAATATATAAAAAAAAAAATGAGATAAAGACAATCAAGGAAAAAATAATAATAATTCCGAAAAAAAGTAATTTGGTGACTTTAACTTGACGCTAGATCGCGCTACAATCACACATTCTATTCCGCGATTTCTTTTTAGGGTTTTTTTTTTATTAAGTAAAATAAAACAGAAAATATTGGAATGAGTTAAGGGAAAAAAAACACGAAATTGAGAAAAAAAAATTAACAAAGTGTGATAAAACAAATTTGCATCATATCATAATACATAGCTTCATCAACATCAGTTACCAGCATCCAGCAGCATGAAAGATCTTTCATCGAGGGACTGTAAAACTGTAAGTTGGTATTTAACATTTTTGTCTTAATTTATTTCTTTGCCGTGGGTCAGTGATCGTTCACTGGTAAAGCTTTATTTTAATATTTTTATATTTGGGCTGTTAACATAACGAAAGCTCTCATGGAGTCATCCTGTTAAGTTAACAGAGCATTTTACGTGGCTTAAAAAAAATTGATCATTTGCTGTTGCTGTAATTTAAGAATATTGTCAGCAATTAAAATTGATGAATATAGGTACCAAATACTTATATTAATTTATTTATGGTTCCTGGACAATTAAAATAAATTATTTAAAGATTAATATTAAAAATATATCATAGCGGAAAGTAAGAAGAAGCATCGCTCTTCTCTTTTGAGAGTATAGTGGTGAGTTTCTGTCCTGACTAAACATCCAAGCCCTTAAATGAGTGCATTCGTTACCGATTTAAATGATCAATTTTACAAGCTATTTAGATTGTTTTTTTTTTGGGTTATTGTACATTTCGATAATTAAATATTTTTTAATAACGATTCTTTTTTATAAAAGTTGTTTTTCCCTTCGATTTTTTTTACTGTTTATAAATTTTCATTAACAACTATTTTTTTGTTATAAACCAAGTTATTCTTGGAACTACATAATTTTTTCCGCGATTTTTTTTTATTTTTTCAAATTTTTTTCCTTAAATATTGTATATTTTATTTTTTTGTCCTTGGCAACCGAACGGGATGCAGACCTTTAATAATTTTTTTTTCAGCGTTTTATTTCGATTTTTGCGACCCTAGTAGTTTTTGGTAGTAATATTTAAACTTTAGAATTTCTTTTTAATTTTTTTTTTTTTTTCATTCAAAATTTCTTTTAATTATTATTAGATAATTATTATTAAATAATTTCTTTTTGTATGCTTCATATGTCCAGTATAAATGCTCACTTCATATTTTTACATTTTAGAGTAAACTGATTTTAGATTTTAAGTTGAGATTAGATTTATAATTAAGTTAATTATAGGTCATATGTTTTTTTTCTCCATCTTTTATATAAAATTTTAATTATGAATTTCTAAAAAGCCTTTGTCTTTATTCCTGGTAACCTGTTCGGATAGGGTCATTTATTCGTGGGATCATATTACACAAATTTTAGCTTTCCAGTATATGATCATGGTAGGGAGGGGTAAATGTGTGTACCATCTATACGCATTCGGTTAGAGATACGACACTCGGTTCCATCATAAATAAATATTTCTTTTCACTTCTTCTTTTCTTCTAACTACTAAGCACGTACAAAATAAAATTTTCCCTGGTAGCATATCCCCTTTAGTAACTATCAAGCATAATGTAGCGAAGAATCCTCCCCGTTTGCCGACGAGATAGAGGCCGGAATATAGGTGCGTGCTGCTGCTACTAAAACTTGACAACAACAATTCTATTCGGTTATCTGCTGATTTTGGTTACATGCTACAGTTGCCGTAAAACTTACGTTAATAAGTATAAGTATTTAAATCATAAAACAAAAATTAAAAACTTTGTAGTTTACTCACGTATTAGAGTGTTAGTAAATATTTACATTAAGGTGGCCCTTCATTATATGGAGCAGAAGCGTGTTCAAACTCTCGGTCGCACCCCCTAGAAATATGCGAATAACAAAAAAACTGAGAAATACAAAGTTTTGGGCCAATCAAAAAACATTTAGAGGCGGCTCAACGTGATTGAAAATTTCAAGTGTGTTTTATATGGGGAAAATTTGACTTTCTTTCAGATTTTTCAAAAATTTTGTTCTATAGTTTAACTTTTCCGAACAACTGTTATATAATTCGGAATCACTATTAAATTATCTTTCGAAAACTTGAAAATCGAATAAACACTCGACAAGAAATAGGAAATGCCCCAGACCACTTTTGTGCCAAAAAAAAAACTAGGTCAGGAAATTTGATGGCACTTTTTTCAACTTTAAGAAATTAATTAAAGCTAACATTTTGTGTTAGTCTCTATACTAGTAAGGACTCAGATGTGAAGTATTGTTTTATTACCAATTTGCTAAGCTATTAAGCATTGAGACCGAATATGGAAAATTTTTTTGATAACATTTTGAAAACTCCTTTTTAAAGTTCTAAAAAATTTTCTTAAACAAAATTTAAAAAAATTTATCTATATCTTTAAAGTCTTATTGAATGCATGCTAGAGATTAATTGTATGAGTTCCCTATGCCAGAATTTTTTGACAAGGACTTAATTTTTCCGGATTTCGAGAAAAATTACATTTTTGTAAAATATTCTGTAAATGTACTCTTTCTAAATACTTTGTATCAAAAATTCATCACTTTTCTACTTATGTTCTATATTATCTTAATAGGTGTTCGGAAAAAAATAATATGACCTCATTAACCCTTTTGAGACTGGGGTCACATATGACCCCAAACTAATAAAAGACAATTTATTCAAGAAATTCAAATATTTTGTAAGTGCTGTTGAATTTTTAGATGCGATGCTTAAAATATAATAACCAAATATGTTAGACTTCCGTTCCTTAAATTTGAGATAAATCTGAGAACGTTAACCCATCATTTACCAAGGCCAGCTTTGTATTTTAAGATATTTTTAAATAAAAATTACGGAAAACGAATTTTTCTATTAAACTAGATGAAACCACTATTTCGAATTTAAGAAAAGTAATTCAGTGAATTTTTATTTATTTAACCCTTCAGTGCTCCTGGGATCAAAATAATCCATTGTGATATATCTGCTTATTGTCCGCGAATATAAATAAAAACAACTTTTAACCAATTTTGTTATAAAATTATTTTTTATATATAAAAACTATGTATATTTTTCTAAATAAAACAATAAGACCCACAAATGACCCAAAGCTAATAAACAATTTATTCAAAAGAATATGAAATATAAAATTAATTCTATTTATTTTGGTGTATTTAAGGATGATTTAGTGTGCGATTCAAATTGTTTTCAGTAATCATTTACGAATTGCAATAAGTATTGCTTTTCTTTAATTTTATATAATTAAATTAATTTTAAATTTCATGCAAAGTATTTAGAAAAAGTACATTTACAGAATATTTTACAAAAATCCCATTTTTCTCGAAATCCGCAAAAATTAAATCCTTGCCAAAAAAATTCTGGCATAGGGATTTACCTTAAAATTGGCACAGTTAATCTCTAACTTGCATTTAACAAGACTCTAAAGAGCCGGACATTTTTTTTTAAATTTTGTTTAAGAAAATTTTTCAAAACTTGAAAAAGAAATTTTCAAAATTTTATCAAAAAATTTTCCATTTTCGGTCTCAGTGCATAATATATTAACAAGGTGATAATAAAATAATACTTCTTATTTGAGTACTAGCGGATATAGAGACTAAAGCAAAATGTTGGCTTTATTTATTTTTTTAAAGTTGAAAAAAATGCCATCAAATTTCATGATCTAGTTTTTTTTTTTTTTTGGCACAAAAGTGGTCTGGGGCATTTGCTAGTTTTTGGCGAGGTTTTATTCGATTTTGAAGTTTTATAGCTTTTTAGAAAGGCAATTTTATGCCCATCCTGAATTATATAACAATTCGTTGAAAAAAGTTAACTATAGAACGAAATTTTCGCAAAATCTGAAAACAAGTCATATTTTCCCCATATAAGCGCACTTGAAATTTTCAATTGCGTTGAGCCACCTCTAACTCTTTTTTGATTGGCCCAAAACTTTGTGTATCTTACCTTTTTTGCTATTCGCATATTTCTAGGGGGTACGACCGAGAGTTTGAACACTTTTTTTTCTCCATATAATAAAGAGCCACCCTAATGTACATACATTAGATTATAATATTTAGCTCGATGGCAACAAAATTATCCTTCACCTCTAATGATGCGTATTTTGTGGAATATAGTATATAAAAATGTAACTAATGCTATTTAAATTATAATACAAAAAAAAATATTTAATGTGATGTGGTAAATATACAAACATTTTTAGATCATTCACTTTATAAAATGATGCAAAAAAAAGAAAATATTTTCTGTTCATTTTAACCATATAAAAATGTAATTTCGTTTGAATTTTGTGTAAATAAATCATGGTTATACGCACATTAGACAATCCCTTATTTTAACAAAATGGAACATGTTATTTTAATATATTTTGTTCAAAATTTATACATTAAAAGTAGTTAATAATCATGCGAGAGAGGAGGGTAAAGGATTTCTTCAATTACACATGACTTACACGCTCTTAATTAAAAACTTTATCTTTTTAAATCATGGGAAATGCTTGAAGAGGGACAGTCTCTTAAAACACATACAGCAAAGCTTTGTAAATATTTAGCAATTTGGTTAATTTAGTTTAAAAGATCTATGAATTTATTCCCCGTTCTATACTTTATTATACCCTATACCACTATGTGGTTTGGGTATAATGACTTTGTGCTGCTGTTTGTAACAACCAAAAATATTTGACCTAGACCCATCTTTAATTATACCGATCGAATCAGAATCACTTTCTGAGTTGATTTAACAATGTCCGTCCGTCCGTCCGTCTGTGTGTCCATGTAAACCTTGTAATCAAACTGCAGGTCGCAAATATGAATATATTTTGATGAAATTTGGTATATAAGCTTTCACCGGCCATGGGATGAACGCTGTTGAAATTGGTGCGAATCGGTCCATGTTCAGACCTAGCCCCCATACAAATTACCCATATGAAATCGACATAAATTGCCATAAGATCCAAATTGTCATATAGATCTTACTCAAATTGGGTTTGTATGCATTCATTACATCCATTAATGAGTTGTCCAAAAATGATCCCTTTGACCCCATATAGAGCTGCTTCCCGATCTTCACTTAAATCTATTAAAAAACAAAAATATTGCACTGATTCTTCTCGAATTTTGTTTGTATATATTTTTGGAAAATACAAGAGACTTTACCAAACATGATCAGTATCGGTCCATTTTTGGACCTAGTCCCTATATAGATATATCATCCGATATGAACTTTTTCATATCTGCAGCCAAAAAAATTTATAAAAATCCCACTCAAATTTGGTTTTTGCTTATTTTCTATGTCCAGTTAGTTGGGGCTAAGAGATAGGGTTTCTAAACGCATGGTATAGGGTATCGTATAGTCGGTCTAGACCGACTATAATTTTCTTACTTGTTTAATAATTATATTAATGTCAGCTATTCAACGCCTAGTGAAAATGTACGATCATAAAACAGCAAAGTTAACTGCAAAGGTGGTAAATAAAAACGTTACTGATTGGACAGCTCAAAGAAAAAAACAACTTTGGAAATACGGCATTTAATTATAAAATTGCATGGAGAGGGCAAATCAATGCGTAAAATCGTCCACAGTTCATGCTTATATCAAAGGTATCAACAAAATTTTCAAGTAGAAAATAAACGTCGTAAGGAAAGAAACTTAATGTTTATGATGAGCGGCGGATTTTGAGGGAAATAAAAACAAAACCATTCAAGACCGCAAATGGATTGAAGAATATGGTTAAAACGGATTAAAAAAAAGATGTTTGTGCCGAGACCATTCGAAACGTGTTAAGGAAAAATTATTTACATTGGCGAATAGCCAGAAAAAAACCCTATATCAGCCAAAAAAAAATAAAATTGCATGGGTGAAATTTTGTAAGAACTACTTGTTAAAAGATTCTGACTTTTGGAACACGTTAATTTTACAAAATATTCTTTAATTTGATTATTTTTAACCTTGTCACTTATATTATAAGTACTCTTTACTAATGAGAGTAAATTTAACCTGCATGGATCTGATGGAAAGCAATACGTTTGGCGTAAGCCAAATTCTGATTTCTTACCTAATAACACTCGGGCTACGGTAAATCATGGGGGAGGGTCGGCGATGGTGTGGGGATGTGTTTCAAGTGCAGGAGTAGGGAACATTCATTTTATAGGGAGTAAAATTAATCGATTCCAATATTTAGTTAGACATTTTGAAACAAAATGTGATGCAAAGTGCCGACAAATTGAACATATTGGACACATTTGCTTTCCATCAGGACAACGATCCGAAGCACACTTCACACGTTGCGAAAATGTGGCTCATTCATAATTGTCCAAAATTATTGCAAACACCGGCACAGTCCCTAGATTTCAACATTATTGAGCATGTTTGGAAATAACTTGCCCGTTATCTCTATAATTCCCATTTCAACACAGTGGAGCAGTTGAAGGAGTGAATAAGACGTGAATGGAACAACATAACTCCTGAGTTTTGCGCCAATCTGGTGCAGTGGATGCCCCGACGTTTGGAAGCAGTAATTAAAGCAAAAGGATTTGCTTCCAAGTACTGAAACAGTATTTTATATTTAACTGTCCAATTATGCGTTTGACATGAATTTTTTTAGTTTTGATCCTTTCTTTATTTTAAAAACAGTTTTGAATAAAAGATGCTAAGTATTAAACATTGTTTTAAATGTTTTTTTAATAATCTACAACTCTGTATCAAATTTTTCTTTGAAGTGAAAAAATCGGCATTTGAATATTCTCATGCCTAGTGTCCAATTATACGATTGAACCACTGTATGTCGAAATTACTCTGTCAAATGATTTTTCTATATCTTCAGAGAAAATCAAGCTATGTCTTCTATTTTTCAAATTATGCCTTAATGCCTCCTTTTACGTATGACAAATACTATGTACTCCATGTCTTAGGATAAATGCATGTTGCATTTTAGACATATTTTCTTGCAAATTTCCAAATACGCTTAGCCAAGATCTTCTCAAATATCTTTGAAATAACTGGCAACAAAGAGATATGACGAGACCATTCCAATAGGTTTGCGTTTTTGTCAGGTTTGGGAATAGGTGACAATACTGAAGTTTTCCAATCATGATATAAAGGTCACAGAGGTGAAGTTTTGAACTTTCTGGGGCATTTTGACCAAAGTTTCATTTAGTTCAGAAATATCAATATGTAAATCAATAATAGTATTAGAGTTCATTTTTGCAAAATTAGCAGAAGATTGAGGTAAATTATCAATAATAAGAGATCTGTTTGTTTCAACAATTTCGGGATCAAGCCTCATAAGAACTAACTAAACACCAATAATAAGCAAAGGTCAGCAATTTCTTTAGGGTGGGTTAAATTTTCAATGTTGATGCAATGAGAAGTTGGGAAATTATTAATCGAATCATACTTATCTTAAATTAGTAACTTTTTTCCACAAAAAACGAATATCTATAGATGGATTTAAAGAACTAAGAGAATTTTCCCTTCTATATTCATTTCCATTTGCCAAACTACGGCACCTTCTAAATGATTTCCAAGCTTGCTGTCTCAAACGGATTAATTTAGCAATTTCCGAGTTAAACCAAATGGGATTATTTCTTATTTTTGGTCTACGACTGAGTGAAATGGTTTCATTTGCTGTTTTTCTTAAAATTCGTTTGATTTGTACTGCTTCTCAATTCACATTTAATGATTTTTTGATTTTGTGTAAAAAGAGAATAGGTTGTTTGTGATTTTAATCGGAAAGTGATCTCCAACTTCTGGCATAAACAAACATGACCAAACCAAACCCGGAGCAAAGTTTACACTAGACATGGAAACATCAATGGAGGTAAGTGTATGTCAAGTATTAAGTAAAGGTGGAGATCCATCATTCAGGATCACCATATTTTTATCGTCTGCAAAAGTTTCCCAGATGCTTCCGTCCCACAGTGGACCATTTGACGAGAAGGCGGTCAAAAATCTATAACTTTAGATTGTATTCGAATTTTGATATGCGGTTTACCTTGTTTGGTAGGTGAGACTTTAGCCTTTAAGTTTTGCTATAAAGCGTAATTCTCGACCGAAAATAAAAAAAGTTACGGAGGGTTTAAAATGCATTTTCATTTGTAGTTGAATTTTAGTACAAAAGTGAAGTGTTAAAAGGTTAAAAAAGGTTTTTTTTAAATATAATTTCTTATTTTTTCAGTTAATTTTACAACTAATACTTTTTAACAATTTTTTAAGTTAATTTTTTCAGAAAATGCCAAACTTTGGCCCCCGTAAACTTTTTTGTCCTAATGTGCACAAGGGCCAAAGGTTGTTTTTTTTTTTTTTTTTTGAAAGATCCCGAGTTAAAATATAATTTACTAAGCAGCGAACGTAAAAGTTGCCTGATATTGGTTCAAGATAGAGAAGTTTCAATGAAAAACTCGTATGTTTTTGCTTTAGTTAAATTTTTTTTTATTGTCTTTTTAAATATTTCTAGATCAATTTTTATGGTAAATTTATGAAATATAACAATTTTTATTGTAAATTTACAAAATATATATATTTTTAAATCAAGAAAATTTTTTAACTATATAAAAAAAAGTGTAACTTATTTTTAGTGTAATGAAAAAGTACTTTAAATCAACCAATTTTAGTAAAAATTTCTTCTTTAAATAAAATCGGATTGGTTTCAGCAGTGAAACAACAAAAAAAAAATAAAAAAAAAAACGGGCGCTGCAAGATTTGTAAAGTATATGGAAAATGGACAGTTAAATATTGGAACCGTATCATCTAGCCTTATGGAATGAAAATTAGCCAATACCATTCAGATTGGCACCGACCATACTAAAAATTTCAACGGCATCAGGTTAAACAAACTTTGCAATATAGCAGAGGAAATTTGATGTGGGGATGCTTTAAGTACATAACGGAACGTTTGTCTTTTAACTAAAATAGGTATTTTTTTTTCTTTATTCATTCCATTTGGGAACATAGGGCTTTTACAAGAAAATTCTAACTTATCCTATCATTACATAAAACTTTTATTTCGTCAAACGATTTGTTTTGGATATTGAGTTCTTGTAGTGCTGTTCTACGCCGGGTATTCTTAGGGAGGCCTGAGCTTCGGCTACCTTGGGATGGCATTCCAGTGCAGTCCTTGCGATGCTGCCAATTGGTCTTCGCCAAGTGTGGCGTACCCATTTCCACTTTGGTCTTACTATTTGGCGAATTATGGGCTCTTCGTTCGTTAGTCGCCAGAGTTCAATGTTGGTGATGACGTTAGGCCAAAAGATGCGTCATATTATGCGCAAATATTTGTTTATGAAAACTTGCAATCTTCTCGCTAAGCCATGTTTCACTTCCATGCACCAAATTCCATGCATTGCAAATACGGATCTTCGTATTTTTCGAGATTTGGGGGGATCTCCATGTTTTATTTAACCGACCAAAAGCGGACCTTGCCTTATTTAACCTGTGTGACACGTCTTCTTCCGCTCCTCCATCTATCGACATCATGCATCCTAGATAACAGAAGGATATAACATATTTTATGCGTTGATCTTATACTACAAAGTAGTTATCAGTAGTATTATTTATACGCATTGCATGTGTTTTGGCAATATTTACTTGCAGTCCTACTCTATTTGCCAACACAACCAAATCATTTACTTGTACGAAATGAGACAAATATCGTCAGCAAAATCCAAATCTTTTAGATGGTTTTGGAGATCCCAGACAATACCCCATCTTTTACTGCATACTTGTGTCACAAACTTGTCCAAAACAATGGCGAACAATAATGGAGATAGAGGGCAACCAGCGTTTGTCGTGAATGATTCGCTGATCATGCCATTATGTCGAACTTGGAGTGTGGAATTGTTGTACATAGCTTTTATCAAATTTATCAATTTTGCTGGTACACCTTTTGCTTTTAATGCATCCCATATTGCAGTACGTTTTCTTGAGTCGAATGCTTTTCTAAAGTCTATAAATACTAAATAAAGTTGTGAACGCCATTCGACCGATTGTTATATTATTACACGGAGCGTATTGGGTTGATCCAAACAGTTGCGATGTGGTCGGAAGCCTGCTTGCTCATCACGTAGTGATTTTTCGATACTGTGTAATCTGTTATTTATTATGGTAGCAATAACTTTTTATACATTGTTGAGCAGAGTAATACCTCTCCAATTATCACACTCAGTTAGATCAGTTTTCTTTGGTAGCTTTACTATCTCATCTTTTGTCCACGTATTAGGTAGCTGTTCATTTCGTCAAGCATCACGTATATATGGATGGATGATTTCCGCGGCTATTGCTGGGTTATCTTAGAGTAGCTCTGGGGGTATACCATCTTCACCTGGCGCTATGTTTCTTTTCAGTTTTTGTTCAGTGCATGTAATTTCCTCAATGCTACGCATCAGTATGTGAGGAGCTTTCTGTGTTATCATCGATAAAGTTGCTGATTTCTTTGAAATGCTGCCTCCATCGTTGTGTTTGTTCTTCTACCATTTACATCTTTTACTGAATGATTTCTATTCATATTTTGTTTTGAGAGACGACCTATTATTTGATGTAACTATCTCATGTTGTTCGCGTCGGCAGCTGCTTCTGCTTCACTGGCTATTGTTTCAATATATTTTCTTTTATCGTTTCAGGCTGATTTTTTTCGGCTTTCGCAGCGGTGGTATATTGTGGATTGAAATTTGGGCTACCAATCTTCCGTCATTTAAAGTTTTTCCTGTTCTGAATTAATTTCCAGGTGTTGTCTGACAGCCATTTTTTTCTCTCTGTTTTTGGTTTGTAACCTATTTTCTCTTCTCCAATATCATTTTCGTTCCGTAGTTTTCCAACATCAAAACGTTTTCGCGTCTGTTGTGTGTCTCTTTTGTAAATTTTTTTTAAATTTAGTTCTTATTGTCGCCTCCACTAGCTCGTGGTCACTGTCAGCACCAATGCAATGTGGTCTATTTGGTTTTGAATATTACCGTTTGGGGATGTCCACGTGTATTTATATATGTTTTTGTGTGGAAAGATTGAATCACCAATAAATAATTGGAAATTCTGACAGAATTCTATGAACCGCTCGCCATTTTTGTTTCTAGTTTCCGTGCCATGTGTTCCCATGATGTGGGATATGCCATGGTTGTCATTCCCAATCTTTGCATTAAAAACTCCAGTGAGGATAAGTATGTCGCGGTTTGGAATATTGTGTACCGTAGTGGTTAGTTGATTATAAAATACGTTCTTGACTGAGTCGTCCGCATCTTCCGTGGGTACGTAGCATTGAACAATGGCGATAAATTTTCCAACCTTACTAAAGAAACGAGCTGTAATAATTCGATCCGATTTGGGGTTCCATGAATGTAAGATGGATTTTAAATCTTTGGATATTATAAATGCAACTCCACTTTCGCATCTGTTCTCCTTTCCGCTATACAATACCATATTTCCATTTGTAGACACTATTTGCCCATTTCCACACCACCGCATTTCGCTAATACCCAGAATGGCAACATTGAATTTCAACATTTCAGTCTCCAGTTGAGCGAGTCTTGTCCTGCGTTTTAACGTTCCATTGTCCAATTTGTATCCGTTTTCGTGTGCCAAAGGTTGTCACCAATGTAGGAGATATGTTTTCTATTTCTCTTGCACTAGTTTCGTTAATCATTTGAATTTCAGATAAGCGGGTGATTTGTCAACTGTATCCTATGATGGAACTGGGGCTGCCAGCTCGGAGTCACCATCTCGACTGTAATACACAGCTGGGTTTCAGTGACTATGGGTGTTCCGTCTGTCATCTATTTACCTGAGACGCGTCGGTGTTAGCTTGCCAATAAGGTTACCCAGCTATGCGCTTTCTCACTCTAGCTACCGACAAACGTGTGTCTGTCTTCGTTTAAGACCGGAAGTAGTGAGCTGCTTAAGAAATTTCATCAGAGGAATTGCTTCTTGCTATCCCCAAGTGGATAGCAGACAGAAATATTTCCACCTGAGAAAGACTCCATTCCCCAACTAAAATACATAGTCTAATGAAAAAGGAAGACCACCTTAATATTCCTCAGTATATCTAGTCTAAATTTATGGAGAGAAGCAACACATTCCGAAGGACAACTATTGCTTCACCATGATGGGGATCTGAAACTTACCTTCCAAAATTGTTAAAAGTTGGTAAAACCAGAAATTTCGATTAACTAGCGCTATGTTTAATGCCCGTCTGTCTATCTGTATGTTTATATAAACCTTGTAATCAAACTACAGGTCGCAAATCTGAATTTATTTTGATGGAATTTATTTTATCAGCCATAGAGTGAACATTATTGAAATTGCAAAAAAAATCTGTGCATGTTCAGAATTGTTCCAGACAAATGACTCATGTGAGATCGACTTAAATTGCCATAAACCTTCTAGAACTTTCTTATTTGATTTTACTTACAAATAAAAAGATAAGTAAAAAAAAAGTTGTGCTTTTGTATTAACTGTGGCTTATTAGGCAGTTGAGTTCGATTATTGGTTGCTTCAGTCAATAAAAAATTTTCATCACCATTATATGTACAATCAAATATAAAACAATCATAGATATTTTAAAAATCAATTGTTTTAGATTTCGTATGGATATTTGAAAAATGTTTTTCATTTATCAGAACAGAATAAATTTTGGTTGCAACAACGAATCCGTTCTATGTGTGTGTGTGTGCATTTTTATTCAACAACACAAGATTGGATCGCTATTGAGGTTTGCGAAAATCAACGATTTTCTCTAGTGAAGTTAAATTGCACAAATTTTTCTTAATAAAATTTAATCTTTAATTAGGCTATACATAGACAAATAGATATTCAAACACCATCTGTGAAATATTATGCTTATCGAATTTACCTTCCTGCCAACAGCTCCAATTTTAAAAGTGTATCCCAGCATATCACATAAAAACCAATCAATTTATATCCAGTTGTAAACTTTTCACTTTTCGCATAAATCTTATTTGTTACATATTTTAAGCATCTAAATGTTACAATCATTTTTTTGTTACAAATTTGCACCCACCAGGAAAAGAATTCCATCAATCTAGTAAAAGGGCAAAATGTTGTAACAAAACTTTATTACCATGTCATGCATAAATCATAGACACATTTGTATTCCATAGTTGACTTTATATTCACATTTTTATTGTTAAAAACAAGAGCAACAACATCAACATTGTACCACATCGTTGTATCATTTATAAATACAAACAGCAAACTATGTGCGGCTGGAATAACTTGAGACGATTGGTTAGTTGGTTGTGTTTATAATATCGTTAAGGGTGCCATTATTGAGATCATATATTATTCTTCTTTGACATCGATACGCTATGAATTTATTATGGAGTTTTAATAGATGCTTTCAACTTTATGGACGGATTTTATGGTCCAAGATTCCTTTAAATGCATTCATTACTAGATCTACAAAAAAATGTATCTTATGACTTCTTTAAAAAACTTATATTTAATTTAATTGCATTTATGAAATCTGATGATCAATAATTACCAACGTGAGTAATAATGAAAAACATGAGCTGCATCGCAAAATTCTAAAATAGCCAAAAACAAAAGTCGACATACTTACATATAGCCAAAACCAAAAATCTCCAAAATGAAATACAGTATTACCTCCTTAATCCGAACAGATATAGTTTCGACCTTTGTCCGAATTATTGGATCGGCCGGACTATAGACAATAATTTTAAAACCTCAAAACTTGGCTATTTTTTTATTCTCATTTCAATGAAATTTACTTTAAAAAAATTAAGGATAAAATAAATGAGTACACTTGATATTCATTTACATATAATTCATTTACAAAACTTTAACAAAACAAAATTAAAAAAAAAATAACCGTACAAACAAAATTTTATTGTTTAAAATGTGAGCTAATTTTTGCTTGAATACATTTCTCTTTGTGCAGTTTTTCTGAATTGTTTTTAGTTTTTTTTTTTAAATAGTATTTGCTTCACATCTGTTTGTTCGGCCCATAAAATAGCTTTTGCAAAAAGTGCAGTTATTTCTTTATCCGACCCTGTGTCTCCAATTTCGTGAATTTCTTCCAGAGATCTATTAGAGTCCATATTTTCTTCAACATATTGGTTTGACATAACTGACTGAACTATATCTTCATTAGAAAAATCGAAATTAAATTCATTTTCGTTGCGTGCCCAACCACTAATTTCAGAAGTGCACAAATTAGAAAAAAGTTAAGGATGGACAGCGTTGAATAAATAGAATTCATATCTTGACACGTCGGGTCTGTTTCAATTCCCAATTCGCTTCCAGTGGTGGTATCTGGCAGCAACCCAGCTTTTAGCTATATTATTTTTGGGTAATATCTTGCCAACAAGAGTTTAATAAGAAAACTGCATTGCGCAAATTAAATGCTTTCAGAACATTCGTGATATTTACATCGTCTTCTTAAAGAATGTGATTTAAAAGATTTAATTAAATAATTTTTGATCCATTGGTTATAGGATTGCCGTACAATTTGGAGGCAGAAACAAAATTCGAAAGTTAGGGTAATCATTGATTTCCTTTTCTTTTGGGTGTGATGATGCATTATTCAACACCAAAAGATTTTAGTGGCTTGGTAGCAATGGTCAGAAACTCCTTCACATTTTTAATAAAAATTTTTTCAACCACTCTTCAAAAACGGAAGTCGATATCCAACCTTTTTTGGTAGACTTATAAAAAGAAGGAAGGTCAACATTTCCTTGGTTTTGCAGGCTTCCCTATTGCAAGAAGAGGCAACTTATGAGATCCAGATGCGTTCCCGCAGGGCATGAAGGTAAATCTATCTTTCGAAATTTTTCTAGCAGGAGCTGATTGTTCCCCAATGTGAACCCATGTAGTTAGAGGAAGTGCCCTCCAAAATAGCTTAGACTCATCAGCACTATATATTTGATCCTCATTAGGGTCCATTTCTTTGACAGTTTCCAAAAGTTTTGTTTTAAACGGCTCTACAGTACAATTATCGCTTGATAATTTCCCCCCACATATCTTAAAGCATCCGAGATTTAAACTTTTGTAACCAACCGTTGCTTGCAGAAAAGTTATCATTCCTAAGAATCTGTCTGAGAGAATATTTTGCTTTATATTTTACAAGCTCCGCCGAATATTGGTACGTAATAATTGCGTTGCGCTTCTTGCACCTGTGGATTTTCACCAAGCCTTAAAGTTTTTCTTTGTCCTAAATTAATTTTTTTTTTTTCGTCTAAATCACCAATATTTTTTAAAATATAAAAATTACATACCCAATCCTCTCAAAGTTTGAGACACATATTTTCTTATTTTACTTTTTATACCCTATACCACTATGTGGTTTGGGTATAATGACTTTGTGCTGCTGTTTGTAACAACCAAAAATATTTGACCTAGACCCATCTTTAATTATACCGATCGAATCAGAATCACTTTCTGAGTTGATTTAACAATGTCCGTCCGTCCGTCCGTCCGTCCGTCCGTCCGTCCGTCCGTCTGTGTGTCCATGTAAAGCTTGTAATCAAACTGCAGGTCGCAAATATGAATATATTTTGACGAAATTTGGTATATAAGCTTTTATCGGCCATGGGATGAACGCTATTGAAATTGGTGAGAATCGGTCCATGTTCAGACCTAGCCCCCATACAAATTACCCATATGAAATTGACATAAATTGCCATAAGATCCAAATTGTCATATAGATCTTACTCAAATTGGGTTTGTATGCGTTCATTACATCCACTAATGAGTAGTCCAAAAATGATCCCTTTGACCCCATATAGAGCTACTTCCCGATCTTCACTTAAATCTATTAAAAAACAAAAATATTGCACTGATTCTTCTCCAATTTTGTTTGTACATATTTTTGCAAAATACAAGAGACTTTACCAAACATGTTCAGGATCGGTCCATTTTTGGACCTAGTCCCTTTATAGATATAGCATCCGATATGAACTTTTTCATATCTGCAGCCAAAAAAATTAATAAAAATCCCATTCAAATTTGGTTGTTGCTTATTTTTCAATGTCCAGTTAGTTGCGCCAAAGAGATAGGGTTTCTAAACGCATGGTATAGGGTATCGTATAGTCGGTCTAGACCGACTATAATTTTCTTACTTGTTTTTGTTTGTTTTTATGTCAAATATCGTTGATTTGTTCAGCTACTTCTCTGATAGATTTTCACTTTCAATTGTGTCCAATGTTTTGCATTTTTGTGTCAATATTACTGCATTAAAATTTTTACAACATTCTTTGCTTCTTACTCAACGTTGAAGATAACTGTTTGCTTTAACAGCAAAATAACGTAAAATAACTTGTGCAAAGAAATAAAAACAAAACAAAAAATTCAAAAACAAAAAACGGACTACAGAGGTAAAATTTTTAAACTGTCCGGATTGTTGAGCTGTCTGAACTACTAAATAGTCCGGATTAAAGAGTGTCCGGATTAAAGAGGTAGTGCTGTATTCCCAAATGACATTCTAAATGCAAGGCCAATTGTTAAGAGCTCCTGATTTAATTTAAAAAATCCATATTTTCTCATGGGCAGCTACATGTAGCTTGCTCGAGAGTAGGAACGCCGAAAAATTTTATAATTTTTGCATCGAGTGAAAACACAACAAATATTATATATAACAAGTAAGAGTGTTAAATTGGGCTGTGCGAAATCTTTGATACCCTCCACCTCGGTTTGAGTATTGATAATAAATGTAACCAAAATATTTGAACAAGTAAACAATTTGTTATACTTAATACCAAAATATTTCAGCAAATTCTTTGGGTTGATCCGCTTAACAGATGATTTTTCTTTATTTCAAGAGTTGGTCTATAAAGCTCTCTTACACTACTAACTCGCGTTCCAACGAGGAAAGATCGTTTTGGTTTTTTCTATTATTTTGGATAAAAGAAAACACGTTTCGGTATTTGCTTTTTGGTCATCGTGGTTGCTGATCGGTATGCGTTTCCGGTTATATGACATAACCACTCGTTTAATTTAGTTAAAGTTTTTGCAAATTAAGTAGCTCGCCCTCTTCTATTGCGAAGGTAATGCCTGTGTAGGGTGCAAATACACATTAAATTAGCTAGTTTCTTTCAACAGGCCAAATAATATTTCATTGTGGTCGTATACGTCGGATGGAGTAACAAAATTATAACCAAAAAAAGCTCTCTCAATTTTTTTGTTAAAATATTTCCATATTTGGAAAACACAGAGAATAATTTTTTTTTTACATATTAAAAGGGAGTTTTCACTATAAGATTTTGTGGTAACACAAAATAACACAGTACAATACAATATCTAAACCAGTGATGCACACTTTTGACTTTGTATTAAATTATGTTAATAAAATACATTTTCATTTATTAAATCCAAATACTACTACTTGGGAATTATTATCGAACTTAAATTTTTTGGGTTTTACTTTGCATACCGTGAAGTCAAATTTTGAAGTCACCTTGAACACTGGGTCAAATTAGGGATGTCAAACGCAAAAAACAAATATAAAAACATTTTAAATAAAAAAATTTTTCGTCTTTATATTCTGAATAACTTCATCCAAAAAATTGTGAAAAATAATATATAAATAACTTCCTCAGCAAATTGCGCTTTATTTATGTAACAATTTTTATGTTCGCAATTCTTAAATATCATTTGAGGTTTTCTCAACTTCATTGAATTAAAATTAATGTTTTATTATCCTGAAATGCTATTAATGTCGCCTGAATGGCTATTTTTTTTTAAATGTAGACATTTTTAAATGTTATAATATTTTTTTAATTTCAATTTGTGTTTAAAGAATAAAATTTATATTTTCAAAATTCAATTGATGTCTTCTAAATTTCAAGTTATTTTTTCCGACGTTTTAATATGATTTTCTGAAATTCAATTGATATTTTATAATTTATAATTGGAAATCTGAATTCCAATTTTTAGAATTGATATTTTCTTAAATTTGAATGGAAAATTTAAAAGGTGCAGTTTTGTATTTATCTGAATAATAATGCTTTAGTAATTATAAACAATTTTTAAAAATTTTATGTAATCGCAATCCGATATTTTGTAGGCAAAGCAGAATAACAATTTTATATAACTATATAGAACTGTTTTTAAAGCAAAAAAAAAAAAAAAACACATTGCTTCTTCTTTACTCAGCTCTGTGTATACTTTTAACATTGTTGTGTTTGATATCTAATTGAAAATGTTGACACTCATGTTAAAATAGATATAACTATTGCAAAGCTAATTAGAACAAAAATTGTGGCACAATCTATAGTCACACACTGTGACTATACCGCAGTAGTGTGAAGTGAAGTGAAGTGACACTCATTTGGCTCAGTGTGAATATACCGCAGAAGATGGCGCCACAATTTTTGTTTGTTAATGCAAAGATATGTGTTTTCCCTTAAACAAAATATTGCAGAATCTTATATAAACAAAATAATATACCGATTTATTGCTAAAATGCGGTTTTATGGATATACATACATATATAGAGTATATGTATACTAGCAGATTCCAGCCCTAAAAATTCGAGCGCACATTCTAGGAAATTTTATTTTTTCAATTCAACACGTTATCCAATTCACAAATCAATTCGTTATTAATTAATTTATGTATGTATGTATATGTAAATATTACACACAAAAACTACAACATCAAAAGTTATTGTTGTGTTTTCTTCAAATAAATTAATTTCTATAATATTAATAGGCTAGGCGATTTCTTGTGACCAATGTTTTATCTACCGTTTTATTATGATTTTGACCAAAGGTATATTATTTGAAAGGTATTTAATTCTCTTAAACCGTTTTGCAGATTTACAGATTCTTAAATTTTTTCTTTTATTTTGAGTAAATTGCATTTAAAGTTGCTACTAACACTTACGTAAAATTTTAATGTGTTTGTTAATGAGTTTGTTATCTTCATTCACAATAATAATATACTATAAAGGTGTTGGTTTGTGAATTGGCTAAGTTTAAAAATAAAGCTACCTAGAAATTGCACTCGAATTTCAGGTGCTGTAATCTGCTAGTATAAATATTAACATTTTCCGGTAAGTTTACATTGTTTTTTTTTATTAACAACAGGTGGTTTAACTCGTAGTATCTGCTTATTTGCTTTTAGTCAAAATTTTGGATCGATTTTTAAACCCTTCACCGCCACCGAGTCGATGACAAAACGATCCAACAAAATTTTTTGTGATGCCAAAACAATGGAAACTTTTAAATTTTTCTATCAGAGTTGATAAAGAAATGTACAAATAGTTAGTTTTTATTATATTGTTAACACAACGACCAGAAAAACAACAAGTCCAGCTATAACAACAATACGACATTTAGAATAGCAACAAGAACAATACAGAAACATATATTTTTTTTAAATTTTTTGTACTTCTTCAGTGATTTCTCTGGACCTATTAAACAGAGCGCACCAGTTATCCTATTGAGGGCGCGATCGTGACAAGAATAACATAGAAAAATCAAAATTTTCAAGACTTTTTTTACTTCTTCGTTCAATTTTCGGGACCTGATCAACCGATTTGGACGATTTCAAACAGCAAATTTCACAGGATGTTATTGAATCATTTTTTATGCCAACGAGCACCCTAGCTGCCCGATTGAAGCCGTCATCATGATTTACACAGACGGACATCGCTATATCAACTCCGCTTGTTATAAGGATCTCAATTATATATATTTGATGGGGTCCAAATTTTTTTTAATTAGTTATTACAAATGGAATGACAAACTTATATATACCCTCTGCACACTGGGGTCGAGGGTATAAAAATAAAAGTGAAATAGACAGATAATTTATTGCTTTAGTTGGAAAGCATAATTTCTATATGTCAGCATATGAAGATACCTCGATTCCCGATTTTTCATTAAAAAGCCAGTTAAAGACTTTTCTTCTGCCACTGACCACTTTCTTGTTGGGTTTAGGCGAATGCGATTTGGTTGAGACTGAAAGGAGCAAATACATATATATATTTTTTTTTGCTTACCACTCTCAGGGCATGCAGTGCGTTGTGTTGATTTAAAGAAGATAGGTTATGGGAAGGAGGAGAGAGGGAGTAGTGTTTGTGGATATTTCACTCAAATTTTGTTAGATTATAACTGTCAGGAAAAACCTCTGCGGGGAGTTTATTCCAAATATGGCTGGCTCGACTGATAATCGAATCCTCTCTGTAATGCAGATGTGATCTACTAGAGAAGCGAGTGGGGCGAACCGAAACTCGGGCACTTAGAATTAGTTCGCTAATCTCAGAAGAACATTTCCCATGGTAATATCTTTAGAACAGTGCTACACAACCCACATTACGACGATGTTCAAATGAATCAATAGGGTTGGATACCCTACTGTCGTTGATGAGCGCCAACGCCCTCCTTTGCACACGGTCCAGTAGCTCCAAAATAGAGTTTGAAGCTCCTGCCGATATACGGCAGTTGCATTCCTTTACCCCACTCGGAGATTGTTAACAGGTCTTGATTGAGTGTGTCTGCCTTTTGACCCTAACTTCCAACAGGCTTGGCCTACAATTAAAGGAAAATGAATGGCAAATGCTGCTGTCATCTGCGAAAGAGTATACAGAGTTAAAAGTTTGACCAAGAAGGTCGTTCAGAAAGATAAGGAAAAGAGAAGGAGAAAGAACGGAACCTAGTGGTACCACTGAATTAAGTTGAAACTCATTAGATGAGACCCGCTCATCAACAACACATACTGCTGGATCTCTGAGAAAACTCGATATGAATCGAGAGAAGTCATTATCGACCCCAAATGCAATAAGCTTTGATATCAATGCACCGTGCCATACATGATCGAATGCCTTGGAAATATTTAGAGCAATCACTTTACTTTCGCCAAAATTGCGCATGAATCGACTCCAGCCCTCTGAAAGTAGAACTAACAGGTCTCCCGTGGAGCGATTTCTACGGAAGCCATACTGTTGATCATTAAGAAGTGAGTTGGCCTCTAAGTAGTTCAAAAGATGGAAATTGGTCACGCTCTCCATCACCTTTGAGAGCGCAGAGCAGATTGCAATTGGACGGTAATTTTCCGGGTTATTAGACGCACCCTTTTTAGGGATTGGTTGGACATTAGCAACCTTCCAGCAAGAGGGAAAGACCCCCGCACAGTACGAAAGGCTGAAAAGGTTGGCTAATGGACTGGCTAGCATCGAAAAGCACTGTTTCAGCACCAGTGCTGGTATACCATCCGGTACCGGAGAATTATTAATGTTGAGATCCGAAAGAACCTTTGTAACTGCACGTGCTCGGAAGAATATTTTAGGCATAGTACAAGATACTCTTTCGAGTTCGGGCAGTGGATGATCGCTATCCGGCAAAAGTGAATTTTTTGCCAAAAGTTCAGCTAAAAGGTTAGCCTTATCAACCGAATCAGTGAGTATATGGTCATTCATTATAAGAGTTGGGATAGAAGAACTAGCATTATTCTTTACTCCTTTAACAAATGACCAAAAGCGCTTGCTGCCACGAGGAGCATTATTCTTTACTCCTTCAATAAATGACCAAAAACGCTTGCTGCCACGAGGAGCAGAAAGAACTTTCGCACGAAGACACTGATCGTGAAGAAACTTTTCGCGCCTTAGTAATTTTGCACATTCATTTCTCGCCTGTTTGCGTAGCAGTTCAGTGACGGAATTTTTATTTTCACGCCAATGTCTAAATGCTTCCTCTCTGAATCTGACTGCATCTCTGCAAGTCTGGTTAAACCAAGATTTTTGATTAGGTTTAACCGAAATGTGCTTTGATGGAATGAATAATCTAATACCAAGCACTATTATTTTTCCACCATTATCGCTGCAGCGAAACCAAGTTTTCAGTTGAAATGCCCAACGAGCCTTTTCGTAAATAAAAATTGAGCGTTTCATAGCTGGTGTTGAAACACTGAGAAGTACAGAGTACGAAAAAGATGCCGAAATGGTGCAGTGATCCGAATTACCGAGAGGTGCAAGTATTTTCACTTCATACTTGTCAGGGCGGGAAGTTCGAAAAAGGTCGAGAGTTTTCTGTCTTTGCCCTTCAATGCACGGAATGTGCGATGGTTCATTCACTAGTTGCACTAAGTGGTTATGCGCGGTGAAAAGCTAAACGTAGCAGCCTTCGGAAGTTGTTTGACACGAATGGTGAAGCCAAGAAGAGTTGTGAATATTAAAATCGAAGGCAACTACGATTTCGCTATTCGGGCAAGTCTCTAGGATTCTAGTTATGGATTCAGAAAGTCATCGAAGCCATTATAGGTATGCTCCCTTTCTATATTTGGGCTTCTGTATAGAAACTCGAAATGTTAAATGTGTGACCTGATTTTGAACTTAACTCAAAGTGAGTTAAATTCTGCATCATTACAGTTATAATGTTGCTGGAACTGGTACACAACATTGTCGCGAATGTACATTGCAAGGCCCCTATCAAAAGTAAAAAGGGATAGAAGGTGATGATCAGGTATGTGAAAATCCTCACTTAACTGGGTCTCACATAAGGTGAAAACATCCGGCCGATGGAAAAGAGTGTGGGCATATACAGAAAAAAATTCGTCCTCAGTCCACGTATATTACAAAAATCTTTTCTGAATTTACCTGACATTACAAAACTAATAAAAATATAAGTCAAAAAAAACCATAGTACAAGTCACAAGTAATCGCTTTGCTGTTATTCGGATAGTTAGTAACCAGTGTTATGCCTTCATCATTAACATAACCAACAGCAAAACGAATACATCACCACTGGTACTATGTTAATAAAAATAAGTTATGGGAGAGGAACTTAATTAAACATTAATTTGTATATAAATAAACTTTCTGATGTATTGAAGTTATTTGATATTTTCTATTTTTTTTTTTTTTTATTTATAAGTGGTGATAATATTTAATATAAATTATCTTTTTGTTAAAAACTGACATTCACTTGGGCCTGATATTTTATTATACATAGCAAACGAAGTTGTATAGCTCTATCAGATTTTTAAATAAATATTACCAATAACAATTTTAGAGTAATTTAAAGTTATACACGATACAGCAGATACAACGATACAATACGTACATTAAATGAAAACAACATCTCATTAAAAAGAAATACTCATACTTATTCTATATTAATATTTTCCATATTTTAATTAGGGTAAGATGCACTGAGTTCAGCCTAAATTAGAAGGTGTGTATATTAGTAAAGCAGTTTGGTGTGTAGTTTTGTAGATTGTCTAACTTTTTCAATACTGATCGTCCTTGATTCGATGAAAGCTTCTATACCAATATTCATATTTAAATACATACTTAAATCTTGACATATACATGAAGTATTTTTATACTCCAGATCAAAAAGATTTCATCTATATATATAAAATTCATTTTCTGTTTGTTTGTTTGTTTGTTTATTTGTTTGACCGCAATACAAATTTTTATTTTTCAACGGATTTTCCTGAAATTTTGCACACACGATATCAATACCCCAGGAAAGGTCGCTATGTACTTTTTACCAGCCACGCCTACTTTTACGCCCACTTTTTGTGTAAAATTCATTGTCTGTTTCATTCATATTTGTTCAATATACAAATTTTTATTTGTTAACAGATTTCTCTGAAATTCGGTGCACACGATCCCTGTACTCCAGCTAAGGTCACCATACACTTTTTATCGACCACGCCTACTTTTACGCCCACTTTTTATATACAATTAATTTTCTGCTTTTTGGTATATTTGTTCGCTATACAAATTATTATTTTTCAACGGATTTCTCTGAATTTTGCTACACACGATCTCCGTACTCCAGGAAAGGTCGGCATATGATTCTTACCGGCCACGCCTGCTTCTGCGCCCACTTTTTGTATACAATTCATTTTCTGTTTTTTGGTATAATTGTTTGCTATACAAATTTTTATTTTTCAACGGAATTCTCTGAAATTCGGTACACACGATCTCTCTCTGCACCAGGGAAGGTCGACATATTCTTCGTACCGGTCACGCCTACTGTTACGCCCACTTTTTGTATACAATTGTATGCTTCTGTTTTTTGGTACATTTGTTCGCTACATAATTTTTTTTTAACGGATTTCTCTGAAATTTGCTACGCACGATCTCTGTACTCCAGAGAGGTCGCCATATGATTCTTGCCGGCCACGCCTACTTCTACGCACACTTTTTATACAAAAATAATTTTCTGTTTTTGGTATATTTGTTCACTATAAAAAATTTTATTTTTCAAGGGATGTCTAAAATTTGGTCACACGATCTCTATACTACAGGGAAGGTCACCATATGCTTCTTACAGGCCACGCCTACTTTGCGCCAACTTCTATGTATATAAAACTTATTTTTTTCCTTTTATTTGTTTCTTTATTTGATTGCTATACAAACTTATTTTTCAATGGCTTTCTCCGAAATTTAGTACATATTCCAGGGAAGGTCGCCAAATGATTTTTACTGACCACGCCTACTTTTACGCCCAATTTTCATATAAAATTCATATTTTGTTCTGTGGTATATTTCTTCGCTATACAAATTTGTACTTTTCAACGGATTTGTCTGAAATTTGGTTTACAGGGAAATAACTACACGGTGAACAAATTCCCCAAACTTAAAAAAAAGGTACCCAAAAGAAATGAACAAATTTCCCATTATTTTTTTAATCGAAAGAAAAAATGAACTTACTCCCCAAATTCATTCTTAAATTTTTACATATTTTTATTTAATGAATTTTGTTAAATTATTATTTTAGAAAATATTTGCATATTGCTCTCAATATATGTCCTACAATAAATGCATTTAAAATGAGTATTCTTTTCAATAGCATCATTTCGTTGCGCGGAAGCTACGCGCACGGGGAATACAGTTTAGCTAGAATATCGGAATGATCTGAAAAATATATTTTGACAATTAAAATAAGTTCGCAACAGCTGCGCGGCAGCACAGGTGTGGCTGCCAAATACGCGGAAGCGGCGCGCGAACGCGGACGCGACGCGCTCTCGGAACACAGCTCAGCTAAGATATCGCAATGCTCTAAAAAATATGTTTTAGGAATTAAAATAAGTTAACGAAAACTAAGCGAAGGCACGGGTAGTAGCTGCGAGGAAGCGGCGCGTGGACGCGGACGCGACGCGCTCGCGGAACACTGCGAGCTAAAATATCGCAATGATCTGAAAAATATATTTTGGCGATTAAAATAAGTTGACAACAACTGCGCGGCAGCACGGGTGTGGCTGCCCACGCGGAAGCGGACGTGACTCGCTCGCGGAACACAGCTTAGTAAAATGTCGTAGGATAAAATTTATCCACGTATGTGAAATAATTACCTATCGATCAAAATAGGCCACACATATACTATAAGCAGTTGCTTAAAGAAACCTTGCGACACAATATTAAACGTCGCATTAGTCTTTCATTTCTGAAACTTGAATTTGACGTCTCTGCTCAATGATGATCACTTATTGAATGAAGTAATTCAATTTTTAAAAGTTTTGAATCCTTTAATTTGCGAACCATTCCGTTATATTTGATGTTTATAAATGAACTGAAAAAAAAAACTTAAAGCGGTTTCGCAGCTTATTTTTGAAGCATTTTTGCTGCAGCATCTTATAAAAAACTTCTAAATTAAAAAATCAAAAAATTTTTAATTGAAATAAAAAATGAATTTACTGCCCATACAAATTTTTGGGGAGAAAGTTCATTTTATTGGGGAATTTGTTAAATGGGGACTAAGTACTCAGCGCCTGGTAAGCATAGTGAACCATTTTTCAAGTCAAAGGCTTTTTTATCCCGGGCAAGACCGGGTAAAAACTGCTAGATTATTATAAATTTTTCTTACCATTTCTTTTCTTTTTTATTACTCAAACTGGTTTAGTTTAGCAATCCTCAATACATAGGGGCCTCTGAGATGATATAGAAAACATTAAGCTCACAGTTTATTATCGAAAAGTAAGCAGTTACAATTAAAATATATTTTCAAAGGTTTTTTTATATTGAAATATCTTAATTGAGTTCTTATGGAGTGCAAATGTTTACCCAATTAAGCTGTTATTAGCTTTTTCTTCCAAATGTAAATATAAATTTATTTTTATTGATTTTTGTTGTTGTTTCTATTGTGTAGTTATTTGTAAGTGAAAAGTTTTCTTTGTAGCAGAAAATGTGTTCCACTTTCTTACCTGAAGTTCAAAACAATTTGGAAATGGTAATTTTGCCTCGAAATATAAATATTTTATTGCTATTGCTAATGTTTAAATGTATAAATGTGTGTTTGCTTTTCATTAATGAATCTGGAAAAACGAAAAGGGACCACATTCGTAGTTCTCTTAATAATTGAGGTGAAACTACGTTTCATTAGTTTCTGTTACTTATTAGCAAGTTTGCTTATAATTTTAGTTGAAACTTTAGTTAATTAAAGGTTAATGTCATGTGAATAATTAATGAGTTGTATAAAAGATTTTATGTCAGCCGAACTTTTTACACAGAAATGAGTTTTTGGTTTGTGTTTGAAAATTATTCTATACTTATTTAAATGAATTTTTTTCTGTATCAATATTTTAAGGTACCAGTTCAAATATATGACATCAAATATTATTTAAATCTACTGCTATTGCCTAGAGATGCTTTACAGTTCAAGCTAAGATTCAATTGACTTAATATGACCCATATGCTGTTGGATAAACAGAGATCACATTCGTTTTCTGTATATTTCAATGATTTTCTTTAGATACAAAGGTACTCAAGCAGAAATATACAAAGGGCAAATCACACAGACTGCTCTCTTTAGGGTGAAATAAATTTTTGTGTAACGTAAGACTTTTAATTTATTATATCCAACTAAAAATGACACCGCCGGTTATATTTCGAAAATCATTGTTGCTAAGGTATACATTCGTAGACTCAGTAATCTTAATATATAGTTACGCTCATCAGTTTGTTTTAGATTAAAATAAATACGAAAATTATAGTCGGTCTCGAAACCCTATACCAGGCGCTTAGAGACCCATTCTCTTAGATCCAACTAATTGAATATAGAAATTAAGCACATACCAAATATGAGCGGTATTGTTATTAAATGTTTGCCTTCAAATATGAAAAATTTTATATCGGATGCTATATTTATATGGGGATTATGTCGACAAATGGACCAATCCTGACCACGTTTGGTAAAGTTAGTTGTTTTAGTTATCATATTCAAATCAAACTTGAGTAAATTATGTGCAATATTATTGTAAGAATAAAATGTTGTTTTTTTTTTGATTTTCAATACTTTTTGTTTGATTTAAAAAAAGATAATTTTACATACAACCGGATTCTGTATACTGCCGCACAGTGTCGAACGTTCATGGAAAGAGCGGCCAAAAGAACCAAACAATATCTTATTGGGTTTTTATTTGGCGTGGATACTTTTTTTGATGTAAAATAGAATAAAAATATATATCGTGAAAATTACCCCATAAATTCTCCTAGCTCCCTAATACTGTTACATTAAAAAACCTTATAAAATCAACAAATTTTGCCTCTGTGTACTCTAATTTGGTATAGACACTTCTTAGCATGACCCAAATTTTATATGACCTATAATTTTATATAAAAAAAACCTTGTAAGGTCAAAAAATATTTTCAGTTGCCTACTTTATCATTTTGTTCCCTTTGCATGTTCTTCATATCGAAATAAACTTGCAGATTAAGTTTTTTTTCATCTTTTTTGACCTTCTTATTTCCTGCAGCCATCCAAACATCAAAAATTTCACGCAATTTAATTATCGCAGCCACTTAAAAAATAAACAAGAAATGGAAGCGGCACTCTGTGTCTCTTCACACCAATTTTTTTTACATTTTAGTTTATATTTTTTATCAATTTTAATTGAAATTAGACAACCCAAATTTTGCCAATTTTTTTTCCCCTGTCAAAGTTTACAAAGGAAGCCAAACACATGTGTTTAGTTAAATAACATTAAACAGGGGGCATTCGTCGCATTTGTTATCGAAATATTTCGATCCAAATTATTTTTTATTCTCCAAAATAAAATACTATAAGTAATTTTACTCTGTCCATCTTCTTTAAATAATAAACCACAATATGGAATTTCTATTGATTTTACTCGATATCGAATGCGACAATCTACCCCAAAAATATTGGTAAAATGAAGGGCTAAAAAAAGGTCAGCTACATTACAGAGATGTCAGCACCGCACGGAAAAATTAATTTGCCAAGGGTTGCTCCTATACACGACGAATAAAGGGGTTTTATTTTTTTGGTGAAATCTAGGCTGAGGCAACTGAATTTTGAATTGAAAAAAACTTAAAGTTTCAAAAGCTCCTGTAACTAACGTATTCATAATTAAAAACAAAAACTGTTTCGAGTTTCTTCTAGTTAGAGCATACCAAATCAAATGTCGTGCCTGTTTTTCTAAGAACCGACAAACAAATTCTTACCCGCTCGCACATAAGGTTAAAATATAGTTTCCCCACCTTGATATCTGACTTCTTATTCTACACCTGATACTAACTTTACTTTTGTTGTTTTTCAAAGGTCTAGGTTAAGATCAGAAAGCAGCTTTATTCTTGGACTACCGATCAATAAATGTTATAAACACACACAACAAAATTTAACCAAAATTTACATTTTAATTTGGATCTTATGGCTAATTAAGACGGCCGAATTTTATCTGTCTTTTTTTTTTATCATACGAAGAACACCCGTAAAGATGTTTTAATTCTATTTTCTGTATTTAGTAGGGCAATTTATTGGGTCTAATTCGATCGGTATAATTAAAGATGGGTCTAGGTCAAATATTTTGGTTGTTACAAACAGCAGCACAAAGTCATTATACCCAAACCACATGGTGGTATAGGGTACAAAAAATAAATAAAATTTAAAAAAATTTTCGTGATTACTCGGGCAATATGTTACCTTTTAAACGAATTTCGATTTCTTAATTTCACGCCATAGGGTAACGAGTTAAGTTGTTCACCTCCGGATATTTGCTGTTACGGACTTAGTTATTAAAATATTTAACTGAAAATTTTTTCAAAGATTCTTCAAATGTTATGCTATAACGTGTATATGAAATAAATTACCCAACATTATTCATATATTAAAAAAAAAATTATGAAAATACGCCTTTTTCCGCTTTTAAAACCTTACCACCCCCCCCCTTAAGGTAGTAACCGTATGCAAGAGTCTTAAACCCAGTACTACATCCTCCAAAGATTCGCCACAGCCGGATTTAGAATTCTTTCTTGTTACAACTGAATTTAGCTATTTTATGTTAGAAAAAAATTCTAATTTAAAAAACAAAATGTGTTTTATTTAATTGAGTTTTTTTTAATTTCGTAAATCTTTTACAATTCAAACAATTTTATTGGGAATATATAAAGCAACAATAGCATATTATCACATTAGCCATTAATTACTACTAGCAGATTCCAGCCCTCGAAATTCGAGCGCAAATTCTAGGAAATTTTATTTTTTCATTTAATGAAGAAAACAAAATTATGTATCAATTATAGCCAAGTCACAAATTAACATAAAAAACAAAGTCATTTTTATGTATGTGTTAGTATAATTTTATGTATGTGTTAGTAGCAACTTTAAATGCAATTTACTCAAAATAAAGGAGAAAATTTAAGAATCTGTAAATCTAAAAATCGGCTAAAAATAAATACCTTTCGAATAATATACGTTTGGTCAAAATCGGGATAAAACGGCAGAACAAAACATCAGTCACAAGAAATCGCTTAACGTATTAATAATATAGATTTCTAAAATTATGAAACAAATAAATTGGAAATTAAAAAAAAAAATAAAATAAATATTAACAAAAAATAAATAATTTTTGATAAATATTAATTTAAATGCTCTACATTGTATAACGGGCGACAAAGGCGCATTACAACTAACTACTAGGATTACATTTATAAAGTTCACTCAATCACTTGCTTGGAACACTTGGCAAAAGTATGCGAAGAAATGAAATTTTAAGGTTGTTAGTTTGTTTCAAGCTCTTACCTGAATTTCTATACAAACACAATTAAATTTGCAAATATTTACGTTTCCAATACCTATAAAAGATTTATGCAAATGCCTTTTTTGTGCATAAATGTTCAATACATACACTTCAGGTTATTTTTCAGGGAAGTTCTTTAATGTTATTTGAAAATTTATGGACTTGCATGCAGTTGCCAACGAAAAGTCTAAAAAGTAAACACGAAAACAAACCCACAATAAACTGAACTTATTTTGGCAAGATACAGCCCAGCACAACAACATAAAATGTGCTGTTGTTTTCCGCATCTCAACGTAAGAACATTGGTAGAACACACATGAATGCAATTTCAGCAGAGAAGGAAACAAGAAAACAATAAGACTTTTGGCATTTAAGCTCAAGCACGTAATGTTTAGTAAAACCTGAAACGAGAAAACAGGAACAACAACGGCAATTGTAGTTTACGTCCACATGTATGGCTTTGAAAGAACACATTCATTCTTCCTAGTAACCGGATATAGATAGGATTTCATGCTGAGCACACATAGTCCACATCATTTGGGACCACACTGATTTAATATTAGATTTTATTGCCAAATTTCAGATTAAAAAAGTAATAAAATATTATTTAGATCTCATTTCAATAAGATATTATTAAACAAACTTCTGATACAAACTTCGAGTATAAAGAGCAAACTTTAGTTAGAAGACTACTTTTGTGTTTGCATGTATTATTGTATAATACATAAACTCCCAGTTTTAATTAAAAAAATGAACATCTAAAAAATATATAGAAATACAAATATCAAAAGATACCTTGCATGATTGTATGAGTCAGCATATCTAGCAAATCGAATAAAAAAATTTTCAGATACATCAGATACATTTAATTTTTTTTTGGCACATCGAAAAAAATAAATAAATAAAACAGAATGTCTTTCTTTACCACTAAATAAAAAAGGAAACTTAACTCGAGTTCTTATTGGGAAAGCAAACTCATTACTGGAAATGCTTTTGTGTGTGTTTTGGAATATGAAAAAAAAAGTTAAGAGGAGAGAAATATTTACTGGCATGAGAGATGGCCCACTTAAAAATTACAATTTATTTTCTGTTTTATACATTTTCTTTACAACTCTTGCAACTTTGTAAAAGAGAAATCATTTTGTACTCAAGACAACAAATCTTTTATTAACACAAATCATGACCAGCTGTTGCAATTGCAGATTAAATATTTGCAAAACTAAGACTAGATTTTAAAATAATAACTTAATTATTAGAACATAATAATAAGGTATTTATAACAACAACAAAAATAAAATTATAGAATATTTAAAAAAATTGTGTGGAAATAAGCAAAATTATAACTGTAATGATGCAGAATTTAACTCACTTTGGGTTAAGTTCAAAATCAGGTCACACATTTTACATTTCGGGTTTCTATACAGAAGCCCAAACATAGAAAGGGAGCATACCTATAATGGCTTCGATGCCCTTTCTGAATCCATAACTAGAATCCTAGCGAAATCGTAGTTGCCGGCGATTTTAATATTCACAACTCTTCGAGTCAAACAACTCCCGAAGGCCCTTACGTTGAGCTTTTCGCCGCGCATAACCATTTAGCGCAACTAGTGAATAAACCAACGCCCATTCCGTACATTGAAGGGAGAAGACAGAACACTCTCGACCTTTTTCCAACTTCACACCCTGACAAGTATGAAGTGAAATTACTTGCATTTCGGTATCTTTTTCGTACTCTGTACTTCAAAGTGTTTCAGCGCCAGCTATGAGGCGCTTAGTTTTTATTTACGAAAAGGCTCGATGGGCTGAAATCAACGATTTCTTCAAGCATTTCAACTGATAATAATGTTGACGATGCAGCGATAGTGGTAGAAAAATTAATAGTGCTTGGTATGGGATTATTCATTCCATCAAAGCACATTTCGAAAGCTAATCAAAACTCTTTGTTTAACCAGACTTGCGGAGATGCAGTCAGATATATTTAATTTTGTTTTATATAAAAAAATAAAAATATTCATAGATTTTCCTAAAAGAGTCAATTTGACATCGAGAGTACACCATGGGTTAGTTTCAGAAAATAAGACCAGAATGTTATTTTTTAGAATTACTAGAACATTATCAACAAGTTTTATCGAAATCCTTCCACAAATAAAAATTTTTCGATATTTTGTTGTAAAAATATGTAAATCTCCTTAAATGTGACTTTTGACCGTAAAGAGGGATAGTTTATAGTAATTCAATTTAACCTTAATTTTAACAAAAGATATTTGAAACATGAAAAGAACAAAAAGATGTAGCTTAAAATTTGAAAGAGTATGAAAAATCACATTTTTCTTCAAATCCGCTGAAATTAAAACGCTGCCCTCGCCAATTTAAGCACAGGATACCTACAATATTTGGCATTTTTAATCGCATATATTTTTTTAATAACACCTGAAGGTCCAATCGTTGATTTCGAAAAATTGCTTGAACAAAATTTTTGAAAGAGTAAAATTGGAGATTTTGAAATAGGGCTAAAAAAAATACGTACCGTTTTGACATTAACTTAGAACGGCATAACAGTAGACGCGATGCAAAATACTTTACGTAAGATCACTTCCGGATCAGGAGATTGCAAAAATGTTATTGTTGTGGATTACTTCAATATCTTTAAAAAGATGAGCTCGATTTTCTTAATCAAGTGGTCTGCGGCGGATTTACTGCTTGATTTTTACATATAAATGCATATTTGAACTTTGAACTCAATGCGCGTCCAGAAAGCATTATCCGATTTGGCTCAAATTTCACAGACTAAAGTTTTAGATCCAGGGTCACAATAATCCGAGCTGAACGTCTTGAAATTCCAAAAAAACTGGCTGTCAACCTAATACGACATATGATCGGTGATGAATGTGTGGAATATGGTGTAGGGATCATACGTGTTTTTCATTGGCTGCGGTTTCCTCCTTATATAGTCGACCACGTTATGGTATAAAAAAACAGTACGCAACAAAACTAGTTAGCGATTTCTTTTAAAAGCAGTACAAGGTCCGTAGAAACCTTTTCAGTAATCCGCGTACTAAACGTCAACAAACCTCAATAAAATGTAAAATATTGCTCGTATCGCTTCAAACCATTCATTCCATTCAGCACACCTTATTCTTGGAATGCATGTATGGTCCGCGTGTTCAACCCATGCAACATTAAGGATTTGTGTTTCAAAATCAATAATGTCACCAGATGCCTTCTCACAAAAAGAAGAGTTAAGTTATATTTTTTTCTTGTTATTGTAGTCATTGTAATTGTAGCCTTCGCTTCATAAGGGTACGTGTATGATTATACCGCACGTGTCACATTAGCTTAAGTATATATTTCCACATTTCTTTTTATCGTTATCCCGAAATAATAAAGAAGACCGCTAAAATGAACGAAAGAATACCTTTTTTTAAAAAGTACATTTTCTTAAAAAGTTACCTTTTCTCAAAAACTACATATATTAAAACAAGTGAGAAAATTATAGTCGGTCTAGACCGACTATACGATACCCTATACCATGCGGTTACAAACCCTATCTCTTAGGCCCAACTAACTGGACTAGAAATTAAGCAAAAACCAAATTTGAGTGGGATTTTTATTAATTTTTTTGGCTGCAGATATGAAAAAGTTCATATCGGATGATATATCTATATGGGGACTAGGTCCAAAAATGGACCGATCCTGATCATGTTCGGTAAAGTCTCTTGTACTTTGCAAAAATATATACAAACAAAATTTGAGAAGAATCAGTGCAATATTTTTGTTTTTTAATAGATTTAAGTGAAGATCGGGAAGCAGCTCTATATGGGGCCAAAGGGATCATTTTTGGACCACTCATTAATGGATGTAATGAACGCATACAAACCCAATTTGAGTAAGATCTATATGACAATTTGGATCTTATGGGAATTTATGTCGATATCATAGGGGTAATTTGTATGGGGGCTAGGTCTGAACATGGACCGATTCTCACCAATTTCAATAGCGTTCATCCCATGGCCGATAAAAGCTTATATACCCAATTTCATCAAAATATATTCATATTTGCGACCTGCAGTTTGATTACAAGGTTTACATGGACACACAGACGGACGGACGGACGGACATTGTTAAATCAACTCAGAAAGTGATTCTGATTCGATCGGTATAATTATACCCTATACAACTATGTGGTTTGGGTATAATGACTTTGTGCTGCTGTTTGTAACAACCAATAATATTTGACCTAGACCCATCTTTAATTATACCGATCGAATCAGAATCACTTTCTGAGTTGATTTAACAATGTCCGTCCGTCCGTCCGTCCGTCCGTCCGTCCGTCCGTCCGTCCGTCTGTGTGTCCATGTAAAGCTTGTAATCAAACTGCAGGTCGCAAATATGAATATATTTTCATGAAACTTGGTATATGAGCTTTTATCGGCCATGGGATGAACGCTATTGAAATTGGTGAGAATCGGTCCATGTTCAGACCTAGCCCCCATACAAATTACCCATATGAAATCGACATAAATTGCCATAAGATCCAAATTGTCATATAGATCTTACTCAAATTGGGTTTGTATGCGTTCATTACATCCACTAATGAGTAGTGCAAAAATGATCCCTTTGACCCCATATAGAGCTGCTTCCCGATCTTCACTTAAATCTATTAAAAAACAAAAATATTGCACTGATTCTTCTCAAATTTTGGTTGTACATATTTTTGCAAAATACAAGAGACTTTACCAAACATGATCAGGATCGGTCCATTTTTGGACCTAGTCCCTTTATAGATATAGCATCCGATATGAACTTTTTCATATCTGCAGCCAAAAAAATTAATAAAAATACCACTCAAATTTGGTTTATGCTTATTTTCTATATCGAAGTAGTTGGACCGAAAGATAGGGTCCCTAAACCATGGTATAGGGTATCATATAGTCGGTCTAGACCGACTATAATTTTCTTACTTGTTAAAGATGGGTCTAGGTCAAAAATTTTTGGTTGTTACAAACAGCAGCACAAAGTCATTATACCCAAACCACATAGTGGTATAGAGTATAAAAAATACCTTTATTAAAAAAGTTCCTTTAAAAAAAAATCATGTGAGTCCGATCACAAGGGAGATGTGTAAACATCTAATAATTAAAGAAAACATCAACATCATATTCTCAACTCCAGAGCATAAAAAATAAGTCGATTATGCTGTTTTCTGAAATTCAATTGATGTTTTCTCAAATGCAATTGATGTTTTCTGAAAATCGAATGATGTTTTCTGAAATTATATTGATGTTTTCTGAAATTCTATTTATGTTTTTTGAAATTCAAATGATGTTTTCTGAAACTCGAATGATGTTTTCTGAATTTATATTGATGTTTTCTGAAATTCTATTTATGTTTTCTGAAATTCAAATGATGTTTTCTGAAATTCTATTGATGCTTTCTGAAATTCAATTGATGTTTTCTGAAACTAGAATGATGTTTTCTGAAATTATAATGATGTTTTCTGAATTTCTATGGATGCTTTCTGAAATTCAATTGATGTTTTCTGAAACTCGAATGATGTTTTCTGAAATTATATTGATGTTTTCTGAAATTCTATTTATGTTTTCTGAAATTCTAGTGATGTTTTCTGAAATTCTATTGATGTTTTCTGAAATTCAATTGATGTTTTCTGAAACTCGAATGATGTTTTCTGAAATTATATTGATGTTTTCTTAAATTCAATTGATGTTTTCTGAAACTCGAATGATGTTTTCTGAAATTATATTGATGTTTTCTTAAATTCTATTTATGTTTTCTGAAATTCAAATGATGTTTTCTGAAATTATATTGATGTTTTCTGAAATTCTATTTATGTTTTCTGAAATTCAAATGATGTTTTCTGAAATTCAAATGATGTTTTCTGAAATTATATTGATGTTTTCTGAAAGACAATTGGAAAATGTTTAGAAAACAACATATCATAATTTTTTCACAAATACAATCAGATAAAGTCACACCGATTTACACTTCAGCTCACACCGATGTATTACGATGTTTTTGCGATTGTATTGTGAAATAGAAATTTACCCCCCTGCGCGTATAGATGTTTACACATGAAAAACACTATACCACTATGTGGTTTGGGTATAATGACTTTGTGCTGCTGTTTGTAACAACCAAAAATATTTGACCTAGACCCATCTTTAATTATACCGATCGAATCAGAATCACTTTTGGAGTTGATTTAACAATGTCCATCCGTCCGTCCGTCCGTCCGTCCGTCTGTGTGTCCATGTAAACCTTGTAATCAAAGTGCAGGTCGCAAATATGAAGATATTTTGATGAAATTTGGTATGTAAGCTTTCATCAACCACGGGATGAACGCTATTGAAACTGTTGAGAATCGGTCCATGTTCAGACCTAGCCCCCATACAAATTACCCATATGAAATCGACATAAATTGCCATAAGATCCAAATTGTCATATAGATCTTACTCAAATTGGGTTTGTATGCGTTCATTACATCCATTAATGAGTAGTCCAAAAACGATCCCTTTGGCCCCATATAGACTGTTTCCCGATCTTCACTTAAATCTATTAAAAACAAAAATAATGCACTGATTCTTCTCAAATTTTGTTTGTATATATTTTTGCAAAATACAAGAGACTTTACCAAACATGATCAGGATTGGTCCATTTTTGGACCTAGTCCCCATATAGATATAGCATCCGATATGAACTTTTTCATATCTGCAGCCAAAAAAAAATAATAAAAATCCCACTCAAATTTGGTTTTTGCTTATTTTCTATGTCCAGTTAGTTGGACCTAAGAGATAGGGTTTCTAAACGCATGGTATAGGGTATCGTATAGTCGGTCTAGACCGACTATAATTTTCTTACTTGTTTTCAATTACACTGTGGAACATTTTTGGGATTATTGTCTTTGGGTGAGAAATTCCAAGTCAGGGTGATGGTACTAGGTCAGTATAGTAAAACCCTCAAAGGGTTTGGCGTTCGTATGTGTCAGTTTTTTTTATGACCTTTTAAATTTTTTCCTTATCTTGATGTTTTTTTGCTTAGTTGTAACATTTTGGCAAAAACGTAGTTTACCATTACTCGAGAACCACTTGTCCGATTTTGATGAAACAAACTCAAAAAAATTTAGAATTACAATTTCTTTAATCCCTTCATATAACGTTTTTCTTTATAATCAGCAGTTTTGCCGGTAAAATTAAATTTGTGGAGAAAAAACAAATATTTTTTTGCCTAAAAATTAAATTTTTTTTTTTTTAATTCATAAAAATTCCAAAACGGAAAAAAGGATCAAGTGTTATTAATTTCATGTAAAGTCACATAACCTATAAACAAAATGCGACATAGATAATAGAAATCGATTAACGCGTTCTGCTTTTATTTACAATTAAGTGAAGGTATCCCATTTTGACAAGAATATTGATATTTGTTTTTATTCAAAAAAGTGTCATTTATCGCCCTTTTTATAAATTTTATTTTCATTTATTTTAATAAATATTGCCTAGACTTTTTCGATGGTGGTTGTTCGGGACTAGTGGCATCGCATTCATCGCTATCATCAGTTTCTGAACCACACATAATGTCAATGTGTGACTCCACTGTTGGCCCTTCTGCATCTCCTGAAAATTCTTTATCATCAAGATCATCCTTGTCTTGCCACACAAGCTTACTCCACCAGCAAATTTCCGCAATTATTGCACTCGGCGACTTTTTGCCTCTATATCTGTAAGTTTTTGTTTTATTAAAATGAGTTTGAAAAAATAAAAAATCAGTATTACCTCATTTCAAATGGCATAGAAACTTGATGATAGCGTTCACCTTGTTCATCAAATTCGGTAGCCAATTGCTTGCTGAAGTAGTCCAGATGATGATGTAAATAATGGATTTTCAACGAGATGTGGACACCAATTTCCGAGAATGCTCTTAACATCCTTGCGACAGAAACATCGTAGTTGTTAGAACGATGCTTTCCCAACAAGACTTCTATTACTTCTTTGATTGCCTGCCATGCATTCAATTCAGCGTCAATCAGAAGATTGTTGAACGCGTCACTTTTAATCAGCTTTCGTATATCTGGACAATTTAGTACGCCTGATTGGAAAAAATTAATTTGTTAAGATGGAAAATCATGGGAAATGAATGTGATATTATAACTTACCTTCTTTAATTTTACTTTCGCTGAGTCTCGGGTAAATTAGTTTCAAACACAAGAAAACTTCATCTCTTTTGGCGACAGTTTTGATAAAATTCTTAACAATTCCAAGTTTAATAAGCAGTGGAGGCAGCAATATCTTCTCCTTCGGCACTAGAGGCTCACGAATAATATTGGCCGTTTGTAACCTACTGTGCTCTCTGAGTTTCCATCCGTGGCATGCATATTGGTCACCGGAAAATCGTGTGTCCCAATCGCACAAAAAGCACATATATTTTATATAGCCGCTTTGAAGACCGCAAAGCATTTTTAAAATATTTTCCAGTGCATCAATTTTCTTTCGTTTCTGTACTATAGGCGATTTGAACTGAAGGTTTTTTATTGGTCTGATGCAGTAAAACCGCCTTCAAGCTGAGTTTTGAACTGTCATTAAATAATCTCCAGTCATCTGCTTCATATTTTATTTCCATTGCGTCCATCAATTTTCCTACATCCGGGCAATATGCAGAAGTTTTTTCATCATTCACAAGGAATAAACTTTGGAGTGCTGCCTCACGACTTCGATAAGCTGTGACTTTCACACCGGGTGCCAACAAATTGTTTGATTTCAAAATGGAAGCCAGCTCTTCCGATTTATGCTGTGTTAATTCCAACTTGGCACCAATTGAATCAAGCTTATTTTGATTTATTAAAATTGGCTCATTGGCTACTGATGGCTCATATGGGGGATCATCACGTGCATGATATGTCGGAGCAGTCGTAGAAGAGAAAATGTCTGGGCTAGAAGCTTTTGGCAGAGGAATGTGGTCCGAATGAGGCAATGGTGTTGCGGCACTTGCAACACCAACGTAATTATACGATTTTCTTATCCTTTTTGCGGCTCCTTTATTCGCACATGCATAGCAATTCAATGGATTGTGACCTTCGCCAGGATTAGTCCAAGTCATTGGTATACCGAGTGGCATACTTTTACGTCTTCTATTTTTCCAATCCAGTAGACGGTTGTAGCAGCTTTTACACACTATATTTGGTACCCAATTTTCGTTCACTATAACATTTTGGTTGAAGTACATCTCGTATGTTTGAACAAAATCAGTACTGAAATTTCCCCTTTTTTTATGTGTTGAGACATATTGACCACAGCAGTAGCAAAAGCTATTTATATCTGGCTTGCACAGTTCCATATTCTGTTCACTTTTGTTCACTTTTAAAAAACTGGAGAAAAATCACTTTTACTGTTCGCGTTCGTCGGCACTTGTTGAATGACAAAAATCACAGAACCAGTGTGAGAAAGAGAAGAAGTATAATGACAATGCATGTTTTATGTGAACATTACAGAACCAGTGTTGCCACATCAATATTTCTCTTTTAGTACAGTAGAAAAATATGAGACAGTTCGGCTTGTGAGTGTCAATGTTTTCTCCAAATAATGTTGTGCATATATGGAGCAAATTTTTGAAATTCATACATTTACCTAATTGTTAATAAATGAGAAACGCGTGCATCGATTTTCATGACCTATGCCTTTTTTTGCTCACAAGTTATGTGACTTTACGCGAAAGTAATTAGTTTTGGCACTTTTTTCCATTTTGGATTTTTTATGAATTTAAAAAAAAAAAAATATTTAAATTTTTAGGCAAAAAATTCTTTTTTCCCTTCATACATTTATTTTTAACTTCGAAAGTGTTACACATATAGGAAAACGGTAAGAAATAGATTAGAGAAATTGTAATTCTTAATTTTTCTAAATTTGTGTCACCAAAATCGTACCAGTGGTTCTCGAGTTACGTTAAACTACGTTTTTGCCAAAATGTTACAACTAAGCGAAAAAAACATCAAGATAAGGAAAAAATTTAAAAGGTCATAAAAAAAACTGACACATACGAACGCCAAACCCTTTGAGGGTTTAACTATACTGACCTAGTACCATCACCCTGACTTGGAATTTCTCACCCCCCAGATTGGCTGTTGTACTGTGTTATGTTTCCTGAAAATATAATTTTCTTAAAAAATTCCATTTTCTCAGTATTTTACAATTTTATATACATACATTACTATTTTCTTTAAATTTTTATACCCTCTACCACTGGGTATAATGACTTTGTGCTGCTGTTTTTAACTACCAAAAAGATTTGACCTAGACCCATCTTTTATTATAGCGATCGACGCAGAATCACTTTCTGAGTCGATTTAGCGATGTCCGTCCGTCCGTCTGTGTATCCATGTAAAAGTTGTAATCAAACTACAGATCGCAAATATGAATATATTTTAATAGAATTTGGTAAATAAGCTTTTGTCGGCCATAGGATAAACGATGTTGAAATTGGTGAAATTCGGTCCATGTTTAGACCATGTCCCCATACAAATGACCCCTAGGAAATCTAGATAAATTGCCATAAGATCCAAATTTTCATATAGACTCAGTCAAATTGGGTTCGTATGCGTTTATTATATCCATTAATCAGTAGTCCAAAAATAATCCCTTATAGGGCAACCCTTAGCCATAGGCCCCATATAGATCTGCTTCCCGATCTTCACTTAAATCTATCAAAAAACAAAAATATTGCAGAGATTTTTCTCATATTTGGTTTGTATATATTTTACCAAATATGGTCAGGATCGGGTTATTTTTCGACCTGGTCCCCATATAAATATAACACCCGATATGAACTTTTTCATATCTGCAGCCAAAAAAATTAAAAACAATTCCCCTCAAATTTGGTTTATGCTTATTTTCTATATCCAATTAGTTGCACCGAAGCGATAGGGTCTCTAAACCATGGTATAGGTATCGTATAGTCGGTCTAGACCGACTATAATTTTCTTACTTGTTTATCTTTATTAATGTTAATTTTTATTTAAAATTTTTTATTTTTATTAATGTTACAAATTATTTTTCTTTATTGCTTTTTGTATAAATCAACTGAAGTAATTGAATTGTCATTTAAATTTACTTTGATTGCAATTTTTTAGATATTTGGAGTTTTTTTAATGTCACTTTTTAATTTAATTTCTAATTTAACAGAGACGTTTATCAGTCTATCCGAAATATTTCGGGAAACATCATCAATTATGTCTAAGTATAATTTCAGTGGAGAACATCAAATATTTTATGGTCGCATACAACTCGAGGCACTTTAACATATAATTAAAAATAAAAATATGTGAATTCAGTTCCGTATATCTACGAGAACGATCCCAGACCCTGACCTGAAGCAGATATGGCAGCAGGACTTTCATGATAATTAGTAGCCTTGTTAAACAGGTGTTCTAAGTTTCAAGATGCCAAGTGGTTTGGTATTTTTTTTAAGCCATCAAAAGTAATGATCTCAGTGGATTTGTAAATACGGAAAAAAATGGGTTACCGTTATGTAATTCAATAATTTCATTTAAAGGGAATTATGCTAACATATTGCAGCGTTGCAATGATGCAATTAAGGAAATAAACGAAAGAAAGTGTTTTTAACCAAATAATGAACCAGTTCAAATAACAACCATTGCGATGCGCAAAGTCTATGATTTAGCTCCCTCAGATTATTTTCGACTTCAAAACATGAAAAAATGGCTCAGTGGTAAAAGATTTACCAACAATGAAGAGGTGGAGTCTGCGGGTGATGGCTATTTTAAGGAGCTAGACAGGGTATCGAGGCTATTATGTTGAGAAATAAACAAATTTTTTGTATTTTCTATGTCAGATCGATTTATCTTGGGCCCGCTCTCATAGATTATATATTCGAAAAATTCTGATTTTTATCTCTAATTAAACATTTTTTGAATCAACCATTAAAAAACTTGATTTCTCTAATTAGATGTTTCCAATCAATATTATTTTTTTTTATTTAAATCCAAACGTTAAGTGGATTAAAACACACGTTGTGATTTGTATGTATGAGTGTATTCGTATTTATTTAAAGAAATATGTAAAATTATATTCTTAACAACAAACTGCAAACAAAATATAAAAAAGCCAGCACCAATAACCCAAATTGTATTTCTCTCATTACTCAATAGCCAACAACAACAACAGCAGCCGCATTAAAAAGGACCCTTGAAGGCGAAATGTGTGTTAACAAGGCACTTAAATGTCAGCTGTACACACGTATGTTTGTTAATATATGCCACTGGGAGATGGCATAAGCGTTTCAATGAAATTTTTCATTTAACAAATTTATAGGAATTTTTGGTTAGCATAACCATACACATTTATGTGAAGTATGGAGGTTATGGGCTGATAAAAACAACAATAATATGATATTTACCATAAATCAAGTGCTTAACTAAACACAATTTACCCACTGCTTTTCATTAGAAACTCCCTCTGTTCGTTTGGCAAATGTTATTTCAATATATAATGCTTCACGATATTGAATGGTATATGTCTGTATGTATGGATATATATAGTTGATGGCAATATTTATTGAGTTGTGTTATTATGGAGAAACTGTCGAAATAAATCATATTTAATCATTATTGTTAAAATAGCAAACACTTTAGCCATCAAGATTAAAGTACATAATATTGGACGTCATACTTAGATAGAAAGACTTGAATCGAAGTGTATTTGTAAGCTGGATAACAATACGAGTATCTAGTAACAATATTTGTGTCAGTATAGTTTTTTCTTTAAGAAAAGATAATAATCCAAGCTAAATCGTATACTTAAGAACAACTTCAAGAAGGAATGTATACGATGTGAATTCCATTTAAAATAATTTGCTGGGAATCTAAGAATGGAAGTGTTCTTTATTATTTCCATTAATTGATTTCATTTCAGTTTGTTGAGTGCTTTGTTATTGTTTGTTAAATATGTAAGTTACTTAAAAATGTCAGTTGTTTATTATCTTGTTACAACTAAGATCCTTCTAGAATATTTGATTTTTTTATACTGCATGCGTCATAAGCAACTATTGCCAAACATTCTTTTTATCGTTAACCCTATATATTAAAGAAAATCGCAAATATGAAAGAAAACAAGTAAGAAAATTATCTTCGGTCAAGACCGATTATACAATGCCCTATCTCTTATGTCCACCTATCTCTTTTGTCTATCTAACTATAGTATATATAGAAAATAAACATTATTATTAATTTTTTTGTCTTCGAATATCAAAAAGTTAATATTGGATGCTATACTTATATAGGGACTATGTCGAAAAATTATCATATATGATAAGGTCACTTATTTTTTTTTTTTTTTTTTTGCAAAAACATTTATAAACCAAACTTGAGAAAAATCTGTGCAATATTTTTGTTTTTTGAAAGATTCAGGTGAAGATCGGGAACTAGCTTCATATGGGGGCTAGGACTAAAACTTATCTTATACAGTTTTTTTGCATATATGTAAATATATGCAATATACAAACATAAACCTAATTTTACCGGATTATAGGTAATATTTGGGATGCTTTGGCAATTTAGGTCGGTCTCATAGAGGTAATTTTTGCGGGGACTATGTCTGATCATGAACCAGTTTTCACCAATTTCAACAGTGTTCATCCTATGGCCGATAGAAGCTAATATACTTAATTTCATCAAAATATATTCATACTCTCGAATTGAAGGTTTACATGGACGCACAGACGGACGTACGGACATACAGATGGACGGACAGACGCACCGTCGATCGGTATAATTAAAGATGGGTACAGGTCAATCATTTTGGTCAGTTACAGACATCAGAAGAAAGTCATTATACCCTGACCACATAGTGGTGTAGGGTACAAAAATACAATACCTAAAGGGGCCCTTTTTATACCCTATACCACTATGTGGTTTGGGTATAATGACTTTGTGCTGCTGTTTGTAACAACCAAAAATATTTGACCTACACCCATCTTTAATTATACCGATCGAATCAGAATCACTATCTGATTCGATTTAACGATGTCCGTCCGTCCGTCCGTCCGTCCATCCGTCCATCCTTCCGTCCGTCTGTGTGTCCATGTAAAGCTTGTAATCAAACTGCAGGTCGCAAATATGAATATGTTTTGATGAAATTTGATATTTAATCTTTTATCAGCCATGGAATGAACGCTAATGAAATTGGTGGGAATCGGTCCATGTTCAGACCTAGCCCCCATACAAATGACCCCTATTAAATCGACTTAAATTGCCATAAGATCCAAATTATCATATAAATCTTAGTCAAATTGGGTTTGTATGTACATATTACATCCATTAATCAGTAGTCCAAAATGAGCCCTATTGGACAACTATTAGTCATAGGCCCCATATAGAGCTGCTTCCCGATCTTCAATTAAATCTATCAAAAATACAAAAATATTGCACTGATTCTTCTCAAATTTTGTTTGTATATATTTTTGCAAAATACAAGAGACTTTACCAAACATGGTCAGGACCGGTCCATTTTTGGGACTAGTCCCCATATAGATATAACATACGTTATGAACTTTTTCTTATCTGCAGCCGAAAAAATTAATAAAAATCCCATTCAAATTTGGTTTATGCTTATTTTCTATATCCAGTTTGTTGGGCCTGAGAGAGAGGGTCTCTTAACGCATGGTATAATGTATCGTATAGTCGGTCTAGACCGACTATAATTTTCTTACTTGTTTAAAATTACGTTTTTATTTTAAAGTGTTTTGTTTTTTTTTTTTAGCACAAGATTTTAAAAAAAAGTACCTTTTCTAAAAAACAAATTATCTTTTAAAAATAAATTTAAAAAAAAATCTTACAAAAATAAGTAATTTTTTAAAACGTGTACCTTTTCTTAAAAAAATTTTTTGTTGTTCTAATAAGTACTCTTTTTTAAAAAGTAACCAATTTTTAAATTAAAATTTTTTTGATGTGCTTTTTTAAAAGTAGCCTTTTTAAAAAAATACCATTTTTTAAAAAATAATTTTTTTTAAAAAGTACCTGATATCAGATATATACCCTTTTTAAAATTTTGTCGTCATTTGAAAATGTACACAATTTTTAAAAACACCATCTTTTTAAAACAAGTACCAAAATTTTCAAACTGCCCTCTAATTAAGAAAGTAATTTTTCTTTAAAAAATTACCTTTTAAAAAAGTACCTTTGAAAAATGTTTCTTTAAAAAAATGTATCTTAAACTATCCTTTTTTTTTAAAAGTTACTCCTTTTTAGAAAGTGCACTTTTCTTAAGGAAATTACGTTTTTTTAAAAGAGTATCCTTATTCTAAATATGTATTTTTTTTTTTTCTAATTAGCCTTTTTATACCCTATACAACTATGTGATTTGGGTATAATGACTTTGTGTTGCTGTTTGTAACAACCAAAAATATTTGCCATAGACCCATCTTTTATTATACCGATCGAATCAGAATCACTAACTGATTCTATTTAACGATGTCCGTCCGTCCGTCCATCCGTCCGTCCGTCCGTCCGTCTGCGTGTCCATGTAAAGTTTATAATCAAGCTGCAGGCCGCAAATATAAATATATTTTGGCAAAATTTGGTACATCAGCTTTTGTCGGTTATAGGATCAATGCAGTTAAAATTGGTGGGAATCCGTCCATTTTCAGACCTAGCCCCCATACAAATGACCCCTATTAAATCGACTTAAATTACCATAAGATCCAAATTATCATATAAATCTTAGTCAAATTGGGTTCGTATGTATATATTACATCCATTAATCAGTAGTTTAAATATGATCCCTATGGGACAACCCTTACTCATAGGCCCCATATATAGCTGCTTGCCGATCTTCACTTAAATCTACGAAAAAACAAAAATATTGCACTGATTCTTCTCAAATTTTTTGTATATATTTTTGCAAAATACAAGAGACTTTAGCAAACATTGTCAAGATCGGTCCATTTTTGGGCCTAGTCCCCATATAGATATAGCATCCGATATGAACTTTTTCATATCTGCAGCCAAAAAAAAATAATAAAAATTTTTTTTAAGATAGGGGATTTTTTTAAAAATGGGTATTTTTAAGAAAGGCTACTGTTTTAGAAAATGGTGTTTTTAAAAAATAAATATTTTTTAAGAAAAATATTTTTTAAAAGAAGCTTTTTCAAAGAAGTATACATTTTTTAAATAAGGGTACTTGTTTAAAAAAGGAAATTTTTAAAAACGATACTTTTTTAAAAATTGTGCCTTTTTAAAATAATTATTTTCTAAGAAAGGTCCTATTTTAAAAATTATTAAAAAATTATATAGATTTTTATTAAAGGTACTTTTTTAAAACCTATATTTTTTAAAAGGTAATTTAAAAAAAAATACTTTTTTAAAAAATAAGTATTCTTTTTTAAAGGATGTATATTTTAAAGAGTACTTTAAAAAAAAGGTACTTTTTAAATGAAATGTACTTTTTTAAAAAACGTACATTTTAAAAAAGGGATAGTGTTTTACTATTTACTATTTTTAAAAAAGGGACTTTTTTAAGGCAATTTTTTAAGAAAACAAAATTTTTGTTAAAAAGGGAACTTTAAAAAAGATGACTTGAAAGTAGGATATTATTAACAAGTAAGAAAATTATAGTCGGTCTAGACCGACTATACGATACCCTATACCAGGCGTTTAGAGGCCCTATCGCTCAGGTCCAACTAACTGGATATAGAAAATAAGCAAAAACCAAATTTGAGTGGGATTTTTATAAATTTTTTTGGCTGCAGATATGAAAAAGTTCATATCGGATGCTATATCTGTATGAGGACTAGGCCCAAAAATGGACCGATCCTGACTATGTTTGGTAAAGTCTCTTGTATTTTGCAAAATATATACAAACAAAATTTGAGAAGAATCAGTGCAATATTTTTGTTTTTTGATAGATTTAAGTGAAGATCGGGAAGCAGCTCTATATGGGGCCTATGACTAAGAGTTGTCCCATAGGGATCATTTTTGAACTACTCATTAGTGGATGTAATAAACGCCTACAAACCCAATTTGAGCAAGATCTATATTACAATTTGGATCTTATGGCAATTTGTGTCGATTTCATAGGGGAAATTTGTATGGGGGCTAGGTCTAAACATAGACCGCTTCTCACCAATTTCAATAGCGTTCATCCTTTGGCCGATAAAAGCCTATATACCAAAGTTCATCAAAATATATTCATATTTGCTACCTGCAGTTTGATTGATTAGGGTATCGTATAGTCGGTCTAGACCGACTATAATTTTCTTACTTGTTTTTTTTTAAGTACAGTTTCTTTAAAAAATATGTCTTTTCTTAAAAAATTATATTTTCTTAAAAAATACATTTTGTAAAATATACGTTCTCTTAAAACAGCACCCTTTGTTTTGGAATTTTTGATTTTCAAAATAATCGAAAAGCCGGTTTGTTTCAATTTGATATACATCATTAACATCCTTAAATTGTTTTGATATTTATTTCTGTTACAAACTTATTTATTTATTTCTTCTTTTTTTTTATAAAATAAAAAAATTAAAATTCTCTTAGAATGTTAGAATACTTAATAAGTTTTTGTTAATGGCTGTAACTATCAACTATACACTGTCACATCGATCAACTTTAAATACTTTTATTAGTAGATTTAACAACGTTCGCCCCTCCGTGTGTCACTGCACGTAAGCCTGGTACGCAAACTAAAGATAATTTTTATAATAATATATATTTAGATGACATTTGGTACAGACATTTGGTAAAGATTATTTCTGGGGTAGTCACGCACAGTCACGGAGTGATCTATACGTCATTTCCCCTCATCCGATCGATCTGAAACTTAGTCCATACACTTGCTGTGAAAAAAAGATTAACTTTGACTTAGTCACTCATAGTCACGCAATGCCGCGGAGTGATCTAAATGTCATTTTCCTTCATCCGATCGATCTGAAACTTAGTCCATAGTCTTGCTGTGACTATAGATCAATTTTGGGGTAGTCACACACAGTCACGCTTGGTGACGCACAGTCACGGAGTGATCTAAATGTCATTTACCCTCATCCGACCGATTTAAAACTTGGTCGATATAATTGCTGTAAAGAAAGATCAACTCCGACATAGCCATGCGCAGTCACGCATAGTCACGCACAGTCACGGAGTGATTTAAAACCCATTTTCCCTTATCCGATCGATCTAAAACTTGGTCGTTAGACTTGCCGTGAAAAAAGATTAACTTTGACATAGTCATGCACAGTCACGGAGAGATTTAAACCCCACTTCCCCTCATCCGATGGATCCGAATATTTGTCCATAGACTTGTTGTGGCTAAAGATTAGTTTTAAGATAGTCATGCACAGTCACGCACAGTCACGAAGATATTCAAAACTCATATGCATAAGGAAAGAAAGAATTTTAATAAAAATTTTGTTTTTATGGGTTTGCCTATTTAAAAAATAGTAAACAAAATTCTTTTTTTTTAATGTACCCTCTTTTAAAAAAGTAGCTTTCATTTAAAAACATACATAAAGGGCACTTTAAAAAAAATATCCTTTAAAAAATATACTCTACTTTTAATGTCCTTTTTTTCAGTATATTTACTTAAAAAACAATCTCTTAAAAGAGTACAGTTTTTCAAAATTACCTTTTATAAAAAGTATAATTTATAAACAAGTACCTTTAAAGAAAAAGGACCTTTCTTTAAAAGTATTTTTTTTTATAAAAGCACCTTTTTTAAAAAAAGTACCGTTTTTAAAAAAATAAATTTTTTTTAAATAAGAACACCTTTTTAAATACGAACGCTTTCATTAAAAAGATACCCTCTTTTTAATAAAAGTATCCTTGTTATAAAATGCTCCTTTTTTAAAAAAATACTTTAAAAAAAAAATATATTTTTTAAACACCGTTTTCTAAATAAATAGTACCCTTTTTTAAAAAATAGTATCCTTTGTTATTATATACCTTTTTTTAAAAGTACCTATATTTTAAAGAAGTCCCCTATTTTTAAGAAACAAAATTTTTATATCTAAAATTATTTTTTTTTTTTTTAAGTACTATATCTGCAAAGTAATTTTTTTTTAAAAACGGCCTTTCTTGAAAAAGCAATTTGTTGATATAAGTAATTTTATTTTTTAAATTTAACTTTTTTTTAAATAGAAGAAACACCTTTTTTTAAAAAAGCGCCTTTTAACAAAATATCACTCTTTTTTAAAAAAAGCCCCCTTCATTTAAAAAAGTACTGTTTAAAAAGACCTCTTTAAAAAAAAAATACTAATTCTTTACGTATAGTTTTTGAAAAAAATTTTTCTTAAAAAATTACCTTTTCAAAAATATTACCTGTCTTATATCAAAATATAATTGTCTATAAATTTACATGTTTTAAAAATACTGTTTTATTTTAAATTAAGTACACTTCTAAAAAAACACTCATCTAACTAGTGGCGTTTTAAAAAAATTTTCTAAAAAAAGTATTCTTTTTGTAATGTATCTTTTTTTGTATTATTTTTTTTTTAATTTCCATTTAAAAAATTATCTTTTTCAAAAGAAGTACTTTTTTTTAAAAAAAGTACCCACCAGTTACAAAATTACCATTTTAAAAAAATTGTCCCTTTTTTCAAAAAAGTACCTTTAATTTTAAAAAGTAAAATTTTCTTATAAAAAATTCCATTTAAAAAAACTGCTTTTTTTTAAGTATATTTTTTTAATAAATTATTTTTTATAAAAATTTAGCTTTAGAAAAGGTACTTTTTAGAAAGAAAGGTATCTTTCTAGATAAAAAAAAAATAAATTTTTTTTAACTTCCCACCTTAAAACTACTCTTTTTTTTAATAAAGTAGTCTTTTTTAAATTTCCTTTTTTAAGGATTACCTTTTCTTAAAAAATTATCTTTAAAAAAGTACCTTTCCGTAAAAAATTATATATTTTTTAAACGTACCATTTTATTATAAAGCACCCCTATAAAAGGGTACCATTTTTTAACAAAGCACCTTTTTTAAATATATCTTTTACGCGTTTTTAAAGTACTCTTTTTTTAAGTAACCATATTTTAAAGAACAGCCTTTCTAAAGAGTACTTTTTCTTTGAAAATAGTGCCTCTTCTTAAAAAATTAACTTTTCTTTAAAAAGTATGTCTCCGTAGATTATATCTCTTCTTAAAACAGTACCCTTTTTTAGAATTTTTGATTTTGAAAATAATCGAATGGCGGGTTTGTTTCAAATTTATACGCATCTTTAATTTCCTTTCAAAAATTCGATATTTATTTTTGTTACAAATTTACTTATTTATTTATTTATTTATTTATTCTTTTTTTGGCTGATAAAGGAATTTGAAGTAAAAAAATAAATTTGTCTTAGAATCTTAGGATATTAAATAAGTTTGATGGTTGCAAATATAAACTATATTTAACAGATTCACACCTTTTACGCTGATCAACTCTAAATCGATTTAACTACGTTCGACCCTCCCTGTGTCACTACACGCAAGCCTGATACACAAATTAAAGATCGTTTTCATACAAATATATTTTTAGTATATAAGCTTTTATCAGGTCTATTTTTTAGTGTGTATAGAACAACATTCGTAATCGGATTTATTATTTTTTTATATTAAACATATCCTTGAATTAATACGCTGAAACTATTTAGTGAAGACTGAAATGAAAAATCATCATTGACTTGAGCTGAAAGATTAAACGGACAAACATCGTGATAAAGAAAAATATAAAAAGGTAAAAAAAAACCCTTTGGGTGTTTTACTATACTGGCCTAGTACTTTTACCCTGATTTGCAACTTATCAACCCCTGAAGATGAAAATGTTCTTGTTGTTATATACTTTATTTGAAATACAGTTTAGAACTTTATTATTTTTGTATTGTTAAATAAGAAACATATTGTTCATTGAATTTGTAGTTATAAATATTTTTAATTTTTTCCTTACTTCAATTTGAACTGTTAATAAAACAACATCAATTTATATACACATTCTTTAATAGATTGTTTCATTTGAATATTAATAAAACAATAGGTTATGGGCCCAGGACCATAACAGGAATACGAAGTATTATAAAATATTTAAGAAGTGTAAAACGAAGGCTAATTCAATTTGGTGGAATTTTGAAGTGGTAACACATTGATCTGGAAGCTGTTACATAAGGGCAGATAAAAATAAATTTGAAGCTAAAAATATGACGACACACACTGAAAAGATCCCTCGTTTTAATGGATCGAATTACGGAACTTGGAAGGCTCAAATTGAGGCCATTTTGCACAAGAACCGATTTTTAAAGATGGTGTTAGGAAAAGAGAACAAACCCGAAATAAGTCCATTGTCGCAATCAGCTACAACAGCAGAGAAAAAAGAATATGAAAGTAAGTTAAAATTGCTCGAAGAATTTATCAACAAGGACTTGGATGCCAGAGCAGAGATCCTTATTGCATTAGAGCCCAATATTGTATCGATGGTAAAAAATTTCAAGACTTCTCAAGAAATATGGAAATATCTAGAAGAAACCTATAATCGTAAGTCTATGAGACGCAAGACAGAATCATACCGTAAGATATTAAATTTAAGAATGGGTGATAATCAAACTATTACACAATTTTTAATTGAATTTGACATGTGTATTTCATGTCTGTCCGAGATGGATGTTAAGTTAGACGAAGACTTGCTTATTGTTTTGCTACTGGATGCCTTATCAACCAAATTCAATCCAATTAAAGCTGCGGTGGACACTGCAAATGATTTTCCGAGGTTTACAACGCTACGAGCAAGATTACTGGAAATTGGAGACAAAAATGAAGAAAAAGTAGCAGAAAATATAGCAATGAAGCTCAACCGAAATTTTTTGAAGAAGAATTGGCAAGGTAACAAGAAAATGGAAAAAGAAGGTACGTCCAATTCATGTTTTCCTTATAATTGTGGGAAAAAAGGCCATATGGCTAAAAACTGTAGAGTTAGTTCAAACCAAGACAAGTTGAATTGCGTAGAAAACCACGCAGGGTTCATATTAACCGCAGATAATATCAATTTAGATACTCTCCGGTCCGTAAACTCAACTAAATTTGATAGCTGGTGCATTGATAGTGGAGAAACTTCACACATGTGTAGTTTATCTGCACCATTCATATCAATAGACACTTCATATTGTGGAAAAGTTCAATTAGCAGATAAAAAGGAACTCAGCGTTCATGGGATTGGCACAGTAGAACTTAATGTAGAAGTTGATAATTTAATGAAAAAAGTACACTTATACAACACTTTGTATATCCCTGACTTACGATGTAATTTGATATCCACTGGAAAAGCAACAGAAAGTGGTTGTAAGGTGGTAACGGCGGTGAATAGCGCTCGAATTTTGAAAGATGGCATGAAATTAATTGAAGCTTTTAAGGATAATGGCCTTTTTATTGTAAAATCAGCCAAAAATGTTGATCTTAATGAAAAATGCACACAAATTTCCCAGGAACTTGAACAATGTGCAGGCAATAATGTGGAACCTTGGCATAAAAGATGCGGGCACTTGAATTTGAAACAGTTAGGACAGGTACAAACAGAGAAAATGGTAGTTGGCTTACCAAAATTTAGAAAAAATCACTTAAATTGTACCGCCTGTATTCGTGGTAAACAAACAAGATTACCGTTTTCCCATAAGAAAGATAAATCATCTAGCGAAATTTTAGGTCTGATACACACTGATTTATGTGGACCAATGAGGGTTGAATCTTTCAATAGAAAGATCTATTTTGCTACGTTTATTGACGATTTTTCGATGAAAGTACTCGTGGTTTTTCTTAGAACAAAAGATATGTACCTGCAAGCATTTAAAGATTTCATGAAGCAAGCAGAAAACGAGACTGGTAAAAAGATTAAACTAATTCGTAGTGACAACGTCCGTGAATTAACATCATACGAATTTTCGAATTTCTTAAAGAATAATGGTATAAAGCGCCAATTGACGGTAGAATGCACTCCTCAGCAAAATGGAGTAGCCGAGCAAATGAAAGACGCATCAAATAAAAATGATCTGACAAGTACCGAAAAGGACGAAAATTACTCAAGAGTACAAGAAATAGATGATGCTGGTTTAGGTCATAGTATTGAAAATCCTGTAAATTCTATTACACAGAGATTGAGGTCTTGGACATTCGGTAAAAGTCAAGAAATGACAAATTCTATTAAAGAAAAACATGATGATCAAAAAACGTTAAAAGAAGCTTTATCTTCAAATGACAGCAATGAGTGGCATAGCGCGATACTGGATGAATACAACTCTCTTATAAAAAATGAATATTAATAAAACAATAGTTCTGCATTGTTATTTTATTCGGTTAACTTAATTGCATATAAAAACACGTCTTCTTTTATTTTGTATTAATTTTAATTGTTAATTATGAATTATCCTTTTACAATATAACATTTTTGGAAGTTGTTTAATATAATTTTTTATATCTCGATATCAATTTGTAATCCTCAATATTTTTGCGCTTATCTACAATTCTATTTCATATAATGAAAATTTGAGATTATAGTTTTTTCATAAAAAATTCATCTATATATGTTTGGAAGTTGTTTAAGCACACATATACTGAATTATTCCTGGGTAATTGACCTATATCTGAAACTGGACCATCTGTTACCTAGAAAACTTGATATTAAACGAGAAATACAAAACGTAAGTTGTTAGAAATGCTTAAACTTTTTCAGAGATGTCGGATTACATTTGTTTCTCATTTCCCCAGTTTCTCCTGTTTCATAACTGCATTTTTAGAATAAACTGTCAATCATTCTTCACCTGTTTTTATGCGGCTTCCAAAATAAATTTTAAAGCAATCTTCTAACTAACAAAGTACGATACCTGCAATTTGATGTTTACCACAATTGTGTGCTAACATTTCATGGTATTCTTTAGTTTTACAAAATCAAAAATAAAGTATATTCATTGCACTAAAATTGCCAAGTCAAAAACCAAGGACGAATTACACTACAAATGAAGCAAACATAAACTAATAACCATACAATGAACTTGTTGGTTACACTCGCATTACAACTTCCCTTTAAATCAACAATACACCACCAGAACAAATAGCTTTTTTAAATACCATGATACCAAGCAAATTGCGAATACAAAGTGTTATTTTGTGTTGTAAACAACAACAACAACAACAACAACAACAACAGTGTTATAGTTTAGAACTGACAGGTATTAAAACAACTCATGTTAGAAGTAGCAGAAACATCAAAAGACTGACAAAGACTAACTGAAGAAAAAAAAGGTAAAATGGAACATAATACAAGACGTGTAACGAGATAAAACGAAAGAGCTCTAAACAAAAGTGCATCAGTTTATTGTTTGCCATATCAGTTGTTACTAATAGTGCTGTTATGAGAAGTAAGCTCTGTGCACTTATTACATCACTTCTCACACGCTACAATAGCGGAAATATAGCACAATGGGCCCATATTTACTTTAAAAAATAACTTAGTATATATTTGTGATCATCACTGACTAACTGGCTCAATGGCTCACTGATTCTGGAGCTTTTTGTATATGAAATTTGAATAAATGATTAATGATAAATCACAATAAATGACTTATTATCTTGATGAAACTCATTAAATGGTTTATGTCAATGACAAAAAAAAAAACGAAGTACTATCGCATACTCAATAAATGGTTTATTTATTAAGTCTATGGAAAAAACCTTACAGACTGTAATATAAAAAAAAAAAAAATTACAATAATTACAAATCGTTAAATCTGAAATTTGAAATTAGTTACATAAATATCTATAATATTAATAGGCTAGGCTATCTCTTGTGACCGATGTTTTGTTCTACCGTTTTCTCCCGATTTTGGGCAAACGTATATTATATGAAAGGTATTTCTTTTTAGCCGTTTTGCAGATTTAGAGATTTTTAATTTTTTTTCTTTATTTTGAGTAAATTGCATTTAAAATTGCTATTAGCACATACATAAGATTATACATATGATATGTGTGTTTTATTAAATTTGTTAATGTGTTTTTTAATGAGTTTGTTATCTTCATTCAATTTCATAACAAACCAAAAGTGTTGGTTTATGAATTGGCTAAGTTGAGAAATAAAGTTGCGTAGAAATTGCACTCGAATTTCGAGCGCTGGAATCTGCTAGTATCAAATTAATATAATAATATAAAATTAAAGAAAACCAATACTTATTGCAAGAAAACACTCAGTATTGGCCGGGCAAATGGTGGCTGCTTATATGGTTTCAAAAAGGAATCTCAAAAAACCTTCAACTTTAAATTTTGTTATTTTTCAAACAATCACGCTGCCATATCCGCTAAATTAGACGGTAATTCGTTTTATTTTATATTACGCTATATTAACTGCACAAATTTGAACGCTGATATGGATCTTCTAAAAAACCTTTTACTTCAGCTTTCTCCTTCAAACTTCTGCATTTTCGGTGATTTAAATGCCCGTATTGGCGAAGAACAAGTGCTGAATTCTAACCTTCTTCAAGACCTTCCCCATATAAACGATCTAAGACGCTCAAAGGATAAAATATTAAACCGAAATGGAAAACGACTAATGGACCTTGTTGATGACTTAGGTGGCATTGAATTAAATGGAAGGCCAAATGGTGACACACAAGGTGAATTTAGTTTTTGTGGTGGTGGTGGCAATTCTGTTATTGACTACTGCATTTGCTCACTTAGTCTTTTAAAGTATATTGCTGATTTTAGTGTAGCCTGCAAACCTTACTCTGACCATATGCCGTTAGTTCTTAAGATAGTAACTCCGAAGTCGAATAGCACAAGGGTATCTAAACCGGGACAACTAAAACTCCGTTGGAACAACAAAGTTGCTGTCAAATACTCTGCAAACCTAGCGCTACTTTCTGGTAACACTATTTTAAATCAAAATATGAATGTTGATGATATGGTACTGTCTATGAAAACCAAGATTAAACAAGCAAATGTTATCTCAAAAAATATTTATGGTTTTGAACCAAAACAGAAATGGTATAACTGGAGATGTGAACTTTCTCGCAAAAATATGCTTAAAACACTCAACGAATATAGGAAGAACCATTCAAATACAAACAAGCTAAAATATTTTTCTGCCAAATCTAAATATCTTAACATCTGTCGTATTCGTAAACTTGAGTTTTATAATGAAAATTTAGAACAACTAAATTATATCAGTTGCAGTAAAGCATGGTGGAAACTTTCAAACAATATGAAATTACGAACTACTACAGCTGATGGCAATCTCAGTTCGGATGGCTTACTTATACACTTTCGATCCATGCTTCAAGACATAGTCCAACCAAATGAGTTACACTGGTGCAAGCCACTTTTTACAGATATTTCTCTTGACTCACCCATAGAGCATTGGGAATTATCATTGGTCCTAAAATCATTAAAATCAAAAATAAGGCACCAGGCCACGATGGTATAAGTTATGAGTTTTACAGGTTTGCCCCTGTAAGCTTCACCAACGAAGTCCTAGCAGTTTTGAACCACATTTTTTTAAAGGAACAGATTCCGTCTAGCTTTAAAAATGCTCTATTGATCCCGATTTTGAAAAAAGGTGATCCTAATTGCACTTCCAATTATCGTGGACTATCATTAATTGATACACTGTGTAAAATATTCAATAATATTGTTTTGAACCGCTTAACAGATTGGATTGATAAATTTAACATTTTAAATTAATATCAAGCCGGCTTCAGAATGAACTATTCCACAGTAGACAACGTATTCAACCTTGTAAATATCGTACACTTGAACAAACTAAATGGCAACAATACCTTTGCTTTTTTCGTGGATTTTTCATGTGCCTTCGATTTTATACCTCGGAATTCACTTTTTTACAAGCTACCATGTATGGGAGTATCTTCAAAAATAATTCGAAATTTACAGCTTTACTATGAAAAAACATCCAGTCAAATACTTTATGGAAACACCTTTTCTGAGTCGTTTACTCTTGACCTTGGTGTAAAACAAGGGTGCATTTTAAGTCCAATTTTGTTTGCTTTATATCTCAATGACTTAGCTGATTTTCAGCCTGTTGGAGTCAACGTTACGGATTTAATAGTTAAAATTATTCTGTATGCTGATGATATTGTAATTTTGGCCGATTCCCCAAGTGTATTGCAAAGCATGATCGATGCGCTTTATATGTACTGTAAGACATGGTGTTTAAAAGTAAATCTTGCCAAATCGAAAATATTAATTTTTCGTAGTGGTGCTCGTATATCTAAGAAACTAAAATGGACTTTTGGTGAAGATGAAATTGAAATTGCTAACAAATATAAATACCATGGAATTGATCTTAATTACAATTTATCTTTTACAATACATCTTGAAGACAAATTAACCCTTATGTGTGTGGACAGGTACCTGTGTACCTATTGCGTTTTCAAATCGAAATTTTTTATATAAGATTTTAGTCTACAATTCTACAATTTCAGGAGAACTCCTAACTTTTTGTTATCATTATATTTTCATAGTTGTTTATATACAATATCAGTTGGGGGAGGGGGCGTGGCATATTAATTTGCTTTTTGCACCTGGGTACCTGTATACGTTTTATATATACATACATATGGAGGCACATGAAAAAATTAATTAGTTGCTTTACTAACGTGTGATAATCTAAATTATTTGACTTGGATTTTAGCAATACCATTAAATAAAACTTTATTTGATAAAAGAAAAATTGTTTTACAATAAAAAAAAAATATTCAAGGTTTATTTTTGATAAAAAAAATTATTTTTCATAAAAATTTATATTTCAAGGTTTAACACAAAAAAAAAAAATATAATTTAAATATAAATAAAAGACATAGAAAAATTAATCCAAACAGTTGTTACATATGGGACGATTGATTGAGTGCTCGTTACAAATGGGCTTGAAGCAATTTTTGCAAACCTTTCTAGTTTTTCTCTGCTTCTTTGTAAGCTTAGATCATAGGTAACAACTACCCACAACCGCAATACGGCCATTCTTATCTCGAGTTTCTACATTAGTAACAGCTGTTGTTGAAATATCTCGCCCCAATACAATCTGTATTGCTGATCGAGTGGAATCGATTTTTATTACATTTCAATTTTTGGCACGTCGTTCAATGTTGTCCTTACATAGTTCAAAACTGAAATCTTTCAAAAATAGTCTGCGACGGTCAGTTGAAATAAATTGGGCATTGTACTCCATGTAAACGATGTATGCTGCTAATGCTGCTACATCGATAATATCGACATGTCCTACGTTTAGAAGTATATTCTCCCAATAGCTTATCCATATTGTCGACACTTCCTTTAGTTTGGTTGTAATAAGTTATAATTTCTGGTTTAGCAGCTGTAGTGGGTTCTGTTACAGGCTTTGTGTGCATAGTAGATAACATTACTACTGCTTTTTTCTTTTTAGGAACGTAGCAGCACAAAATTGCCTCATTTCTGAAGGCAAAGTTGGTGGAATTTATTTGCCTGAAATAATAATATTTGCTTGTCAATTTAATTTTATTTTTGCATAGTCAGTGTATCATGCACGCATTTCTTTTTATGTGTAAAATTTAACTTACCTGTCTTTATGTGGCTGTATATTTGCTGGTAAAAATCTTTTATTCTTTCTTACTGTTCCAACTAGAGTTAAATTCCACGAGTTAAGTTTTCGAACCAGTTGTAAGGATGTAAAAAAGTTATCTGTAGTAACATTTCTTCCGGAGTTTTTATATGGGCTAACAAGATCTAAAACTGTTCTTTCCCCTATATTTGTTTGACGCTCGCCTTCTGTTGGTTTACCTGTATATAATTGACCTCTTAAGGGGTAGGAATTACTTGCGTCACAAGCCCAAAATATTTTTATTCCGTACTTCTCAGGCTCAGATGGCATGTACTGTGTGAAGCGCGTTCGTCCACGATAACCATATAGCTGCTCGTCAACTGTTATACATTCGCCTGGCTTATAATTTCTACGTAAATTGTCATTAAGCATTGCCCAAATATCTCGAATGGCTGCAGCTTAATCAGTTGCGGCACGTGAAGTACGAGTGGCATCGTTGTCAAATCTGATGACACGCAACATTATTCTAAATCTATCAAGAGGCATTGCAGCTCGAATCAGTGGTAGATGAATAGGTTTCCATAATTCTGACAAATGCTGCTTATTAGATTTGTGCACTCCACAAAAAATTAAAATTCCAAAAAAGGCGTCTAGTTCTTCTTCTGTAAATGGTTGGAATATTTTTGTTTTTGGCCGGTCGGCCACGTTTGGAAACTTTTGTGTCATGTTAAGATTGTAATAGTTAATAATTTTTTTTCCTTTTCGGTTTGTTTCGCGTAAAAGTATGTCACACATTTCGGTCGACAAAAAGCTTTTAAATAATTGCTGTGCTGTTAAAATATTGCTGCCAAGGACTGCGCCGCTACGCTGACGTAAAATGTTTCGGTTTATTGGTTGCGATTCAGTAAAAGGTTTAAGTCCCAAACAATGCCATCTTTACCACAGAGTTCATTGTTTGGCTCTTCTTCCTCACTATCATCTGAATCATATGAATCCTCAGCAGCCTCAATGCATCCCACCTGCTCAGCATCTGAACCTTCCGATGCTGCGTCGTTAGCTGGTGGAATGTTTTCATCGTCGATATCAGATGGTGAAAATTCGTCTTCATCAGTTTCACATTCACACAACATCTCACGAATTTCGGGTGACGAAAATCTATTAGAACGTGTTCTTATATTTTGATCCATTTTGCGGAAATAAAAATTGCACTTTTAAAAAACTACGCACCTTTACTTGGTGAAAAATTATTTCGAATGAAACTCTTCATGCAAAATCAATGTCAAAATGTCAATAAAAACTGCGGAGATGTGCGTATCTCATATGTGCAACAAAAGAAAATACGTAGTGTTTGCTCTTTCATTATACGGGGAATCACATAATAAGATTTTTATTTTTTTGCTTCAGATTTAAAAATATATTTCAAGGGGAACCCCACATTGAGTAAAATTCTAATATTATATCATTAACCATCGATTTTTTGTACAATACAAGACAAAAAATTACATTTCTCATAAAATTTGCATGAAGGTACCCAGGTACCTATCCACCCTATAGAAGGTGTTTTTTTTCCACACACATAAGAGTTAAAAACGTCAAAAATGGCAATTGCTTCCTCATGGTCAAGCTGTGTAAATCATCCTTTGATTTCTGACAATAATAAGCTCAAAATATTTAATGCTGCATCAAGATCAGTAATGTTTTATGGTGCTCAAATCTGGGGTTTTAGGAAATACGATGAAGTTGAAAAATTGTTCAGGTTCTTTATCAAGAAAATGCTCCATCTACCAAAGAATATATTTTCTCTATATTTTGAAACTTTAAGGCTACACTTCCTTTACATTAACAAGGTTCTTCAATTACCAAATCACAGGGTCCCTCGTATATTAGCCGAAAAAATTATTGATAAGAAGACGTATTGGGCAGAAGAGTGGATAAATATTTGTGCAAAAATCCAATTTGTACCTGATAATACTAATAGACCGCTGTGTGAACGCTGGACATCTATTTTAGAACTACTTGGAAAAAGACCTAATCTCTGATGCTCATCGTTCTCAATATCATGATCTCTACCCACAATTGGATTTAAGTGTGGGTCCCCTTTTTATCTCTCAATTTTCTTCTCGTGCTGCAAGTTTATTGATAAAAGCCAGAGTGGGATTAATCGATTTAAATGCCCGAGCGTTCAGAAATTCCTCGATTGGCCTTTGCACACTCTGCAATCTAGATGATTCCGAAAACACACTACACTTCTTTGTCCAATTTTCAAACAGTTTCGTTTTAAATATTTTGGAACTACTAAATTAAATACAAATGAATAATTTCTTAATTTACTAAATGGCAATGATTCCAATTACAATAGACTATATAAATATATCGAAATTTGTTTAAATTATAGAAAATTAATTGTGAACGAATATAATTAGTCCTTAATTAACTGTACATTATTCAATTACATGTAAAAAAAAAAATCCCTTTTTCTTATTTTTTCTTTTATTTATAATTATAAAATTGCAAATCTTTTGAATTATTGAATTAATATCAGCTATTTCAAGCCAATCTGGCACACAACTATTATGTTATGCCATATATAGATAATATCATATTTATTTTCTTTGGGAATGTAAATATGTTTTGTAAATAAATTACTAAATAAAATAAATAATAATAATACTTATTGCAAGTCGTAAATGATTACAGAAAACAATTTGAATCGCACACTAAATCATTCTTAAATACACCAAAATAAATAGAATTAATTATATATTTCATATTCTTTTGAATAAATTTTTTTTTAATAGCTTTGGGACATTTGTGGGTCTTCTTATTTTAGCACTGAAGGGTTAAATAAATAAAAATGAACCGAATTATTTTTCTTAAGTTCTAAATAGTGGTTTCATCGATTTTAATAGAAAAACTGATTCGGTCATTTTTATTCAAAAATATCTTTAAATCCAAAGCTGGCCTTGGCAAATAATGGGTTAGCGTTCTCGGATATATCCCAAATTTAAGGAACGAAAGTTCTGCATATATGGTTATTCTATTTTAAGTGTCGCATCTAAAGATTCAATAGCGCTTACAAAATTTTTGAATTTTTTTAATAAATTGTCTTTTATTAGCTTGGGGTCATATGTGACCCCAATTACAAAAGAGTTAATGGGGCCATAATATTTTTTTCTGAAACCCTAGGCTATTAAGATAAAATATAACATTTAAAAGTAGAAGAGTGATGAATTTTTGATACGAAGTATTTAGAAAGAATACATTTACAGAATATTTTACAAAAATCCCATTTTTCTTGAAATCCGCAAAAATAAAACCTTGTCAAAAAAAATTCTAGTATAGGGATTTATTTAAAACTTCATACAATTAATTTATAGCATGCATTGAATAACCTCTTAAAGAGCCAGATAAATTTTTTAAAATTTTGTTTGAGAAAATTTTTCAAAACTTGAAAAAGGAGTTTTCAAAATTTTATGAAAAAGAATTTCCATTTTCGGTCTCAATGCTTAATAAGTTAGCAAGATGGTAATAAAACAATACCTCATATCTGAGTACTTACAGGTATAGAGACTAAAACAAAATGTTGGCTTTAATTAATTTCTTAAAATTTTAAAAAAATGCCATCAAATTTCATGACCTACTTTTTTTCTGGCACAAAAGTAGTCTGGGGCATTTGCTAGTTCTTGGCGAGTTTTTATTCGATTTTGAAGTTTTATGGCTTTTCAGGAAGATAGTTAAATACTGATTCCAAATTATATAACAATTTGTCGGAAAGATTAAACTAAAGAACGAAATTTTCATAAAATCTGAAAGAAAGTCATAATTTCCCCATATAAAACACACTTGAAATTTTTAATCGCGTTGAGCCACCTCTAAATGTTTTTTAATTGGCCAAAAACTTTGTATTTCTCACTTTTTTGCTATTTCCATATTTCTAGGGGATGCGACCGAGAGTTTGAACACTTCTTTTCTCCATATAATGAATAGCCACCCTAATGTGCATACATTAGGGTTGGTCAAATTTTTTGCCGACCAAGCGAATAGCGAAAAAATAATATGCTGAAAAGCTGTGCTGTTCAAAAATGGAGTTTACTTAGTTGTATACCTCGTAGAAAAGTGTTCGTGGCAGCTCGGAAATTCCCTTAACACATTCATGAAATGTGTGTTCTATACTGGTTTACTGATCAATCATAAGTTCCTTTAAATGTTTAGGATTCAGTCAACATGGAACATGGATTTATTTTTAAAAAACACTGGCATTTGATTTAAGAACTATGTTTACTTGGACAATTTTTTTCCAATTTACTGTACATTGCGTTTCTACCATACGCTTTGAATATGTTTTTCATTACTTCTGATCCTTTGATTTCAAGTAAGAGAAAGTTGCTTAAAAAAAACTCAGAGCTTACCAAAAATGGCATTGGAGCTATTAAAAGCCCCAAGATTGCAGAAGGAAAATCCTGACGATGACAAGGTAGATGAAGATGATGATGTACATGATCAAGATAGTGCTAGCGATGAATATGAAGATGAATATGAACATTGCAATTAAAGCGATTGTTTTAACTGAGAGGTCGAGTTTTATGATTAGAATAATATAAATGCAAAAAGCTCACACAGAAAACAGATTCGTTGTGGCTACGGTATATATTTTCAACCGAATTGCGATGAAGTTAACAACCGAATTTTGAGTTGCTTGCAATTACAATTCTATTGTCTCAACAGTAAATATTTTATCACAATACAAAATGGTTAGTTTCTACAAAATTTCTGTTGATACAATCAAAAATTCAGTTGTTAAATTTTACAACAATTCGGTTGGTGAATTATTTTTCTGTGTGCTCCATTAAAATTGTGTTTTTTGAGGTTAATTTTGACCCCGGATACAGATTTAGTGACCCAAAATTCATTGCTTAGCTTACCATATCAACATACAATGTTCAAAGGGCTGTATTAATGCATAGCATGTACTTATAAAGTCAATTTTATTTTTCTTAAAAAAATCATTATAAAAATTTTTCCACTGAAACATATCTACAAAATGTTTTTTTTTCTTGTTTCAAAGTATTTTATGAGAGAAAGCCGTAATATCGCCAATTAAAGGCTTGTACGAATTATGGCTCAACAACAAGATCCAATGCCCCACTGTGCGTTGGGTGGTGCTGGGGAAGTTTGCTTGAAACTTATTTTTTTTTGGACCGACTTAGCTCAAAGGCACACTATTTAATATCTATATAAGAGGAAAGTGTTTTGCAAGACGTATACGCGATAAGTGGCGCTGGAGTGCATATATTTTCGAAATGTAGTTTTCCCTGCATATAATTTTTTTTTTTATAAAAAAATGTTAAAATTAAACATGGCGCTGATTGTATTACAATACTATTTATATCCTCTATGAAGTGACAATGAGAAACCAGTTTTTTTGATTTGATATCAATTTTATTCTCCAACGTAATCTCAGCTAAGTGACATGCACTTCTTGAAAAATACGATTTATTAAATTATTCAAAATGGGCTTCTGTCTCTGATATGAGTTCTATATTTTTGGGAAATCTCTGAAGCCATCTTTTCAAGTTTGGGAACATATAAGAAATGCTCGAGGCCAGATTTGAAGAATATGGGAGTAAGGAAGCAATTCGTAATTTAAGGACTTAAGTTTTTCAGAAGCCAAAGCAGATGAATTCGCCGCTGCATTGTCATGATGGTACAAGATTTTTTTGTTTAATTGGGGTTGTTCTTTCAAAATTTTTCATCCAGTCTGCCCAACAACTCAACATAGTACTTGGCAGTTATTGTTTTCCTATCTCTAACTAATCAGTAAATATTATACCATGTGCATCCCAAAATACACTGGTCATTAACTTTCCAGCCGATTGTTGAGTCTTTGGCCGCTTTGGTCGGCTTTCGCACACTGTTTTGTTGGACTCCGGTATATAACAACGAATCCACGCCTCATCCATTATTGCTAGTTCTCTTTAATTTACTTCAAACATCTCCAAAGCATATTTTGAATCATGAACACGTTTTAGTTTTTGGTCAGCTCCAGCAGAAAAGTTTTTCATATTTCAATGATCATGCACTCTATTGATATCTTTATGATGCCAGAAATTTCACTCACTTTAAGCTTTTGATCATCCAATACAACATGATACGCTTTCCTCACGTTTTCTTCGGTAACTGCCTAATTTGGACGACCAGGACGATCTGCATCATTTGTTCTCGTACGACCACTTTTAAATGGCGAACCTTTACAGTAATGTTCTGCAATCCATTCTTTGACTTGAACAATATTTTCTCGCATGAAAAAAAAATTTTAAATCAAAACACGAAACTCTGCAATCCATTTTTTTCCCAAACTTTAAAAGTAGCATCTTTTTTATAACGGTAACTTTTTTTCTAATTAATGAAAAGTCACGTAATTTTGAAACAAATTTTTTTAACAGTCGGTCTTACTAAATAAACAGAAAAAATTGGTATTTGCGCGCCATCTCTATCTAGCACTACATAATTTTCATCGATATAGAATTTGCAAGAATGTGGCTTTTCAGTATCAGATATTTCAATGTGCTGTAAAAATTTTTAAAATTGTATTTGACCTAAATCTCAAATTAACTTTCAGTCAATTCTACCAATATTGATTATCATAAAAAAAAAATTTTTAAAGTAATTTTTTTTAATAAATATATATTTATTCGATTACCGGCACACATAAGGTAGCCAACGAAAATTATATTTTGATGTGTAAACATCTATACGCGCAGGGGGTAAAAATCTATTTCACAATACAATCACAAAAACAGCGTAAGATGTAAAACGTAAGACTATATCGGTGTGATTTAAGATTGCATTGTTGAAAATATTATGACACGTAAAACTTTTTGTCTCTGTTTTCTGCAGTATATTTCTTCACTTTTTATAAACATTTATATTAATTTATTCCATATAAATAACACAACTATCACTGCATTTAATATTAATGCTAATCAAACATAAATAAAAAATAAATAAAAATTAAACGAATTAGAGTAAAAAGGAAGTGTTTGGAGATAAAATGGAGGGACAATTCATTGGAAAGTGTTTGGAGAAAAAATGAAGGCACGATTTCATTAGGAAGTGTTTGGAGATAAAATGAGGGAGCGAATAGCGTTATAAAAACGTTTTGAAATATGAAGAATTAAAAATTAAAAAAAAAAAATTAAAAATGAGAAATGCAAAATAAAAAATTAAAAATCGAAAATGAAAAATGGAAAATGAAAAATACAAAATGAAAATGAGAAATGAAAATGAAAATTGAAAAAAAAAATTTAAAATAGAAAATGAAATATAAAAAATGAAAAATTAAAAATTAAAAATTTTAAATGAAAAACAAAAAATGAAAAATAAAAAATGAAATGAAATTGAAAAATTAAAAATAAAAATGGAAAATGAAAAATGAAAAATGAAAAATGAAAAATGAAAAATGAAAAATGAAAAATGAAAAATGAAAAATGAAAAATGAAAAATGAAAAATGAAAAATGAAAAATGAAAAATGAAAAATGAAAAATGAAAAATGAAAAATGAAAAATGAAAAATGAAAAATGAAAAATGAAAAATGAAAAATGAAAAATGAAAAATGAAAAATGAAAAATGAAAAATGAAAAATGAAAAATGAAAATGAAAATTAAAAAATAAAAAATTAAAAATAAAAAATTAAAAATAAAAAATTGAAAATAAAAAATGAAAAATGAAAACCGAAAAATAAAAAGTTTAGAATTAACCAGTTGAAATAATAATAAATATTTTTATATTAGCAGAGCCCCTGCAGCTGATACATAGATGACGCTTTCTGTTTGATTTTAAAAAAGTGCCACAAAAGCGCCTTTAATTACTAGGTGTTTACACATCTACCCTGTGATCGGATTCTCATGATTTTTTAACATACAAACGACAAAAAATTTCACTGAAATAGCACAGAAAAAATGCCTGGAAGACGATGTTAAATTGTCAGTCGTAGTGACCGACGATGTCGTAATATTCAACAACTTAGGATGAATTTAAGGAGGATATTCGTCTGACGTATGTCATGGCAATTAACAAATCTCAAGGCCAGACGGTGCAGTTCTGCAGCTTGAATTTGGAAAATCATTGCTTAGCTTATGGTCAACTGTATTGAGCCTGCACCAGAGTCAGCAAGGCAAACAATTTGTGGCTATACGGCGAAATGGAGGAGTAAAAAATATTATCAAAACGTTGGCTTCACATTAGTTATGTGATTTAAATAGAACTTATTAAATTGAAAATGAAATTTAATTACATTAAAAGCAAGTAAGAAAATTATAGTCGGTCTAGACCATGGTTTAGAGACCCTATCTTTCGGTCTAACTAATTCGATATAGAAAGGAATTATTTTTGGACTACTGATTAATGGATATAATAAACACATGCAAACCCAATTTGACTGAGATCTATATTATAATTTGGATCTTATGGCACTTCATGTCGGTTTCATAGGGGTCATTTGTATGGGGGCTAGGTCTGAACATGGATCGAATTTCACCAATTTCAACAGCGTTCATCCTATGGCAGATGAAAGTTTATATACCAAATTTCATCAAAATATATTCATATTTGCGACCTGTAATTTGATTACAAGCTTTACATGGACACACAGACGGACGGGCATTGCTAAATCGACTCAGAAAGTGATTCTGAGTCGATCGGTATAATAAAAGATGGGTCTAAGTCAAATATTTTTGGTAGTTACAAACAGCAGCATAAAGTCATTATACCCAAACACATAGTGGTATAGGGTATAAAAATTGCTGCTGTAAATGAAAAACATATTTTAAAAACAAGTAAGAAAATTATAGTCGGTCTAGACCGACTATATGATACCCTATACCATGCGTTTAGAGACCCTATTTCTCAGACCCAACTAACTGGTTATAGAAAATATGCATAAACCAAATTTGAGTGGGATTTTTCTTAATTTTTTTGGCCGCAGATATGAAAAATTTCATATCGGATGCTATATCTATATGGGGACTAGGCCCAAAAATGGACCGATCTTGACGATGTTTGGTAAGGTCTCTTGTATTTTTCAGAAATATATACAAACAACATTTGAGAATAATCAGTGCAATATTTTTGTTTTTTGATAGATTTAAGTGAAGATCGGGAAGCAGCGCTATATGGGGCCTATGACTAAGAGTTGTCCCATAGAGATCATTTTTTGACTACTGATTAATGGATGTAATAAACACATACAAACCCAATTTGAATAAGATTTATATGATAATTTGTATCTTATGGCAATTTAAGTCGATTTCATAGGGGTCATTTGTATGGCGGCTAGGTCTGAACAAATGTCGTCAAATTATATTCATATTTGCGACCTACAGTTTGATTACAAGCTTTACATGGACACACAGACGGACGGACGGACGGACATCGTTAAATCGAATCAGATAGTGATTCTGATTCGATCGGTATAATAAAAGATGGGTCTAGGTCAAATTTTTTTGGTTGTTACAAACAGCAGCACAAAGTCATTATACCCAAACCACATAGTGGTATAGGGTATAAAAATTTTGGAACAAAATAACTACTTTAGGCAGAAAAATCTTTGCCGGCTCACCTATACCAATTTCTAAGTCATTGTGCTAGATAGTCGTATATTCGGAATATGGTATCATGACACATAGTGCCTTGTTTAATAAAATTTTCTTTCTTTTAAATATTTTAATGTACTGTAGTAGTCAATGGGCCAAAACTGCAAAACGAAATGAAAACTATTTTCCATAAATACATAAATTCAAAATGCGGCCGACTACACAAACTGTGTAGTAAAGAGTTTTCTACATTAAATATTCAATATTAAGGTAACTAAAACACAAAAGACCACTTAAAATGATATTGATTTTTTTCTTCTTTGTAAACTAATGAACCAATATTATCATAAAACATTTAAAATTTCGTAAAACACTTAAACGAAAACTACTAAACCAACAATTTTTATTATGCAAAACAGATACAATCGACATAAATTGGTAGTTGGAAAATGTTTTGTTCTTTTTTGTAACAAAACTATGTATAGTATTTGAAATACAATTTTGTTTGTTAATACTAATTGTATCTTTCTGAAATTTTTTTTATTTCTTTTTAGATAAAATTTTTAAGAAGTAAATTAAAAAATTGTAAATAAATAAATAAATAAATAATTTTTTTCTGGAAACTACAGTGTTACATTTTTATACCCTATACCACTATGTGGTTTGGGTATAATGACTTTGTGCTGCTGTTTGTAACTACCAAAAATATTTGACCTAGACCCATCTTTTATTATACCGATCGAATCAGAATCACTATCTGATTCGATTTAACGATGTCCGTCCGTCCGTCCGTGTGTGTGTCCACACGGCAGGTCGAAAATATGAATGTATTTTGATGAAATTTGCCACATAAGCTTTTGTCGACCATAGGATGAACGCTATTGAAATTGGTGAGAATCGGTCCATATTCAGACCTAGCCCCCATACAAATGACCCCTATAAAGTCGACTTAAATTGCCATAAGATCCAAATTATCATATAAATCTAAGTCAAATTGAGTTTGTATGTGTTTGTTACATCCATTAATCAGTAGTGCAAAAATGATCCGTATTGGACAACTCTTAGTCATAGGCACATATAGAGCTGCTTCCCGATCTTCGCTTAAGTCTATAAAAAAACAAAAATATTGCACTGATTCTTCTCAAATTTTGTTTGTATATATTTTTGCAAAATACAAGAGACTTTACCAAACATGGTCAGGATCGGTCCATTTTTGGGCCTAGTCCCCATATAGATATAGCATCCGATATGAACTTTTTCATATCTGCAGCCAAAAAAAATAATAAAAATCCCACTCAAATTTTGTTTATGCTTATTTTCTATATCCAGTTAGTTGGGCCTGAGAGATAGGGTCTCTAAACGCATGGTATAGGGTATGGTATAGTCGGTCTAGACCGACTATAATTTTCTTACTTGTTTAATTAGAAATATTTTAGGAAGAATTCAAATTACTATTGTATATAACAGAATTTTGGAAAAAAACGGACTAATTAACACTAATATTACCAACATGTTTCTGTGAAACACATTTTGATATTTCGCGGTAATATTGAATCAATATTCCAACGAAACTATGTTACTTGTTGCGACCAAATTTTACGATTTTCTTTTACATATGTTTCGCATAATTTAGCAAAAAAAAGTGTTAATGTTAAATTCTTCTATGTATTATAAGCCAAAACAGAAAAAAATACAACACAAACTACCATCATGTGTTTCAGAGACACACAAAAAGTTTGTATTTTTCGTAAATTTAAAACAATAGCCACTATCTTTCATATATATTACAGCAACTGCATATGTATAAGAGTAACTATCTTTCATATGTATACATATATTTGTATATGTTACATATCTTCATATAGCTCTGTCAATTACGGGGAATCCCCTTTGATTCTAATTAGTAATCAAGTGAATTTGCATGTAGTAAATAATACATTAGTTGTGATAAGATTTTATAAAGTATTGACGTGCAAATATTTTTTGTAAATAAATATGCCAAAGCTACTTGCGGAAGAAGAAAGTCCACTAGCCGTGGAAGAAATTGATGACAATATGGCCGATGATACTGAAGACGAGGATATATATGTATCAGAGTGGTCCTTAAAAAATTAAAAAGCGATTTTGGGGATAGGCGGTATCCAGTTTGTTACCTTTCCATATAAAACTAATAAATGTGAAGTTTGGGGACAATCGGATGAAGAAAAGTCGCGCCGGAAATCGACTGAAAATTTCAAGTATGTTTATATGGGGAAAATATGACTTTTTTGAGATTTTACGAAAATTTTGATCTATAGTTATTGTAAGAATCAAGATCAGTATTAAATTATCCATTCAAAAAGCAATAAAAATTCAAAATCGAATAAAAACTCGCCAAGAAATATCAAATGCCCCAGACCACTTTTGTGCCAAAAAAAAAAATTACAATAGTAGTTTGATGGCATTTTTTTTTTCAACATTGAGAAATTGATTAAAGCCATAATTTTCTTTGTCTATGTACTTTAAGTTATCAGATAGGAAGTATTGTTTTATTACCACGTTGTTAACCTATTGCACATTGAGACCGCAAATATGAAATTTTTTGATAATAATTTTTAAAATTTATTTCTAAAGTTTTAAAAAACTTTTTTAAACAACATTTAAAACTATGGACCTGGTACTATAAGGTTTTATTAAATACATGTCAGAGATTAACTGTGTGATTTTTTAGTTAAATCCCTGTGCCAGAATTTTTTGACGTGGGTTTTATTTTTGCAGATTTCGAGAACAATGGGATTTTCGTAGCAATTTTATCTTCTTGCCTGACGGAAGTTTGCAAATTTGTTACAACAAAAAATGTTCGCATTTTAACTGAGTAATGGGCCAACCATTTGGGTAAATTGTGTCTGATCCTGCTTCACATATGCTCAACATGGTTTTTTTATACAAAGAACAGAATTGTTCGATTTTTTTCTAAAATAGAGCGACATATACTACATGGAGTGAAAAGTACGTGCCCTCACATAGAAATAACTTCAAATAGCGCCAATTTTTAAACTCTTTTAACTCATACTCTCTCAACCCCATTCCTGATCTGAAACTTGGCTCATAGTCTTGCTGCGACTAAAGATTTATTTTTACATAGTCACGCACAGTAACGCACAGGCACGCATAGTCACGGAGTAATTTAGGACTTATTTACACTTATCCGATCGATCTAAAAGTTAGTCGGTAGCCTTGCTGTGAAAAAAATTAAAATTGACGTAGTCACGCATAGTCGCACATGGTCACGGAGAGATTAAAACCGCACTTCCACTCATCCGATCGGTCTGGAACTTTGTCCATAGACTTGTTGTAACCATGGATTAATTTTAAGATAGCCACACATGGGCACGCATAGCCACCTACAGTCACGGAGTAATTTAAACCCCATTTCCTTTAATCCAATCAATCTGAAACTTGGTCCACAGACTTTTTGTCACCAAATATTAACTCAATGATAGTCACGCATAGTCACGTAGTGATTTAAGCCCAATTTTCCTTCATCCAATCAATCTGAAACTTGGTCAATATATTTTTTGTGATCAAATTATTAATTTTAAAATAGTTACGCAACGTCACGCAGAGTCACGGAGGGATTAAAAAGTAGTACATCAGAAAATAAAGAGTTTTAATAAAAACGTTGTTTTTATTGGTTGATTATTTGTTTATTCAATAGGGCCAACTGTTAGAAAAATAGTTTCATAATTTCATAATATTTCATTAATTAGATAAAAAGTTACCGTTATAAAAATGATGCTGCTTTTAAAGTTTGGGAAAAAGTGGATTGCAAAGAGTTTCGTGTTTTGATTAAACATTCTTTTTTTGCGAAAAAATACTGTGCAATGTTAACCCTCCGATGAGTGAGAAGGTCCCTAGGGACCTTTTTGCCTTTTCAAACTGAAATTACTCCTACTTCGGCCACTACAACCCCCCAAACGTTATCTGTATTCCAAGAATATTTTGTTGCGCATCTTTTGGAAAAAAAATCAAGCCGATCGGATCATTACTTTAGGAGTTATTGAGGTTTTAGTGAGAATAGTACGCGGACGTGTGAATAGGTCCGTATGGACCTATACTGAATTTCACTAATAAATGCATGTTTTTGGGCATCATTATAATTTTTTTATTGTTTCAACACATAATTTACTTGTTGTGAACACAAAGACTTAAACTCAAAGACATTAGGGATGATGATAAAAACAAAAAATTCTAAGAAAATTTCCAAGACATGAACTTTATTGCTTTCAAGGAAAGGCACAATATTCTAATTTTATAATATTCTAATTGTTACCAGCAAATGACTGCGGATGGAAGGCGTGCAGCTGATAATAGATTTGCTGATTTTATGGACGAAGACATGGATGAAGAAATTGATATTGCTGCAATTGATAATTATGAAGTTGAGGATGATGAAGATCGCACATACCAACCTGCTGAAGAGTCAGATGCCGAAACTGAAGGATACGTCGAGCTAAATGAAGATACTGATGACAACTATGATGAAGAGGAAGAAAATGATGGACAGGAAATGAACGAAAGTTACTATATTGGTAAAGATGGCACACAATGGAGTAAAAAAGCACCACCAACATCACGCAGTCGTAATCATAACGTGGTCGACTTCACAAGAAAACCAGGACCAACAGGAAATGTACACGACCCCTATACAATAATGCGTTCAATCATGACAGAGGAAGTAATACACTTAGTGCTACGTGAAAAAAATCGTAAAGGCAGGAAGGTTACAGCTGCATGGAATTTGGCGAATCCCACGAAGAAAAAGGAGTGGAAGCCAGTGACAGTGAAAGAGTTTGACGCCTTTGTAGCTTTTGTATGCTGGACTCACAAGATCAAACCATGAACCAGCTATGGAATTATGGGGCGCGACGCGTTGCCCAATATACAAAGCTGCGTTGTCGTACGATCGCTTCATGTGTATAAAGCAATTTATTCGATTCGACAATGGAAATACTCGACAACAGCGACTCATCAACAGCAAAACTGCGGCTATTGACGATATTTGAAGCACTAACAGTTGATGAGCAGTTGTTCCCTTACAGAGGCCGGACCCGCTTCGCACAATACATTCCGTCAAAGCCAGCTAAGTATGGTTTGAAAGTATGGTGGTTATGCGACTCACAGAGTTATTATCCTGTGAAGGGAATGATATATTCTGGAAAACTGCCAAACCAACAACGAGAAATGAACCAAGGGCAAAACGTAGTGCTGGATCTTGTGGAAAAATATTTAGATGCTGGCCGTACTATATACGCGGATAATTTCTTTACCACTCTTGACTTGGCGCGTATTTTATTGAGGAGGAAGACCGCATATGTTGGTACAGTGCGCTACAACAAAACATTCATTCCACAGGAGTTCAAGAAGAACCCGAAGCGCACCATCAATAGTACATTATTTGGGTTCAGCGCAGGCAATACAGCGTTATGCTCAAACGTGCCGAAAAAAAATAAAGTGGTGAACGTGCTCTCCACAATGCACTACACCTGCCTCGTTGACGAGCAAACCGAGAAGCGGAAGCCCTATGCCATATTAGATTACAACGCCAGCAAATGCGGCGTTGATACCATGGATCAAATGCGAGGCACTTACAGCTTACACAAAGAGCAACACAACGAAGGCCGTTGGCCATGTTTTATAATATGCTGGACGTCGCTGCATTGGCTGCTTTTACGATTTACAATGAAATGAAGCCTATAAAAAGGAGTGACAGACGGCGGTCGTTCTTGTTGCTGCTAACGAAACAATTGGCCACACCAAATATCGAAAAACGTGCCCTGAACAACCATATAAGCTCATATCCAAGGATACGCAATGCGATGGAAGCATTCGATGTCAGGGTAAGAAAAACATCTTCAAATTCAAGAATAGAATATATATTTATTTGTTTTTTATTTTTCTTTTCATTTCAGGTATTACCAAGACCGATGGAAGGCAATGCACCGTCGTTTACGGCTAGGTCAAGTAGAGCGTCATGTCGCCTTTGCCGTTCTGAGTACGGGCGGCAGCGGAAAACGCGGGCATACTGCTTCGGCTGCGGCAACGCTGTTTGTGGAGAATATAGCACACTTTTACATCGCTGCAACACTTGCGCACAGGGCGGGGGACAAGAAGTACACGCTCAACAACAATAATTTTTAAACTTTTTTATAATAGTCTTAAGAAAATTCAAGCAAAAAAAAAAAAAAAAAAAATTTAAAAAATTGAGAAAATTATTTTTGTATGTAGAATTTAGTTATAAACAATAAAAACAAAAAAAATAAAAAAAAAAATTTTTTTATATGAAAAAAAAACATGATTTACAAAAAAAGGTCCGTAGGGACCATTTCACACGGCCGTGAAGTTCAGAACTGTCACTCATCGGAGGGTTAAGGATGGATTTGTAAGCAATGTGCTGAATATTCACCGTTAAAAGGTGGTATACCGAATATAAACGTGGTCGTACAAGCACAAATGATGCAGATGGTCCTGGTCGTCCAAATGAGGCAGTTATTGGAGAAAACGTAGGGGAAGTATATCAGGTTATATTGGATGATCGAAAGCTTAAAATGACTGTGATTGCCGACATCATAAAGATATCAACAGGCTAATTTCGGTATATATTACATGATCATTTAAAAACAAGTAAGAAAATTATAGTCGGTCTAGACCGACTATACGATACCCTATACCATGCGTTTAGATACCCTATCTCTTAGGCCCAACTAATTGGATATAGAAAATAACCATAAACCAAATGTGAGTGGCATTTTTATAAATTTTTTTGGCTGCAGATATGAAAAAGTCCATATCGGGTGCTATGTCTATATGGGGACTAGGTCCAAAAATGGACCGATCCTGATCATGTTTGGTAAGGTCTCTTGTATTTTGCGAAAATATATACAAACAAAATTTGAGATGAATCAATGCAATACTTTTGTTTTTTGATAGATTTAAGTGAAGATCGGGAAGCAGCTCTATATGGGGCCTATGACCAAGAGTTGTCCCATAGGGACCTTTTTTGGACTATTCATTAATGGATGTAATAAATACATACAAAACCAATTTGACTAAGATATATACGACAATTTGGATCTTACGGCAATTTATGTAGATTTTATAGGGGTCATTTGTATGGGGGCTAGTTCTGAACATGGACCGATTATCACCAATTTCAACAGCATCCATCCGATGGCTGATGGAAGCTTAAGAACCAAATTTCATCCAAATATATTCATATTGGCGAGCTGCAGTTTGATTACAAGGTTTACATGAACACACAGACGGACGGACGGACATTGTTAAATCGATTCAAAAAGTGATTCTGATTCGATCGGCATAATTAAAGATGGATCTAGGTCAAATTTTTTTGGTTGTTACAAACAGCAGCACAAAGTCGTTATACCCAAACCACATAGTGGTATAGGGTATAATGAAAAAGCTTTTTACTCGATGGGTGCCAAAATTTTAAAAAGCTGAAAACCTGAAACGTGTTGATGTTTCAAAATATGTTTTACAGATATTTGAGGTATACCCGATGTATAATAATGGATGAGATGTGGATTCATTATTATTTACCAGAGTCCAATAACTCAGTCCATAGGATGGTTGCAAGCGAGCGAAAACCGACCAAAGCGGCGTGAGATTCAACAATCGGCTAAAGAGTACCGGCCAGCATTTTTTTGATGCACGTGGTATAATATTTATTGATTACTTGGAGAAAGGAAAAACAATAACTGCCAAGTACTATGTTGAGTTATTGGATGGAGTGGATAAAAAAATTAGGAAACAAGTAAGCAAATTGTAGTCGGTCTAGAGCGACTATACGATATCCTATACCATGCGTTTAGAGACCCTATCTCTCAGGCCCAACTAACTGGATATAGAAAATAAGCATAAACCAAATTGGAGTGGGATTTTTATTAATTTTTTCGGCTGCAGATATGAAAAAGTTCATATCGAATGCTATATCTATATGGGGACTAGGACCAAAAATGGACCGATCCTGACCATGTTTGGTAAAGTCTCTTGTATTTTGCGAAAATATATACAAACAAAATTTGAGACGAATCAGTGCAATAGTTTTGTTTTTTGATAGATTTAAGTGAAGCAGCTCTATATGGGGCCTATGACTATGAGTTGTCCAATAGGGATCATTTTTGGACTTATGATTAACGGATATAATATATGCATACAAACCCAATTTGACTAAGATTTGTATGATAATTTGGATCTTATGGCAATATATGTTGATTTCATAGGGGTCATTTTTATGGGGGCTAGGTTAGAACTTGGACCGATTCTCAACAATTTCAATAGCGTTCATTCCATGGCCGGTAAAAGATCAAATACCAAATTTCGTCAAAATATATTCACATTTGCGACCTGCAGTTTGATCACAAGCTTTACATGGACACACAGACGGACGGACATCTTTATATCGAATCAGATAGTGATTCTGATTCGATCGGTATAATTAAAGATGGGTGTAGGTCAAATATTTTTGGTTGTTGCAAACAGCAGCACAAAGTCATTATACCCAAACCACATAGTGGTATAGGGTATAAAAAGGACCCCACTGAAAGAAGAAAAAAATTGTTTAACATCATGACAATCCACTCAGAAAAATTGAAGTCTTTACATTACGAATTACGAATAGCCTAAGCACATCCCGCCACCCCCCACTATATTCTCCATATCTGGCCCCAGCGATTATTATCTATTACCAAATTGGAAAAGATGGTTTCACGCAAAGAGATTTTTCACTAATAAAGAAGTCATATCAGAGACGGAAGACTATTTTGAAAAGTTGGACAAAACGGATTTTTTGCAACGGCATCACGATGCTAGAGGATCGTTGGAAGAAATGCATTTTACTTAGCGGAAATTACGTTGAGGTATAAAACTGATTTCTTATCCAGAAAACTGGTTTTTCATAGTTAGGCCACGGAGTTCCCACTCCGTGTAGTATTTAATGTTTCTTAACGAATTCTTAACGAAATTTTAAACTGTAAGAGCCCTAAACATTGCTTCTCGTTTGGGCTTTGATATGGACAACAAGAGTTCAAAATTGACAATTTTATCTGAATTTATAAAACTAAAGTTTAATATTGCTTCAATGGTGTGTGGTAAAGAAGAAGAAGAAAGCATATATTTAAAAAATTCATAACTACACTGTATTCGTAATCGGACCGGTTTCTGGCATTTCGGCCCTCATCAGCGATTTATTGAACATTGTGATAATTGTTATGTTATAATTGAATAGATTGTTTCTATATGAAATTTTTCTACTTACGGCGGCCGTGAGGTTTGAACCATGAACCTTAAACACACTCACCTAAAGTCAGGCCTACGAGCAGTGTGGTTAGAATCAGTTTTCGCGCCATACAGCTTTTATTTCGTATTAATTTCAGAAGATACAACTCTGTTCAAACAAACAATCGTTATTTTTGAATTTTTAATATTTTTTGCATTTATACTTTTAATTTCCACTATTCTCAATTTCGTAAGTTTAATAATAAATAAATTTGTATATTAATTTTGAATATAGGAGTGATAAGTCATTAATATTTTCATTTGATTAGACTGTTTAACATATTCAGGGTCATTGTCTGGGGGTGAAAAGTTCACGTCAGCCTGGCCTGGAATTTCTTATCTTCCCCCACACAGAATGACTGTGGCACTGTGTATTTACACACATTCTTTTCCCTCTGTAAAAATTTTCCGATCATAAATTTATGCCCAGAAAAATTGTACACTTTAAATACTTATTTTTAGCGCCAAAAATATTGATTTTATTTAATGTCGAAGAATTTTTTATACTAAAAATTTTATTAAAATATTAAACAATTGATAACAAAATTTTAGGAATCCAATTTAACGTATAATTAATTACAATTAAAATTCATATTACTAATACGCAATATACCGCTGCATATAAATCTAATAATAACATTTTCATTTTCAATTCTTTATAAATATTTATGCAATTTATTATACAGCTCTGCACAATTCTTTTTTTATTTTTTCAAACTATTTATTACAAATATTTTGTGTAACCTTAGACAACAATAAATATCCTAATATTTTGCTACGATTCATGCAATTTTTTTTAAATATTCCATTGGGATTGATAAATTTTTGGCAAATTTATTTTCAAATTATAAAGCAATTTTGTTGTTGTTGTTGTTGTTGTCTAAGCTGTTACGAGCACTTTTACCCCTTTATAAATATATTTGTTTTAATGATTTCATTTTATTTTAAATTACTATAATATTTTATACATGCCCCAGTACGATAATATACAAGTACACACATACGTACATACATACATATACTATAATATATTTTTTTGTTCAGCACTTAATATGTTGACACAAGGGAATGAGGAGCTGTTCGAACTTGCATTCTTAAAAAGGGGTGGACTTGTTTAAATAAGTTGGTATGTATGTGTGTTTGAAAAGTTTTTTTTTTTTCTTTATATATATTTCTGATGGTGTAATATGTGGGTGTTAACCACAAACGCACAAATATGTTGAGAATGTTCATGCATGAACACAAAATTTTCTACATGATGTTGCATTAGTTGACGGCAGCAAAAGAATAAAAATAATAACAAAAAATTTAAAGAAAAATATCACATGAAATGCCAACTAAATTGTAACATTAAACTGATTTATTTTAGTTTTGTTTTTTACACAAACGTTACTTTTTCTTTCTGTCTGTTTATTTTATTTTTTTGTTAATAAAATGTGCAAAAGGAAGACTGCCAGTACTTTTTCAATACTACCTTGGGGATAATTTTGTTTAATAACTACGAAAACTTCACATATTTATCACATAGTTCATGAGCAAATATATTAAAATACTAAAGAAATTTTATAATATAAAAATTTTAATTCCCATACGATCTAATTTTATACATGTTTTAAGTTAACAAAAAAAAAAAAATTACATCTCGATAACATGGGATGAGTCTTTCTAGTTGTAGTAACCCTTCCAAAAATTAAGAACTTAAATGCAACTTTTGTACAAAGTCTATAGAAAATCGCTGGTTTACAACTGACAGCACGTATTCAGATAATATAGACTAGGGTGGCTTAATTATTTTTCATCAAAAACCGTATAGCGATAATTCTAAGACAAGTTTACCAACTAAATAAAATAAAGTCCTTTTCTGTGCCATTCGGCATAAATATATTTAGCTCAGATTCTTCTAAAAACTGTATCAGTACAGTCAAAGAGCGATTTAATTGGAATGCCCTTTAGAGTTGTACAAGTTGTCTCAAAATTGTCATATGAAAACGTTGGAGCCAGACTGATGTAAGCGACATTTTTATCAAAAATTATATTGTTACACAATGGCATAAAAATTCATAATTCTTCCATGCCACATTTATGTAATTGCTCTTAAGCACTTTTCTTCTTGAGAAATCGCAACATCTCACTATGGAATTAGTGCGGTCTGCAAAGTAAAGGCATGCCATACTGATCTAAGTAATGAAAATCAAGAAACTTCCACAGGATTAGAAGGCAATGATGGTATGTATATGCAGCTTCTGTGCTTCTGGTGTGCGTTACAGCTGATACTATTATTTACAGATAATGAAGAAGTCAGAGCAAATCCAGAGGGTCTTATAGGTAATTTGTGGGAAATAGACAACTCAGATTTCGACGAACGTGCCAGAGGAAGAAAAAGAGTTCGAAATTTCGAAAATTGGGCCAAAAATATAAGGGAGCGAAAAAGAACAGCAGGCAAAGAATATACCAATGAACTAGGTAATGTTGTGCCGGCCAAACAATTTACACCAGTTGTATGTAACTGTAGGTTCAAAAGCAGTGAGCATGTTTCATCTGAAAACCAAAAACCAGCACACGAAATATTTTACCGGCTCACTTCATGGGACGTTCAAACAACATAGCGTTGCAGCATCGTAAATATTTTCAAATCAAAACGCCATAAAGAAAGACAGCCTGTTCAAAATCCTAGCCGCATAACTTACGTACTACGCCACGTCATGCTATTTGATAAAAGAGTATGCAAAAGTTTAATTTTGAAAGTCATGCAAATATCTAACAAGAGATTACGTTATACATTAGGCTATAAAAAATCTATTTCTGGAATTGCGGAAAGGGACAACAGAGGACGACATGTACCTTCTACCAAGATATCTGATGAAAAGTTGACATGGATTAGGGACCATATTAATAGTTTCCCAAAATATGTAAATATGTAATCTGAAGAAAACCTAAAAAAATATATAGCTATAAGAGTGGAAAAAGAGATGAGCATATTAAACTTGGAGGCGAAGTATGAAACATATTAGATGACTGTGAAGGTAAAGTAAAAACTGGTGATTCTTTGTTATCAGCTACTTTTGACTTGGAACGAACCCAGCCTCTTCCTTATTTGAACACTGGAGAAGTTTATCATTTAAGCCAACTGCAAATGCTTAAATTTGGAATTCATTGTTATACAAAGGAATGAGAAAAAATCTTAATGAATATGTGGCCAGAACATTTAGGGGCTAGAGGCTCTCAAGAAATTATGTCCTCACTACACTACTTTCTTGAAGATTCCGTGACAGACACCGTCAAATCTCTATGTTTTTTTTAGCGACTGTTGCCTCCGGTCAAAACAGAAACTGGAATGTTTTGCACTTTATGATGTTTCTGGTTAATATATCGTCATATATAGAAACGATCACCATACACTATCTCGTCAGTGAACAAAAAAAAATCTGATATCTATACACCAGAAGATTGGATGAAGCTCGTCCGTGACTGCAAAAAACCTTTGAAGTACGTGATATGAAAAATAAGTTCCTTGATTTTGAAAGTCTCACAGGACTACTTAAAGAGTATCAGATTATATTAAGAGAAGGCGCAAAAATTTCTAAGATGCGGAAGATAAAGTTTTGTATAGATTAAACTTTAATCAATTACAATGATAATTTCACGGCAACATATGGAACGGTTGATCTGAAACCAAATGATTTGGATTCCGAAACATTTTTTTTAAACCTGAAGAATTATACACCGGAAAAAGCCTTACAACCAGACTAATACCGTATCAAAAAATGCAAGATATAAGAAAATTTTTTTAAATTCGTGCCTCCCATCCGTCATCACTTTTACTTGACATTACAAGCTCCTAGAAGAAGTGGCAATCAGGAAGCACTAGCTGATGAAAACTTATTGCCTGCTATGTTAGGTGATAATTAAGATGTGGTTTATCTTATGATGTCAAAATACATTGTTTTCCCTTACAACTGCCTACATTTTTAATATATATTTTAAATTTGTGCAATGCCATATTGATGTAAGTAATTTGTTGTTCGGAAAAATACGAATATTTGCCTTTTTGAGTAAACTGTATAGATAAAACTTGTTCCTAATATATTTCATACTCATCAGAAGTAAACTTAACTAAAAAAAAATAATAAAAACCCCATAGGCAGTGTTGCCATTTTAGCATTTTAGTTGCTACATTTTGCAACTTGTTTTGTCGGTTAGCATCCAAAATTTATGAAAAGATGGTAGATGCTATCTTAACATCTTTTATTAATAAAAAGTTGCTTTTAGCATCTTTTTTTGATTTTTTTTCATTCTTTTTTGATATGCAATTTTAATTTTAAGGGTATTGATATGTTTTAATTTCTCAAAGTGTAATACGAAAATTTTGTGTACATATCTTTTTACCACTCTGCTCGTTTCTTTCAACATACATAACAAAACATTTTGAAATAGAAGAATGTAAACACCAACAACAGTTTTTAATGGATCATAAACTCGATTGCAAAAAAATATTATTGTATTAAAAAATGCCAAAATTTTCGATACAAAACAAATTAAAGGGGGTAAAGAACCGATAACCAATATATTAGAAGAGTTTAAATTTAGGTCATCTGAAACAGAAAAAATTCAAATCCAATGGAGTTATATCACAAGGATACAACACTTAATGCAACCTCTTTACGGATTGCAGTTAACTAAAATTCTATTGGCGAAAGTCGATTAAAAGAGTTATCAATGTTTGTATTGTCTTTATTAGTTTTGTCTTTCTCAAAAGCCGAAGTTGAACGTGTGTTTAGTTTAAGGACTTTGAACAGAATAAAATCCGGGATGTTATATTCTGTAATACGTATAAAAGGTTTGAAATTGAAAAATGGGTACTGTTATACTACAGAACGATGTCGTTGATAAAAGTCGATCGTCAGAAAAATATCAGAGCCAAGAAGATCTTGAGGTGAAGACCATAGAAATATTAGATTCTATAAACCAATTATTGTAATATAATCGTATCTTTTGATAATGTAAATTTTGTTATATTTGAAATTAAAAGAAATCCCTCTAAAATTAAAAATATTTAATTTAAAATTTAAAAAAAATTACAGATAATTTTAGTTAAAACTAGAACATTCCAGCCCTCGAAATTCGAGCGCAAATTCTAGGAAATTTTATTTTTCCATTAAACAAAGATTCTAAAAGTACGATAATCAATTATAGCCAATTCACAAATCAACACAAAAAACAAACTCATTTTATTACAAACAATTTAAAAATGTACTAAACACATACATAGCATTGCATAATTTTATGTAGGTGGTAGCAGCAACTTTAAATGCAATTTACTCAAAATAAAGGAAAAAATTTAAAAATCTGTAAATCTGCGAAACGGCTGAAAAGAAATACCTTTCAAATAATATACGGTTGATCAAAATTGGGATAAAACGGTAGAACAAAACATCAGTCGCAAGAAATGGCCTAGCCTATTAATATTATAGATTCAAAAAATATAAATCGAAACTTATGTTTAATATTAATTTTTTGATTTAAAAACCAAAGAATTTATTAACACGTATTTAATTTTTCAATATAAAATTGAAAAAAAAAAAAATTTGCATCTTTTTTTGACACCAGTATATTTTAGCATCTTTTCTTTTTCAATTTAGCATCTTTATAATTTGAAATTATGGCAACACTGCCCATAGGTATCTCACAACACCTCGTAACGCGTTTCCTTAATTTTCTCAGAAACTTACTTTTTTGCCGTAGATCCGTCTGGCTCCATCGTTGTCACATAGTCTCGTGTAGGCGTCGTTTTGGGTCTCAACAACGACTTTTGGTGTTATTTTGCAATACACATATTTGCATTATACAATGAATACCTTTTAGCACTTTCTATCATATCATAAAAAATCATTATTTGAAAAACAAAAAATTGGAATTTAATAAATACAAAAAAACAACCTCTTGAATACAAAATTTACGGTATTTTCTAAATAAAAACTGCTGCAAAGAAATTTTAAAACAAATGAAACTTCACTTGAAAAATGGATAACTATCATTTCATTAAATTCTACTAAAATTTACATTTTTTTGTGGCTGTTAATAAAGAAAAACCACAAGTTAGTCAAAGCAATCATTGTTTTTAGCAAAATGAACTTACTTTTTTTAATGAATATTAAAAATACAGCATTAAATGAATATCACAAGCTTTAACAAATTATTTTTTTCTACTTAAAAATAAAATTTAAATAAAAAAATTGTATGTGGAAGTTATCTATGAAAAAAAAAAGTTGAATGTACTTACATGATTTGCCATTGAGAAAATTTCAGTTTTTTAAGTCTTTTTTACTGTCTATTTGGGGTTGTCGGTACGACTTTTTATACACTAGCATAATGTCATTTCTATTATTTTGAATATCGCTTCCTGCAACATCGTTTAGCATAGCTCAGTTGCTTGAATGTGTGGTTTCATGTTGGCTTAATCTTAGGGGACAAAATTGTTCCGACACAGCGTTGGCTAGATAATGCGGCTATATAACGTCAATAGATGGAACTTTTTCATATGAAGTTTCCATTAATGTAGTCATATTTCTAAAAGAAGTAGATTCAAAATCGGCTACAGCCTACAAAAAAAAAAAAACTTAGTTGAAAAAAAATACAATGAAATAACCCAAATGTAAAGTACAAAATTAAGCGCCAATTTCAAATAAATCTATGCCTGCAGAAAGTTAGTGGCAGGATTAAAATAATGTCGGTAAAATCCTACGTGCAGTGCACATACATTTTCAAAGCATTAAATAAATGGCGTAAAGGAAGTTTATTGAAATGCAACAAGCAAACAAACCAATATAATTGTTTGGCCAATAAAAGTTTAAACCTTCGAATTATACCATTTTCAATTTCAGTATTAGTACATTCTCCATTGCAGCAAATTCTTATTGAGTAAGTAAGAGATAGTTTTTTTTTTTTTTGTTGAAAAACTCGTATAATTTACTTTATTTTGTATTGGTGTCTAAAGCGTCAACTCAAATTTTTTGAGAATCACCATATGCGATTTGTTTTAATGTGCAGATGGTATTCCCAACCGATTTCTTCACTTGTAAGTGGTTGATTTTTTTCTTCCATCAAGAAATAATAACAAAGCTGAAATATTCTACGGACTGAGCCCCTGCTTTCCATGTAGCAACTCTATCCGAAATTCCGAATCTATCGCACATCATAGCACAATTTAGGGCATCATACTTCCTTCTTTCAGCAAAGTTTGCTGTCTTGTAGACAGTTTTGCAAACTCTATTATTCCACTTCCATATGCGCTGTAAGATTTTAAAACTTTTTTGCATTTCTTTTTCTGAATGTACAATATGTCGAGGGGTGTTGTGTCAAAATTTCAAGAAGATTGGAGCAAAACTTAAGGAGATACAAATTTTCCAGCGATCGGCCTAATATGATATATTGTATATAAATCAGTTTTAAAAAAACTTTAAATCGATTTTCTCGCAAATAAATGTTATAAGCCCGTGATCATCATAACTCAAAATCTACTTAACCGATTATTTTGAAATTTTACACACTATTTCTACAATTAAATCACTAGGTAACCATGTAGAGTTTTTTATTTTCATTTTCTTACCCTTTTTTTTTGACAACAAATTCACCGAAATTTTATGGCAAAAATCGTGTTTTTCGCTTCAAAATGCTGCCGAAAATAAAGAAAAAAAAAAAAAAAAACCTACTCGTCATTACCTCGGGAAAAATATCAGCTATTAAACGCACTTCGAGATTTCTATTTCACATGATCCGGTAACGAGTTATGATGTTCACTAACAAAACAACAACACCTTCGCTGTCTCGGACTTATTTATTACAATTTTTATTGAACAGTTTTTCAAAGATTCTTCAAATGTTATTCTATAACTTGTATATGAAACAGATAATCCAACTTTATTCATATTGTAAAAAAAAAAAAAAAAATGGAAATACGACTCTTTTTCGTTTTTAAAACCTTAACCTCCCTTAATCATAAACTCTTGTATGTTATACGGAATCCATCCACGGCAGCACGATGTTGTTATTGTGCATTTGCATTTATTTAAGGTACTCCAGAATTCTAAAAATATACGGGATCGAGATTTTTAATAATTTTCCTTCATAGTCAAAATGCTTGATTTTTTCGCTAAACTTTTTCATTGATTATTGCAACATTTATTTTGCTCCAAATTGCTATTATTTTCTTAGGTACTCCCGACGAGAGACTTTCATACTATTGTTTTATGTTTTTCAAAATTCTTAAAAACATCAGTATTACTTGGCAAATTTAAGTCACTAAATTCACTTGGCAAACTAAAAGAACTAAAGTTCGGTACAAATAGAAAACTTGGCCCGGAATTGGCAGACTCTATGGACATTTCTGATGTTTCCTATTTATTTTAAAATGATTAGTGCAGAAAAGAAATGAGAACACACGTATGCTTTTTGAGTTCAAAATATCAAGTGCACAGATCAATCGAAACAAAAATTTAGAGCATGCTTTTATAAAATACTAGATGTAACCCGGTGTGCTTCGCTACACCCTCCCCCTCCCCTCCTTCCGAATCGTAATGAAAGGGCTCACACAAAGTGGGGCTCTCACTAATACAGTAATTCAGATTTATCACATTTAATATTAAGTTTAAGTGGGGGTACCACGCGCATTTGTCTAATCCCGCCCATTTTTTTGTCTGACGTCTCATGTTAATAATAGATGACCTGAGACAAATTTGCAGAGCTTTCTCTATCATAGTACTTAATATATATGATATTAAAAATTTACTTTGTATGGGATGTGCCACGCCCACTAAAAATATTTAAAAAAATTAAAGCTTGTAGCACTCCAATATCTACAGTAAGACTATGTGAAAATTACAGGAAGATCAGATGAGTAGTTACGGATATTACCTCCTACAAACAAACAAACAAACAAATAAATAAATAAATAAAATAAATATTACCTCTTTATTATGTTAGTATAGACTATTAGTATATATTTTTTTATTTCAATGCTTGCCGATTCTGATATACAATGTTTTTTGTTTTTTCATTCGGTACAACAATTATCAGATTTTTCGGCGTTCCTACCCTGGAGCAAGGTACATGTAGCTGCCTATAAGAAGTAGATTGATTATCCATATTAGATCTGGCAACAGTTAACTATTGGCCTTGAACTTAGAATATCATTTGGTAATTTTTCTTTTTAGCGATTTTTGCTTTTGCCCATTTTTGATTTTAAAGATTTTTGTTTTTGGGCTATTATTATTTCTCGCGATTTTTGGGTTTGGCGATTTTTGATTTCGGCGATATATTTTCCACGACAAATCACATTGACAACTAATGAACTTGTCAAAAGACTGTCGCTTTCGTAATGCCTCATCAGAGTCCAACTTTTTTTTGCAAAATGTCGAGTCATTCCCTTTTATAGTACAACAGTTATATGATATTAGATATCTACTTTCTATGGGCTCACGCAAAGCCACAAAGCTATCTCTTTAACAGTGCTCCAGATATATGACATTAAATAGTTACTTTGCATGGGGAGTGCCACGCCTATTGGTGTGAACCCGCCAATTTTTTCTTCGACTACTCATACTAAAATCTGACAGGCTTGTGCAAAGTGTCAAAGCTTCTTTTTTTAGCACACCAGTTATATGATATCATATATTTACTTTGTATGGGCGGCGCCACACCTACTGCTCCGATAACGCCCATTTTTTGTCTAACTAATAAAATGAATAACTTATGGGCTCACACAAAGTCCCAAGACTCTCACTAATACAGTACTCCTTATATATGGCATTTTATATTTACTTTGTATGGCAGGTGCCACGCCTATTGGTCCGATACTGCCCATTTTGCATCCGACTACTCACATTAATAATAGGTGACATCAGAAAAATTTGGAAAGCTCTCTCTATCACATTACTCGAGATACATAATATTGAACTATTACTTGTAGGGGAGGTACCACGCCCACTTATCCGATCCGGTCCATTTCCGGCGTAGCTACTAATATTAACAATAGGTGACCTCACACAAATTTGCAAAGCTCTCCCTATCATAGTACTCAATATATGTATATGATATTAAAAATTTACTTTGTGCGGGAGGTGCCACGCCCACAAAAAATATTAAAAAATTATAGCCTATAGCACTTCCCATATCCGCGGTAATACTCTGTGAAAATTTCAGGAAGATTACCTCCTACAAACAAACAAACAAACAAACAAACAAACACACATTACCTCTTTATTATATTAGTATAGATAATAATCTCTTACAGTAATTACTTAATTTGTGCCTACTAACAATAGAACGAAGATTATTTATATCTTGTCTATGTAATCTTTATGTCGATTGGCGCAACCAGGAATTAATTTTAGACCTTAGTAAATCTTTTTTGGAATTTTCAATTAATTTCATTTTTGTATACGATTTTTTAGTTTTTAAATTCAAACAATTTGGACGACCCTAATATACAATCATACAAAATTTTTAGTTTGACACGGAAAATACATCTTCTAGGGTAAAGCAAGGATGCATTCTCAATTTATTTACATGACTTTCATGATTATTTTGTAGGAGTAAATGTAGGCTCAATAATTTATTAAGATATAAATATATACGGATGATATAATAATTCTAGCAAACGATATTTTCACTACGTAGTCTATGATGTGAAAGACTAAAGATATATTGTGATATATGGAATCTGGAAGTCTAACTGCTTTAATTAGAAATAATGATAATGAAAAAAAGGGAAGAATCTCTGAAAGACAATTAATTCGACGATTAAATAACTATACACATTTTGGAGTCACATTTCAACCAAAAATTTTATTTAACAACATTTTGGAAATAGAAACGTAGCAGTAACAAGTAGTCTAAATGCAACATGGAACAATTATTCATCTATAAAAGAGATAGGAGCAGATGCAAAATTTATTTTTTTTTTAAGTCATTGTGTCGAGCTATCAAGTTATGTGGAACTCAAATTTAGCAACTTACTCCAGGGAGGTTGAAAAACTCCAACGGTATTTAAAAAAAAAAAGATTTTTTAATTACCACTACTCACACCTACATACGCGTTGTTATTTGAAACTGGCAGTGAAAAAAATCATATATAAACTTAAGATTTTCATATCCGATACATTAAAAAAAAAAAAACAGTTTGAACACAGTACAACAGCCATTTAGGGTGAAAGTACTAGATCAGTATAGTAAAACCTACAAGGGTTTTGGCGTTCTCAGGCACAACTTTTTTTATGAACTTTCTCTATTTTTTTCCTTAACTTGATGATTGTTTGCTTAGATTTTCAGCTATTAATCAAAAACCCTTGATATTTTATCATTTCATTCTTCAGTTTCAGCAAACCAAGTTGGACTAATTTTATAAAATGTAATCTTAAAAATTGTAAGTTTTGCCTTTTTATTAAATTTCTGAATAACATAACATATTCAGGACGTGTGTTGTTATATATTAGTTAATTAGAAGAGATGTTTACGTATAAGTGATATTTTTAATATTAAATCAAACATACGTCAGTATTTCTTATTCTATTTTTTATATTTTGCTGAAGAATGAAATGAGAAATCATCAATGGAGGTTTTACTATACTGGCCTAGTACTTTCACCATGGCTTGGAATTTCTCACCACCCAGCCAATGACCCCGAAAATGTTGCATAGTGAAATAAAAAGCGCTTACCAAACCAGTTGACAAAACTTACATTGAGCACAAATTTATACTGGCATAAAAATATTGAACATTTTGCTAACGATGTTAACACAATACGAATCACAGAATGTACGACAAGAGTAAACTGGAATCAATTACGTTTTGATATTCTCACTGGTTTAAAAACTAAAGAAAAGAAATTTTTCTTGGGGAGGGTATGTAATACAAACCGTTTTTATTGAAAACTAAATAATAAAGAACAACAACAAGAAAATTATAGTCGGTCTAGACCGACTATACGATACCCTATACCATGCGTTTAGAAACTCTATCTCTTAGGCCCAACTAACTGGACATAGAAAATAAGCAAAAACCAAATTTGAGTAGGATTTTTATTAATTTTTTTGGCTGCAGATATGAAAAAGTTCATATCGGATGATATATCTATATGGGGACTAGGTCCAAAAAGAGACCGATCCTGATCATGTTTGGTAAAGTCTCTTGTATTTTGCAAAAATATGTACAAACAAAATTTGAGAAGAATCAGTGCAATATTTTTGTTTTTTAATAGATTTAAGTGAAGATCGGGAAGCAGCTCTATATGGGGCCTATGACTAAGAGTTGTCCAATAGGGATCATTTTTGGAGTACTGATTGATGGATGTAGTATATACATACAAACCCAATTTGACAAAGATTGGTATGATAATTTGGATCTTATGGCAATTTATGTTGATTTCATAGGGGCCATTTGTATGGGGGCTAGGTCTGAACATGGACCGTTCCACAGCGTTCGTCCCATGGTTGATAAAAGATCAAATACCAAATTTCGTCAAAATATATTCATATTTGCGACCTGCAGTTTGATTACAAGCTTTACATGGACACACAGACGGACGGACGGACGGATGGACATCGTTAAATCGAATCAGATAGTGATTCTGATTCGATCGGTATAATTAAAGATGGGTCTAGGTCAAATATTTTTGGTTGTTACAAACAGCAGCACAAAGTCATTATACCCAAACCACATAGTGGTATAGGGTATAATAACAGAAATAAATTTTTTTTATTTTCATTTATTATTTAAATTAATAATACTATTATTAAATAGAAAAAAAATAAATTATGTATTATTAGTTTGTAAGTTGCCATGCCCACTGGTAGTATTCCTCCCATTTGTAGGTTAATTATTAACACAAATTAGCTCAGCAGTCACAAAAAGTATATGTATGTATTTATCGTGTATTTTTATTTTGTTCTAAAATCAATTCCAGTTTGGATTGGCAAAGTGAGAAATTATCTGAATCTGTGCACTCAGATGGCAAGAAAACAGATGTTGAAGATACCTGTTTGTGAATATAATTCACTAAATATTTAATGTAACTTAATCTATAATTTATCTCTTATTTTTATTTGAAATTAATTACGGTAAAAAATTAATAAGAAAAAAACAAAAAAAGATTATTATGTATAAAAAAAAAAAAAAATATATAAAAAGAGTACGATATAACTAAAAAATTATTTTCATAAAAAAACAATTATAAACGAACATAAATCTAACAAAAAAAAAAAATAAATAAATAAATAAAACATAAAAATTGCCGTTACTTGGAAACCGCTCTAGCACAGTTTTTTTTTATGTGTAAATATCTATGCGCTTAGGAGGGTAAAAATTTATTTCACAATACAATCACAAAAACAGATTAAAGCAAAAACGGCGTGAGGTACGATTAAATAGGTGAAGAGATTAGGAAGGAGATAAAATGAAAGCACGATTTCATTAGGAAGTGTTTGACGATAATATGAGGGAACGAATAGCGTTATGAAAACGTTTTGAAAAATGGAAAATGAAAAATGAAAATTAAAAAATGAAAAATATAAAATAAAAAATATATAATGCAAAATAAAATATATAAAATATAAAAATAAAAAAAAATAAAAAACAAAAAATAACAAAAGAAAAAAAATAAAAATAAAAATAAAAAATAAAGAATAAAAAATAAAAAATGAAAAACGAAAAAATAAAAAATTTAAAATTTTCAATTTAAAAAATTTTTAAATTTAAAATTTAAAAAAATTTAATAATAATAATTTTAAAATAATAATTAAATTTCAAATTTAAAAAAATTTAAAATTTTAAATTATAATTTTAAAATTTTACAATTAAAAAATAAAACTAAAAAAAAAAATTAAAATTAAAAAATTAAATGAAAAATCTAAAATAAAAAGTTACAAATAAAAAATGAAAAAGGAAAAATGAAAAAATTAATCAGTTGAAATAATAAATAATAATAAATATTTTTATATTAGCACAGCCGCTGCAGCTGTTTGCTATAAGTGATACATAGATGACGCATTCTGTTTGATTTTAAAAAGTTGCCACAAACAATCTTTAATTACTAGATGTTTATACATCTCGCCTGTGATCGGACTCACATGATTTATTTGTTTCTTGGAAGCCCAAATTGTTCTGTTATCGGAAACAAAAAACAGTATAAATTATATATAAAAAAAAAAATTTCTAAAATAATAGCACATAAAAACAAAAAAGAAATTTCAAAACAATTCTATTAAGTATTCGAAAAAAAACCGGTCAAATCTTCATATCTGGAATTTTTCCTTAGCAATTTTTTAAAGCAATGATATAGCTTTATCAGGGTGTACTTTGTGCTGATGTTTATATATATCAAAACTATTGTACATAGACCCATCGATCGACGCACTTTCTGAGTCGATTTAGCGATGTCCGTCTGTCCGTCCGTTCGTCCATCGCTCTGTCTTTGTAAGCATTGAAATCAAACTACAGGTCGCAAATATGAATACATTTTGATGAAATTTGGTATATAGGTCAAAAACAACAAATAAGCAGCTTCTTTTGAGTGCAAAACAAATGCATGCAGACATTGCGCAATAACTGATTTTCATTTCTGTTGGTATTTAATGTTCTAATTCATTATCCCTTTCCCCTTTTCAGCACAAAATCATTATACACTGACATAGTATAATAATTTTATATCAAAATTTATTTTTCTACCCTCTGCTACAACGCATTAGAGTATAACGAGTTTGTGCTAATGTTTGTAACTACCAAAAATATTTGTCCCAGACCTATCGACACAGAATCGCTTTTTAAATCGATTCAGCGATGTCCATTCGTTCGCCTATGTGTCAATGTTAAGCTTGTTACCAAACTACAGGTTGAAAATAAGAATATATTTCAATGCAATGAGATATATAAGCTTCTATCCGCTATAGTTTGGACGCCATTTAAATTAGTGATAATCGGTTCATGTTCAGACCTAGTCCTCATAAAAATTACTTAAATTGTCATAAATTCCAAATCATGTTATTGATCTCGGTCAAATTGTTTTGTGTATGTTTATTACACCCATTTGTCAGTAGTCCAAAAAAAAAAACCTACATGAGAATTTTCCGTCATAGCTATCATATGAAGCTGCATACCGACCTTCATTTAAATCTATCAAAAAACGCACAGAATTTTCTCAAATTTTGTTTGTGTATGTTTTTGCATAAAATAAGTGACCTTATCAAATATAGTCAGGATCGGTACATATTTCGACCTTGTCAGATCATCCGATTTGAACTTTTTCAAAAAACATAATAGCAATGCCACTCAATTTTTGGTTTATGCTTACTTTCTATATATAATTAGTTGGGCCTATGTCCTAGGGTCTATATACGCTTAGTATAGGCTATCGCATAGACCGACTATAGTTTTCTAACTTGTTAGTTATAATATATTAATTTGTAATGTAATTAAAATAAAAATTAACTAACTTAGTAACTAGTAAAAATTTTCGAGTTCGTCAAAATTTTGATTAAAGTATTTGATGAATGATTTCATTCTTGAAAATAAACGCATTTCTACCGACCTTTTCTTCATGCCTGAAAACAGGAAATAACTTCACGTGCCGTATTCTTCAGATTATGGTGGATGAGGAAGCAATCCGTGCGGCCATAATTCATGTTTGAAAACAGAAAATAACTTCGCGGGCCAAAATCTACAGATTACGGTGGATGAGACATGTGCAACCGTGATTTATACATTGTTCTTCCCTTTTTAAACTCACTCACCAAATTATAGAATAATTTAATTCACGCGTGCCATGATCTTCAACAGATCTGACCTTGATAATTTTCTTTTGTATAAATCTATTTTAAAAATGAAACTACGCAAGCAATCTGGTTCTAGTCTATTTATTAAAAAACTATTTAAGACTACGACCGCCATCTGTTGGATCTTGAAAGGCATTTTAACCAGGGTTAGGATTCAGAATTTTCGAGGCGGAGTCGGTATCGTAGTTTTTTTTACCGCATTGGCTGCGGCTCAAATATTTTTAATAATTGCACGTGCATGAATAATTCAAAGAATTTTTCAAATTATTTCCAAATAAAAATTCTTTCAAATTGGCGACGTAATAAAGTTTATTGTTAATGTAAATTTGAAAAATTTTCAGCATAAAATCAAAAATTTATTTCTTTGTGTGAAAAAAAATTATAGTTCATATCTATAATATTAAAAAGCAAGGGAATTTCTTGTGAACGATATAAAAATTTAAATTACCAACCGATTTTGACAAAAAAATATCCCATCTAAAGGTGTTTCTATTTTACTGTCCACGACATTTACAGATTTGCACCGTCTGGAACATTTGTTTGTGTTGAATTGTGAGTTGTCTTAAATTGATTAGCATACCTTTAGGCTCTTATAAAATTTTTCATTAAATTAAAAAAATAAAATATTCTAGAATCTGCACTCGAATTTAGAGGGCTGGGCTCTGATAGTTATATATTATAAGTCTGGTGTTTTAGTTAATTTCGTATTTAAAAAAAAAAAAAAAATAATTTAAAACTGAAAGCCAAAGTGGAGTTTAAGTACGTTTCATGTGAAGAGCTATTAGCATTAAAAATAAAAAGAAAAAAATATTTATATTGACAAATATTTAGATGAGCAGCAGCAGACCAAGTGTTATCGCTTAAGTTTAGTATTAGCAATATTTAAAATAGACTTTTACCAAGTAGAGGAACTTGACTGTTCTTCAAATTTAGCAATAAAAAATTTAATTCCAAGGTACGCTGTGATTATCCAGAATGCTGCTCCGATCTCCGAGGTATTCTCACTGACACAAGTGCCCGCAGCATTAATATTTTCTGCACTTAGAGTCATTAGATCCGGTTTGAGAGCATCAGTTAAGTCAGATATTATTGAGGCTATCCTATTTCATTTATTTATTAATTTAGATTTTCCATTCGAAGTTTCGTTGTTTTATTTGTTCGTTTTGATATTTTAAGTTTCCGATCTTATAGTATTTTATTTATTATTAAAATAATTAATGGAAGCAAATAAAATAATTTAAAAATAAAATGTTCTATTGATTCACTTGCATCAATATCCAACAGCATAATAATAACTGTTTCTCTATATATGTCCATTAGAATCGTCCTGCGTTATATGGACATATTTCAAATTGCGATTTTGGGTATAAACGGGTCCAGTTTGTTATCTTTAAATATAAAACTAGTAAATGTGAGGCTTGGGGACAATCGGATTAAGAAAAGTCCCGCCGGAAATCGATTGAAAATTTTGATTTTACGAAAAAATTTTTTTTTTCGTTTAATTTTTCTGGCAAATTGTTACAAGTATCGGTATCACTATTAAATTATTTTTTCAAAAAGCTATAAACATTCAAAATCTAATAAAAATTTGCCAATAAATAGCAAATGCCCCAGACCACCTTTGTGCCAAAAAAAAAACTAGGTCATGAAATTTGATACCATTTTTTAAACATTGAGAAATTGATTAAAGCCATATTTTTTTCTTTTTGTATCGATACTTATAAATAATCAGATATGAAATATTGTTTTATTATCACGTTGCTAAGCTCTGCACATTGAGATCGAAAATTAGAAATTTTTTTTTGATAAAATTTTGAAAACTTTTTTTCAAGTTTTAAAATATTTTCTTAAACAAAATTAAAAAAAAATGGATCTGGCACTTCACAGTTTTATTAACTGTGAAATTAACTGACAAGGATTTTATTTTTGCGGATTTCGAGAAAAATTGGATTTTTTTCAATTATATTTCTTCCTTTGTTTACATATTTTAACAAATTTGATATTTACATATGAGATCTCATTTGTACATATAGATATTGCAACAAATAATATATAGGATCTAAAGATATTAAATAGTTTTTGTTTTATTTTTTAATGATTTTTAAAGGAAAATGGGAGGAAAAAAGCCTTTGTATGATTTAATAAATTCAAATACTATCTGAAAATATTTATATGCTTCTAGAAGGTTTATTAGAAATAATAGAACTCTGTTTGCATATAATTTTCAATTTGGTGATTTCTTTTTTAATTTTACTTTATTTCTCTACATTCTCTTATCAGTGGGTAATAAGAATTTTAAATTTTGGCAAAGTAATTGTTATTAATCCCAGATATGAAATCGATAATAATTTTTTCATAACCGTTTCTTCATGAAGAAGATTTGTAGGACACCTCCAGGGCTTTTTATATATCATTTTAAGGCATTTGTTTTGTACAACTTGTAAGCCTTTTAGGTGAAAGTTGGCAGCGTAACTCCAAATATGACACGAGTATATTAATATTGGACTTATAACACTTTTGAAGAGTAGATTGGTCTTTTGGTGGTTTAGAAATGACCTTCTATTTAGTAGCGGCCATAATGCTTTAAATGATTTTATAGCTGTTTGGCACGTAGCCATAAAAATGGGATTTGTGTGAAATATTCCGTATATGTGATCTTTCAAATTCTTTATATCGAAAATTGATCGGTTTCGAAAAAAAATAATATGATCCCATTAACGCTTTGGGGTCACATATGGCCCCAAGCTAAAAAAACACAATTTATACAAAAAATTCAAATATTTTGCAAATACTGTTGAATTTCCGTTCCTAAAATTTGGGATAAGTCGGATAATGCTAACCTATTATTTGCCAAGGCCAACTTTTGTTTTTAAGATATTTCTAAATAAAGATTGGCGAAAACGACTTTTTCTATTAAACTCGATTAAACCAGTTTTCAGAATGTAATATATATAATTCGGTTAATATTTCTTTTTATTTAACCCTTCACTGCTCCTGGAGTCATAATTATCCATTCTGCCTATTGCTCGCGAATAAAAATTTAAACAACTTTTAACCAATTTTATTATAAAATTATATTATTTTTAAAAAACTATCTATATGCTTCCAAATAAAATAAGAACATCTTTTAGCTATAACTCAACATTGTTAAATTGACTTGACTTTTTTAGAGGAAGGATGTTGTTTTTGTATGGTTCAGAGTATTTGCAAAATATTTAAATTTTTTAGATATTGTCTTTTATTAGCTTGGGGTCATATGTGACCCAATTCAAAAAGGGTTAATGGGATCATATTATTTTTTTCCGAAACCCTAGACTATTAAGATAAAACATAGCATTTAAAAGTAGAGAACTGATCATTTTTTGATATAAAGAATTTAGAAAGATCACATATACAGAATATTTCACAAAAATCCCATTTTTCTCGAAATCCGCAAAAATTAAAATTCTTGTCAAAAAAATCTGGCATAAGGACTTATCTACAAATTCACACAGTTAATTTCCGACATGCATATAATAAATCCTTGAAGTGCCAGTTTCATCTTTTTTTGATTTTGTTTAAGAAAATATTTTAAAACTTGAAAAAGGAGTTTTCAAATTTTTTTCAAAAAAATTTCCCACTTTCGGTCTCAATGCGCAATAGCTTAAAAACGTGGTAATAAAACAATATTTCATATCTGATTATTTACAAATATCGACACAAAAAAAAAATTATGGCTTTAATCAATTTCTCAAAGTTGAAAAAAATGCTATCAAATTTCATGACCTTGTTTTTTTTTGGCACAACAGTGGTCATTTGCAATTTATTGGCAAAAGTTTTACTCGATTTTGAATTTTTATAGTTTTTGAAAATATAATTTAATACTGATGCCGATTCTTATAACAGCTTGCCGGAAAAATGAAACTATAGAACGAAATTTTCGTAAAATCTCAAAAAAATCATATTTTCCCCATATGAACACACTTGAAATTTTCAATCGATTTCCGGCGCGGCTTTTCTTTATCCAACTGTCCCCAAACTTCACATTTACTAGTTTTATATTTAAAGGTAACAAACTGAATCCCGGCTATTCCCAAAATCGCATCTTCATTTTTAAGGATCACTTTGATGTCCATATACATTTAGCATCGGGGTCATATTTGGGGTAGGCATCGGAGTCGGATTCGTAGTCGGAGTTTTAGTTCGACCTTAAAAATTTTAGCGAACTCCACAGCCCTGGTTTTAACACCGCCCTTCTAAATTGCTAGACTTACTATTGATTATTTATAGCACACCAAATCTTTGGCACTGACTCGATTTTTTTACTTAAACTAAGTCATCATTGTATCTGATATTTCTCTTGTATTTTGTTAATAACTTTTTCTTTGAGTCATTAAAATGTTAAAATAATAAGAATTGTTCTAATAATTAGCTATTGTTTTGCAAAATAATACAGTTATATTGTTTACAATACAAGTAAAATAAATTTAAATCGGCTTCCATACCACAAGTACTCGCATATAAAACAAACGAAAAAATATTCTAAAGTTTTCCTGGAATTCAACAACTATTTAACTTATTTTCTCTACATAAATATTTATGAACAAGTACTCAAAGAAAGAAGTTGAGAAAATATTTTGGCCAGTAAGTATCTTATATAATAAAATTTAAAACTTGTACTTGTTTAAGTTAATTGTTTATCAAAAAGCACTTGTTTTGTGAGAGAAATAAAAAAACACCATAACAAATTAAGCATCTTAAAAGTAGTGATAGAAGAAGCTTACAATAAAATTACGAAGCAGTAAAATATCATCTAAACAATTTAAGCAGAAATATTTTTTCTATTGTACCCTACAATTGAATAAAGAGAACTTGGTGTTTGGAAAACATTTTGTCAAGTATCTCAGAAAATATTATAATACAATGAGTAGCATAACTTAAGTTCAAACTTTTTGCTGAAATCGATTTTAGTTTATTAAACCAACCATTTATTTAAAATTAGGCGAAATATTTTAAGGTTAGTTTTTAAATTATTTTTGTGAGTATAAAATGCTGTCAAATAAAACTAAGAAAATAAATTAGTAACAGGAATATTAAAATCAGCTACAGTTTTCAATATGCCACTTATTTAAAAAAGTAGAAAATAAATTGGGCACTGAAAATTTTTTAAGCTGACTTAATGAAAATTGAATATTTATAATTTGGACAACATTATTACAAAAGACATGTTTTTCACGAGTTATTATACCCTATACCACTATGTGGTTTGTGTATAATGACTTTGTGCTGCTGTTTGTAACTACCAAAAATATTTGACCTTGACCCATCTTTTATTATACCGATCGACTCAGAATCACCTTCTGAGTCCATTTAGCGATATCCGTCCATCCGTCCGTCCGTCTGTGTGCCATGTAAACCTTGTAATCAAACTACAGGTCTCAAATATGAATATGGGGGATTTCATGTCAAGTGCACCAACTTTTGAAACCGATGTCTTTCGATCGGGATGAAATTTTCACCAAGGTTACTCCTATTGGTCCAGATCTCTCTGAGTTAGAGGGGATCAAAATTTGACATTTTGGCCAAACAGGTGTTTCTTCTCTTCAATGTAACTTATTACCTATTGTTCTTAGAAAATTTTCTCCTAAAGAGTTTAGATAGCTATTTATTCAATATTTCGGAAAAAAAATACCTAAAAAAAAAAAAATTTTTTTTAGACTTTTTTTTTTGCTTAATTAAATCATTTTTTGCCTTTTTTTCAAAAAGGGCATTTTTTTTTTTTCATAAGAATGCTTAGGATTTTTCCTTTAAGAGCTTTTTGGTCGCTTAGTGGGATGGGAGTGGGATATCTATTAAAATAAATGTTTTGTAACTCAAGACAACGGTTTTTCAATTTTTCACAAATGTACTATTTTGAATTTTTTCCTATTGTGTGTAAAACCTTACAAATAAAATTTATACTGAGAAACTAGACAAATTAACCTTTCCGAAAGTATATAACATACCTAACTAAAATTTTATACCCTCGATACTGTAATACCCAGAATATGTTAACCTCAGGAAAAAAATCGCTTTTTTTCTATAGAAATGTTGAAAAATTATTATTTTTTATTTATTTTTAATAATAATTAAATTAATGTATAATAACAATAATATTAAAAATAAAAAGATAAATAATTTAATAAAATTTAATCTTAATTACATTAGATCCATTTATATCATGACTATTTTTATACTTAATTTATTGTAGCTGATGAAGTATTTAAGTCTTGTAAATTTTTAAATACCCAGTCCTTCATCCAGCTTCTTTGTCGCCTTTATTTACTGCGTTTTTTTATCAATCCTTTCTTGGCGTTACTAGGTTCAGCTGTTGATTTCGCTGCTGGTTTATTTGTTGTCTTTGGAAAGAAATCGCATTGAATAGAGGCACAAAACTTTTTCAACTTGAGTCTTCCTTCGACAAGCGGTATAAAAGCATGGTAATCAGCGGTGCCATCGATTGTTACCGCAGCATCGAATCTGCTCTTCAGTGTTTTCAATGTTTCCTGATGATCCTCCTTGCTAATAAAAACTATTTTAGTATCTTTACAATAATTCTTTGCCCAATGGAATAAAGCGGTCGCATTTGAGATGCGATCTTGATGAGAGCACTGTAGGCTATACTTTGCTGCATTTCTTTTTAAGGTTTGCTCCAATACCATCACATGCTCCTTTACCATGAGCAGAAGGATGAAAATGCCACTCAGCTGGCATTCCAAAATCTTTTTCATGGGCCATAAGATTTGCCAAGCTACTTTTGTTTTTAAAATGTTGACGAGCTCCGTCCGAAACGTAGTATACCTTCCTTACTGTAAATTTAGAATTTTGAAAATTTTAGTATTCTCTTCTGGTACTCATAAACTGCAACGGTATCATGTTTTAAATCGTCGAATATGATTGCCATACTTTTGTGTTCCAGTTTTTCATCTTTCATGTAGTAAATAACTACTGTGAATATAGTTGCTTGGTTGTTATTGAAGTGGAATGCTTGTATGGCATCCTGAAAAACATATTTATAGTTTTCATATTTATAGAATTCACCAGACTTCAAATGTATCTTCAAATCCTTGAAGAATGACCATTGCTCTTTGACTAAAAAGTCATGGTTTCTCAAGTTTAGCAATCGTGTACAGGATTTCTTCCACAAAATCATCCACATTTAAAATGATTGTTTTCAATGTGCATCTGTCAGTCTGAATCCAAGAATCAAATTTGACCTCCTCTATATATTCTCGATCTAAGGAGTTGATTAAATTTTCTTTGATGAATGTGGTTTTCGGGCAATTGGTACATTCACCTAAGTGGCAAGAAATTGTTACATTAGGACACATAGTCAATTTAAGGCAATCGCGGTAATCGTGTAAATCTTCTGCCGAATCATCTATTAAATACTTTAGGTAGATTTCGTTCAACATCAGTTTAAGATTTTCATGGTAAATGCAAACGCATACTGTATGAGTTCCGCTGCTTTCTGCCAAAACGCAATGTTTTGGCCTCATTTGGGTTAATTTCGTGAAGCCAATTCTAACATCCTCGTGTTCAGATTGAAATGTGCAAATAACTCTATCAGGTTACAGATAACCATTCTCTTCTGTTATGTTATGAAGGTATGTTACATACCTTCGGAAAGGTTAATTTGTCTAGTTTCTCAGTATAAGTTTTATTTGTAAGGTTTTAGACATAAATGGAAAAAAATTCAAAATAGTGCATTTGTGAAAAATTGAAAAACCGTTGTCTTGAGTTACAAAACATTTATTTTGATAGATATCCCACTCCCATCCCACTAAGCGACCAAAAAGCTCTTAAAGGAAAATCCTAAGCTTTCTTTTGAAAAAAAAAATGCCCTTTTTGAAAAAAAGGCAAAAAATGCTTTAATTTAGCAAAAAAAAAAAGTCTACAAATTTTTTTTTTTTTTAAGTATTTTTTTCCGAAATATTGAATAAATAGCTATCTTAACTTTTTAGGAGAAAATTTTCTAAGAACAATAGGTAATAAGTTACATGGATGAGAAGAAACACCTGTTTGGTCAAAATGTCAAATTTTGATCCCCTCTAACTCAGAGAGATCTGGACCGATCTTATTGAAAAATTGCGCCTAAACTACTATCCAATAGGACTAACCTTGGTGCAAATTTCATGCAGATCGGAAGACATCGGTTTCAAAAGTTGGTGCACTTGACATGAAGTCCCCCATATATTTTAATGAAATTTGGTATATAAGCTTTTATCGGCCATGCGATGAACGGTACTGAAATTGGTGAAATTCGGTCCATGCCCCATACAAATGAACCCTGCGAAATCGACCTAAATTGCCATAGGATCCAAATTATCATATAGATCTCGGTCAAATTGGGTTTTTGTGTATGTATAACATCTATTTATCATTTGTCCAAAAATAGACCCCATATGCAATTCTTTGTCATAGCCCTCGTATTATCTAATGAAAATTGGATAATATTTTTTTTTTATAAATTCATACAAATTATCAATATACTGACTGACTGGAAATATACATTTTTTTAACTGAAAATGGAAGCATCATATAGCAAAAATTATTTTATAAAAGTATATTGAACGCCAATCTTAACAAATTATTCATATAAAAACATAATTAAATTATTTTTTTTATTTTTTTGTACCCTGTCACAACCAAACTATATAGCGTGGAGTTTGACGTTTGATTTCGTTCAAAAAGGCGATATAGAATATGAAATTCTGCTATGTTTACAAATATTTATTTATCATTTTTTCTTTTTGCGGAATAGAATCCAAACATTGAAAAACTTGCGCTATTAACGTTAACAGAACCAATACAAATAGGCTAGAAGTTTAAATGACGTTGGAATAAAATAAATGAATTAATGGATAAAAAAAACAAGTACGAAAATTATAGTCGGTCTAGACCGACTATACGATACCCTATACCATGCGATTAGAGACCTTATCTCTTAGGCCAAACTAACCGGACATAGAAAATAAGCATAAGCCACACTTGAGTGGGATTTTTATTAATTTTTCTGGCCATCCTATACGTCCGATTTACTTCATTTTTTTTAATGAAAGGTACTGATGTGTAAACATCTATACGCGCAGGGGGGTAAATTTCTAATTCACAATACAATCACCAAAACAGCGTAATATGTGAGCGTAAGATCTTACGCGTAACATGTAAGCATTAAGACAAATCGGTGTGACATGATTGTTTGGTGAAAAAATTATGTTATGTAATAACCTTTTTGTCGCTGTTTTCTGCATTTTATTTATTACCAGATGTTTACACATCTCCCCTGTGATCGGACTCACTTGATTTTTTTAGATACAGACATGTCATCAATGATTGAAATTTACTCAACTCGCACTTAACTCAAGTTAGACTCAAACGCGATTCTTCCCTGTACATATCTTATGGGACACATTCACTCAAGCAATTCGAATTCTCATAGCTCCTCTTCTAATGAATGGATCTTGGATCGTTTCACTCTCAGAATACTCAGTTGATCAAGCTTTTTCTTTTGAGCATAACTGATTAAATTCGTTGAGTTTTGGGAAAGTTATGCGCGCACAATCAACTTTACATTATGTAACACGAAAGTTAACGTACAGATTTCATTACAATAATTGCATAACACATATCCTGTGTTGAATTGTGAATTGCCAAAAATTTGAATACCGGTAGGTGTCATACAAGGTGGCCTTTATTTCTGTGTATTCAGCAAATATTTTTAATGAAATAAACGAAATGAATTTAATAGATTAAAGAAATAAATTGAATGATAAAATAAAATTTCCTAGAATTTGCACTCGAATTTCGATGGCTGGGCTCTGCTATAATTATTTTTAAACAAATTTTTTTTAATTTGCTTTTTGTTTATTCGTTATTTTAATTTTTTTTTTACATCTTCCAAAATCAAGCTTTAAATTAATTAAACAAGAAACAAGTAAAAAAATTATAGTCGGTCTAGCCCGACTATATGATACCCTATACCACGGTTTAGAGACCCTCTCTCTTCGGTCCAACTAATTCGATATAGAAAATAAGCATAAACCAAATTTGAGTGGGATTTTTATTAATTTTTTTGGCTGCAGATATGAACAAGTTCATATCGGATAATATATTTATATGGGGACTAGGTCGAAAAATGGACGGATCCTGACCATATTTGGATCCAAACCAAATCTTAGAAAAAAACTATGCAATAATTTTGTTTTTTGATAGATTTAGGTGAAGATCGGGAAGCAGCTCTATATGGGGCCTATGACTAAGAATTTTCCTATAGGTATTATTTTTTAACTACTGATTAAAGGATGTAATAAACATATACAAACCCAATTTGACTGAGATCTATATGATAATTTGGAACTTATGGCAATTTATGTCGATTTCATAGGGGTCATTTGTATGGGGACTAGGTCTGAACACGGACCGATTCTCACCAATTCCAATAGCGTTCTTTCCATGGCCGATGAAAGCTTATATACCAAATTTCATCAATATATATTCATATTTGCGAACTGTAGTTTGATTACAATTTTTACATGGACACACAGACGGACGGACGGACGGACGGACGGACATTGCTATTTCGACTCAAAAAGTTATTCTGAGTCGATCGGTATAATTAAAGATGGGTCTAGGACGAATGTTTTTGGTGGTACATAGTGGTATAGGGTATAAAAAAACCAAAGCAAACAATTAAAAAATTATGATCTGTCTTGACCCACTATACGATTTCCAACTAATTAGATATACAAAATATGCATAAACCAAATTTGAGTGGCATTGTTGTAATGTTTTTCCTGAATATGATAAAGTTCATATCGGATGCAATATTCTTATGGAGCCTAGGTCGAAAAATGGACCAATCCTAACTATATTTGATAAGGTCACTCACTCATTTTTTCCAAAAACGTATACAAACCAAATTTGAGAAAACTCTGTGCAATGCTTTTGCTTTTTTATAGATTTAAGTGAAGATCGGGAATCAGCTTTATATGGGGCCTATAACTAAAAATTTTCCTATAGGGTTTATTTTTGGACTACTGATTATACTGATTTGACCGATATCTATATGACAATTTGGATATTATGGCAATTTAAGTCGATCTCATAGGGGTCATTTGTATGATTTTCACCAAGTTCAATAGCATTCGTCCCATGGCCGATAGTAGCTCATATAGCAAACTTCGTCAAAAATATATTCATATTTGTGACCTGTAGTTTGATAACAATATTTACATGGATACACAGACGGACATCGCTAAATCGGCTCAGTAAGTGATTCTATGACGCTCGGTATAATAACAGATGGCTCTAGGTGAAATATTTTTGGTAGTTACAAACATTAGCACAAAGTCATTATACCCTGACCACATAGTGCTGTAGAGTTAAATAAAAACTTTCTTTAAAAACTTCTGGCAGTCAATTTCAAAACTATATGCCAATTCCATGGTGAGACACATAACATTCAGTTATTATTCTCAACCAATATTATAAAGTAAAAGTTCTTCATTATTCATAAAAATTTACAAAATATTGCAGACCTGATCAACATATTTACCATTAGAGAAAGAGAGAAAGTATTATTGTTAATAATAACCCAGTAGCACATTTTTCAACTTCAAAATCTTGAACCAATTGAGACCACCAAAATATGAAAGCTTATGATAGTGGAATAAAAACCCTAGCTGGGTTTTGAATTATTAGCTAAGATTTTTTTAAATTCATTTTTGAAATTTTTGACTGGGAGGAGGATTTTAGTACATTTTTCAAAATAGATGTACTGTATAGTGTTGGTGGGACGCCAGCTAGGATCACCAAATATTATAAAAATCGCTGGACCGTTATATAATGTATGCCTTGTAGCAATCTACGTACATAGTGGCATTTAAATTTAATATAGTGTATGTATGGGGGCAGGATCGCCATATAGTGTAAGAGGGGGCAGGATCGCCATATAGTGTTAGCTTGGCAGGATCGCCATATAGTGTAAGAGGGTGTACAAAAGGACACTAAGATTGGGTGAGAACCGGACCAATCTCAGGAGGAATTTTGTCAAGTGCTTTCCTCAAAGCAGTTCCCGCGTGCACGCTAGATGCACTTTTTTATATAGCACGTAGGCAGATTATGCCAATGTTTGAACCCTTTGGCAGAATATGCCAGTAAAAAAAAAAAAGAAAATCTCTGTTTAGTTTTAATTATAACCCTTTCAAATCAGAATTATATTCGATTATTTATTTTAAAATGCTGGTCTTTTATATCATTATAATTTAATATTTTTACTTAATTTAAATAATAGTCTTCTCTTTTCTTTACATTCGCATATTACAAATTCATTGATTTTTGAACGTTGAGCTCAATAGCCAATCAGAAAACGTTCAATAATCAATTTAAATTTTTCCCCTCAAAATTTGAGTGACATTCCTATTTGTCATGGGTTATTGACACAATTTAACTTTACACAAATTTGTCATTTTACATTCCAATGATATTTAATTACACAATAATTTATTGTTTTGTAATTCAACCCTTTACCCAAGGTTGGTGTACTTTGTGGTATGTGTTGAATGAAAAGAAAAGATATGCAAAAAAATAAATAAATGTAAACAAATAAATACAAATAAATATGTGCATGTGCATATAGTAAACAAAAATAAACAAAAAAATATAAACAAATAAAGATGAATAAATGAAATAAATAAAGATAAATGAAGATGTGTGTAACATCATCACAACTGATTCTTAAGTCTATATCTCGTGAACTATTCGAAACATTGCTTTTCTCTATTCAGCAAATTTTTACCTCTTAATTAGATCTTAATATTTTGCCTTGAGATAAAATGAAAAAAACAACAACATCTTGCACAAAACAGCAAAGCTCTCAAAAACGTAAAATTTCGTTATATTTTTCTAAAGTTTTTCACACTTATTTCAGAAATTGCTACGGACTCGACCAGGCAATATATGACAAAAAGATAGCCAAAAATAAAATAAACAACTCTTCTTGACAAGCTGATATCATTTGATGACCCCTTCACATAGTTATAGCCCCACAAATTCATCAAACATTCAATAAAGGACCAAGAAATCACTTTATGTTTATCGAAACTAAAAATTCTATGCTTTTTTAAATGAAATAGGTACAAAACACACAAAAATAATGAAAATATTTAGGGCCTTTTGAGTTTTTTTTTATTTAAGACATGTCGCAGCGATATATGCACCGAGTAAACACCGTCAAAAGTTTTACAGCGTTAACGACGAAAACTCGTACATCTACTGCAACAACATTAAAGGATTTGCCAATGAAATGGGATAAGAATATATCGCTGAAGACTGGCGACTGTTCATCGATAGCTCAGTCAGTAGCATAACAGCAGTGTTACTGCTTAAAATGAACCTGAAGCCCTCAATGCCTTTAGCATTTAGCATAGACTTAAAGGAGTGCTATGCAACAATTGAAATTTTACTAAGAGACCTAATATACACAGATCATTTATGGAAAATCTGTTGCGACTTTAACCCTACGATTCATAACCGGGTACCCGTGTACCTTTTATTACTTTAAAGTGCTGCTGTGCCTATAATTTTTGAGATATGGACATAAAACTCCGAATCATGAGACATTTTGGCTAAACTAAGATTTAAATACGAAAAAATTCAAAATATTTTCAATATTTTCTTTAAAAAATGATTTTAAATGTTTTACCCCCATAAACACACAACCGGGGTCCCCGGGTACCCTAATGCAATTCCTATGTAAATGCCTGACATGTAAATGAAAAAACGTTTTTTTGTGTTGTTTTAATTGGAAATAAATGTCTTTTTTATTTATTTTATCATATTTTATATATATTATATTATAATTCATCCGAATTACTATCGTTGTTATTGTGGCAATTGTAGCATTTAGTAATTGTTATGGCGTGCTCATCGCATATCGGCGTGCTACATATGCTGCAATTTTTTCTAGTTTTTCTTCTGCGCTTATTTGGAAGAAGGTTGCACATGTAGCACACACCCGTATGTACTTTTCTGCCCCTTTGTCGTGCTGACGGAGATGTTGACGGACCTGCAGCACAAAGCACACTCTCCAACGGCCTTCCGATGATGCTTTCATTGCATTTTTTGTTGAAAATTGGCGCACGCTTTGCACATTTGAAATTCTATTTTCTATAACAGGAATGCACAGGTTTTCTGCCAGTTGACGCAGGAAATTCTTCCTGCGCGTCGTGGTGTATCGTGCAGTTGGATTATTTCCATATTATATGATGTGTGATGCAAATGCGCTCACATCAATGATGTTATAGAAAAATGCCATCGGCCATCTTCTTGTTTGTCGCTGGGTCGTGTATTCTTGGAGCGTTTGGTCCATTACGTCCACCCCACCTTTTGTTTGGTTATAAAAATTTATTATTTCTGGTTTCCCATTCTCGTCAATTTGTGCATCATCATGCATACTAGAAAGAAGGATGACCGAGTTGGACTTCCGCTGCTTATATGAGAGCAGTGTTACGTTGTCGTAGAAGCCAAATAAACTTGAACCATCGTCTTTTTTTTTGTCTTCTTTCATCTCCGCAGGGATGTAAGCTTTGTTGCGGCGGAGTGTACCCACAATGCTGAGCTTTTCTACTTTTAGTTGCCTAGCCAACGGCAGCGTCGTAAAAAAATTATCCATTGTTATATTTCGTGCGCTAACGTAGTATGGCCCAACTAAATCTCTCACCACTCTTTTGCCAACACCAACTTCACGACCAGTTTCTTCTTTGCCAGTATATGTTTGGCCATGAAGTGGATATGAGTTTTTGGCATCGCAAATCCACCATACTTTTATGCCATATTTTGCTGGCTTCGAGGGTATATATTGGGTGAATTTGGTTCTACCACGGTATGGATATAATTGTTCATCAATGGTCAAATATTCTGATGGCACATAATATCTGGCAAGATTTGCATTGAGCATTATCCAAATATCGCGAATTGGCGCCGCTTTGTCTTGACGCTGCCGCTCTACCCGTGTTCTGGGGTCGTCAAACCGCATAAAACGCAGCAAATCGAAAAACCTGTTTATTCCCATGGTGGCGCGGAATATTGGGTGAGCCTGTGACGTCCACAAATCTCTTGCGTTTTCGTCATTAGAATGATTTGTGCCAGCCATCAAAATCATTCTGCCTACTTGTGTCGCTTTAGGTACTTATATACGAACAGAATCCAGTTTTTTTTCCAAATATCAAATTTGTACAGTTGAGAACGCAAAATATAATCAACAACAAAAATATTTACAGGAAAATATTATTTTATTTCAATAAACGCAAAACAACCTACTTCGGGTACCCGGGTACCTTGGTTATGAAATTAAAGGAGTTTTGCTGATTATGAATCGTACGGTTAAAGTTGTCAATATTTTGCAAGGCATAAAGGGTGGATGGCCAAAATACTATTGCTTTGTGTGGCGTTGTGACACACGAGCATAAGTCGACCACTGCTCATACACTTGGGAAAAACGAAAGTCGGGAGTAAAAAGTGCCACTTTAGACACGACAGCAGAGCCACAAGTAAAAAATAAAAGTGACATGTTGTTACCACCGCTGCAAATTAACTTGGGCATAACGAAGAAATTTATAGAGACGGTAACGAAATATAAGGACAACGTATTTTACTGCCTTACTACCTATTTTAAAATATTTCAAGTTTCCTTATATTTTCTATCATCAACAATAAAAATCTATGAAGAAATTTTGCGATTTTTTGAAATTTTTTTGTTTTGAGTTAGATGTTGTTGTTTTTTGATTTTATCTCAAGGTAAAATTCTAAGACCTGATCAACAGCTTAAAATTTGTCGAAGAGAGATAAGCACTATTTCGAATCGTTCACGAGATATAGACTTAAGAGTCAGTACATGTTTTTTGAAAATTGTACTAAAATCCACCCGCAGTCGAAAACTTCAAAAATTAATTTTAAAAAAAAATCTTAGCTAATAATTCAAAACCCAGCTAAGGTTTTTATTCCACCATCATAAGCTTTCAGATTTTGGGGGGTCTCAATTGGTTCAAGATTTTAATGTTGCACTGTGTAATTGGGGACAAAAGACAGTCGCGAAAGACATGACAACAAACAGACATCATGTTAGAGGAAGTTTGTAAAATGCAGAAAGGCTCTGAAGTTTTTAATAAAGCATATAAAAACATGAATTCAAAAATAAATTATAATAAAAAGAGGCATTTTGTAATGTGACAGACATGACACTGCCATTATTTTCAAAATTACTTAATTACACCTTTCCTTTCTTAATGGAAAAATGGGAGCTAAAAAAAATATTCAAAAAGATATCTAAGAATCTATTGACATATTTTGATACCCCTTTCTTTGAAATTGTATCAATTAAAATTATATAAATTATAGTTTTTAAATTGGACGTAAAAGTGACCTTTGCATGGAATTACCTTCTAGTGATAGAGTACTCTGGTAAAAAAAAAAAAATATGCTTTTTAAGAAATGGTATTTTTCTATAAAGCCACTTTTTTAAGAAAAGACAATTTATTGACAAAAGGTTCCTATTTATGAATACTAGTGAAATCTATGTCGAGGGCTTATATTCAAAAAGTGCTATCTGCATCAATAATTATTATAAAGAGAGCATTTAAAACCAATTTATTAATAAGATCTGAAAGTATTTGTCGATCGATTTGCTACAATATCTATTCAGAAATAGTCGTACTAATCATGTATGATATCAAAATTAATAATACGTTTGACAGTTATATCAGACAACAGTTTGATATCAAAAATTAATATTGCTGTCAAATGTAGACAGCACGAGAAAATTATAATCAATCTAAACCGCCTATATGATACCCTATGCAATGCGTTTAGGTCCAACAAATTGGATAAAGAAAATAAGCATAAACCAAATTTGAATGGCGTTGTTATTAATTTTCTTGCTTTCGAATATTAAAAAGTTATAATCGGATGCTATATTTACATGGGGACTAGGTCGAAAAACTGACCGATAGTGACTATACTTGGTAAGGTCACTTATTTTTTTTTTTTTTAAATATATACCAACTAAATCTGAGAAAAATCTATGGAATATTTTTATTTTTTGATAGATTTAAGTGAAGATCGAGAATCAGCTTCATATGAGAGCTGTGACATATATCTATATGATAATTTGGATCTTATGAAAATTTAAGTTGATCTCATAGGGGTCATTTGTATGCGGACTAGGTCTGAACATGAACCGTTCATCTTATAACCGATAGAAGCTTATGTACTTAATATCACCAAAATATTTTCATACTTGCGACCTGTAGTTTGATTAAAAAGCTTATATGGACACTAAAGTGGTCATTAAAAACGAAAATGCGATTTTAGGGATAGGCGGGGTCCAGCTTGTTACATTTCAATATAAAACTAATAAATGTGAAGTTTGGAGACAATCCGATAAAGAAAAGTCCCGCCGGATATCGATTGAAAATTTCAAGTGTGTTTATATGGGGAAAATATGACTTTTTTTGAGATTTTACGAAAATTTTGTATAGTTTAATTTAATTAGTTTAAGTTTTGCGACAAGTTATGCAAGAATCGGGATCAGTATTTAATTATCTTTTAAAAAAGCTATAAAAATTCAAAATCGAATAAAAATTTGCCAAAAAATACCAAATGCCCCAGACCACTTTTGTGTAGGTCATGAAATTTGATAGCATTTTTTTTTTTAAATTTGAAAAATTGATTAACCCATTTCCAACCAGTGGTCGAAAAATCAACCAGTGACTTTCGAATTTTTTATAAATTAGCGGGAACCAGTTATAACTTAAAAATAAGGCAACTCTGGTATTTTACACCTTTATAAATCTTAATAATTTTTCGATTGGGTAACGCAAAACTATTTAAAAAAAAAAAAAAAAATTAAGCTCGAATGCTCAGAAAAATTTTTAAAAAAATCCAAAACACTATTCTTCCTAATTTAAACTTGTATGAGAGTAATAATTTAAATCAAAAATAATTTGAACGCGTTCGCTGTATTTTTTGCTGGGATATGTGAGATTAAAAACCACTGGTCGATTTTTCGACCACCGGCTGGATACAATAAACAAAAATGCATTGTTTACATTTTTATAAAACAGCTGTAATTGACACCTTGTTTTAATTAGTTTTATTGCTTTGATCTTAGTTATGTTCTAGTTCCTTTACTTCAGGTTAAGTGTTCGCAAAATGTATCGGCAAGAATATATCACGCAAGCAGAAATAGAACGATTGGTCAACGAAAGTAGTGATGAGGATGAAACCGCAACACTTATTCGTAATGCCAATAGTGTTGACCTGGTAATGTTGCCGCCGGATAGAGTAGATGAACTAAGCGATATAGAAGATATCGACGAAAACGAGCTAGTTTTAAGCGACCCAAGTGCGATAATGCCAGGTGAAGTTGGCGGTAGCATCGAGGTTGTATGTGATTTTAATGATTGCAACACAAACAAGCCTGATCGTGCCGACGATGATGATGTTTCCCACGTTGCCGATGACTACAGTAATAAGCCGGCCAAACGACCTAAGAAAGGCACTAAAAAGAACGCTTTTCCTGCCAAGTGGTCCAAATCAAAGGAATTCTCCTTTTCGCGGCAGCCGGTCGAAGTTGAGCGAGACAAAATTGTGGAGCTGTTCAACAAATACGGTATGTACCTATATTTGTTTATTGTTTGTCTTTTTCATCACATGCTCACATTTTTGGACTGAAATGCAGGCAATTATTCGCCGATTGAATTGTTTGAGTTGTTCGTCGACAACGAAGTAATTGAGTGGATAACAGCGTGCACTATTGACTATGCGACAATTGACATGAATGACAACTCGTTTTCAACGGATGCTGCTGAAATTCGACAACTTATTGGCACCCTGTTTATAACCGGATACAATACAAGGCCGAAAATTGATAACTATTGGTCGACAATCCAAACATTGGAGTGCCCATTGATTCGTGCAACAATGCCACTCAATCGTTTTGTTCGTTTGAAGCGCTATTTCCATGTCTGCAATAATCGCGAATTAGATAAAAATGACAAGTTCTCCAAGGTGACTCCATTGAACGATTTGATGAATAAGAAGTTCATGCACTTTGTTTGTTTTCTCACAATTTATCAACCAGCGAACAGATGATAGCATACTTCGGCCGCCACTCATGCAAAATGTTCATAAAGGGAAAGCCGATCCGTTTTGGATTTAAGTATTGGGCTTTATGTTCAGCCGAAGGATACATGTACTCCTTCATTCCGTATGGTGGTGCCAATGCAGATCCGGATCAAGATTATATTGAGTACAGATTAGGCAGGAAAAATGACAAATATTCAAATGCCACAAAATCCTCAAAGCGTACAACAGCCGTATCTCAGCGCTCGATATGTTAAAATTCAGATTCCTAGGATATTATATGAAGTAAGTATAAATGGTACCACTTCCCCGTTTTGTGCGGCTGTACCCTGAATGTTCGGAAATAACACAAATAGCTTTTTCTCTTCTATATACCGTACTTTAAATTAATAACTTGTCCCATTTTACCCCTTAAGGGAATTTCAAAAAATCCTCTTACCAATTTTCTTAGAAGAATCTTTTTTTTTTAGACACAAATGGTAACGTTTCTCCCCTTTTGTATAATTCTAAACACCTTAACATTCGAATTTCCAAAAATCTTTCTTAGTGATTATTTTCGGTGGCAAATAAACCTAAATTCCCATTTAAAAAAGGCTGCATATATTTTGAGATTTCTCCTACATTGTAAAAGTTGTAAATAAAAAATCTCTTATGTCGTTTTCTTTTCTGACAAAAAATGTCGAATTCTATTTGCACTTTTTTAGCAAAGTGTATTTTCTAATATTTATATTCTGAATTAAGAGCAATCTTATGTTATACATCTATCGAAAGGTCGCAAAGTTGTGCCTTCGTAATTTGCAAAAGAATGCTGCCATTGATTTTTTTCAGGTCGTAGTGCGAGAATATCTCCCCTTGGTCTTCTTTTTTTGAATATTTTCAACTATGACTTCAAAGAGGGTAATAGTCAAAATTTTTTACATTTTATGAACACAGTACTTAGAGACCATTCGATTGATGCATAAGCTAAGGTTGCTCTTCATTCAGAATATATAAAAAGGTACACTTTTCAAAAGAAGTGCAAATAAAATGCAACATTTTTTGTCAAAAAAAGAAAACGGCATTAGTGTATGTGGATTCTATTTTATTTTATTTATTTATTTATTTTTTTTTATTCTTTATTCGCGCAATATATTATGCAAATAATCTTGGTAGGGTATATACATAATTGCCGAATTTTTATTATTTTCTTTAAAGTATTTTATTATAAGTATTTCGTACTTCGTTCATGACTGAATGTGCGTTGGTGGTTGGAGTCATAAAAAAGAAATGTTTGTTGTAACTTTTCATTTTTTAACGATTACCAACCATTAATTTTTGCTGTTGTTCTTTTTTTGCTCTTCACCACAAATTGGTAAAAGTCATTGTGCTGTTTGACTTTGTGCAACAAAAGATTAATGATGGTAAAACGTTGTTGCTTAACAGAAAAGCTAAAATGGAAGAAAATAAAAAAGCAAAACAAAAGAAAACCATAAACAAAATGTCAGTGTAAAGTTGTAAACTGTTGTCTGTTAAACAAAAATCAAGTTGTATACTCCTGTTGTGTTTGTTTTCATACCCTCTACTACTATGCGGTCAGGGTATAATGACTTTGTGCTGATGTTTGTAACTACCGAAAATATTTGAATTAGAGCCATCCTTTATTATTTCGAGTGACTTGGAATCACTTTCTGAGTCATTGTAGTGATGTCTGTCCATCCGTCTGTGTGTCCATGTCAACCATCTAATCACATTACAGGCCGGATTACAAACGGATGTGATCTACTAGAGAAGCGGGTAGAGCGAACCCAAACTCGGGCACTTGGAATAAGTTCACTAATCTCAGAAGAATATTTCCCATGGAAATATCTATAGAACAGTGTTACACAACCCACATTCCGACTGTGTTCCAATGAATCAATAGAGGTGGATAGAGTTGGAGCGCCAACGCCCTCCTTTGCATACGGTCCAGTAGCTCCAAAATAGACTTTCAAACTCCTGCCCATATATGGGAGTTGTTTCCATTTTCGGTCGGATGTAAGTGTTATAGATTTTAAGGAGATCAGAAGGAGTGAAGTAATTTTTACACCGTTTTAGAAAACCAGGACACTTGATTCCTTCAACGCTGCAAAAACATGCTCATTCCAGCGAACATCACATTGAATTCTCATGCCTAAAATATCAAGAGTATCCAATTCCTCAATACATATACCACCCATATATACAGATGACATTGTTGATTACATGGCCCTATGGGTCAACATTGAGTCTTCAGCGCATTAAAATCAACCCTATTCGCTTTAGCCCACTCGGAGATTGTTAACAGGTCTTGGTTGAGTGTGTCATTCATTGTCTCTAGGTTGTAGAGAGCTTTTTTTGTGGAGAAGCTATTCCAGTGGTAGGAAAGTTTTTGCGGTAGGAGCCAACGATACTGTTTGTAGGGAGGTTGTTAGGGGCTAATGATGGATCCCTTGTTGAGGTCTCTAAGAACAACCTACCAACTTTGTGCTTACGCGGATGACTTGCTCATCTTAATCGAAGGTCAGTCTCGTGCCGAACTGGAGAGAAAGGGTGAGGGGGCCATGCGTGAAATCAACGAGTGGGGGAACAGTGTCGGTGTTGAAGTGTCGGGGGAAAAGACAGTTACCATGCTGCTTAAAGGCAGCTTATCGCAGGCTCGCCCACCCGCAGTTCGATCTGGCAATGCCAGCATTCGATACGTAACTCAGGTTAGGTATTTGAGCATAACCATGAGCGAAAGAATGAAATTTCTAGTTCATCTTTCAACACTGAAGGACAAATTGACGACAGTTGTGGGAGGAGTCAGACGCATCCTTAGGAATGACTGGGGTCTTAGCAGGAGAGCTGTCCGTACCATATATGGTGATCTGTTTGTTGCTTGTACAACTTTCAGCTCGTCTGTATGGTACGGCACCGCTCTGTCTGCTATGGGCAAGAAACGTATCTTGTCTTGTCAGAGAGCGGCAATGCTGGCTTGCACACAGTTTCGACAGATGCTCTTCAAGTTCTGTTAGGTGCATCTCCCCTTGACTTGGTGGTGGTACATCGTGGTATCATTTTCAAGGTTAAGAAGGGACTGCCACTATCAGGGCATGATTGGTTAACTTCGACTGAAATCGCTGATTTAGACTTGAGGCAGGTGAAACTCCATTTGGACGAGCATCTTCTTTCAAGATGGCGTTCACGTTGGACGGAGAGTGATAAGGGGCGAACAACGTACGAATTTATTAAGGACGTGACCTTCGTTAGAGACCGCCCGGACTTTGGCTTCGGCCCTAAGTCTGGGCTTTTTACTGACTGGGCATGGCTCCTTGTATGCTTTTCTGCATAAGAGGGGTCTGTCCGATACGCCGGACTGTAGGTGTGGGCAAGGGCTGGAGGACTTCGTACATGTTTTGAATTCACTTTAGAGTGATATTAGGAGTTTAGATAGGATGGGGATTTTTCAAACGGCAATAGGATGGGATTTCAGTAGGGCATTAGAGGACGGGCGGACTGTTAGAAATTTAGGTGAATACGCAAGGGTCGTATTCAATCGTAGGAGAACTGGACGTAAGTATAGGTGGCTTCTGATGTGGGCATCCGTGGTGGTGCTCAACTGCCAATGGGTGGTCGCTACAGTAGTGCACATCGTCGTGCCTGGATTTCAGTTATGAGTATGACTGTTGGCGGGGGCTGATACATCGGTCCCTGATACGTTGTCCCTCCACAACGGTGCACCGTCGTCAGCTCTCTCCCTGCTGTTTGCTGTTGTTTCTGCTACCTGTCTCCTGCGCTTTCGTTTCTGTCGTCTTATGTGTTGCTTGTTTATTGTTGTCCTTTTGTGTGCTGGTGCTGAGGAAGCACATGTTAACTCAGAATGTTTGGAGTTCAACTGGTAGTACCTTCAGCTACGAAGCCTGACCGGAGGCTTTATTCTGGTACCACGGGTGTCAGGAGCACCTGGAACTTAGTTCCAGCCTGGCAGTGGTGTGGCCCCCTTGGGGAGCATCGTGGTGGCTGTGGTTTAGACCCAAATCGCGGGTAGAGCGCAAGCTCGGTGTGGAGTTACATTGCAACCGGGTTCCGTGACCAATAGATCGGTAGGAGTTTTAGATAGTACTCCGCTCCTCATCCAAGGGGGAGGTCATGCCCAAATGCATGCCTCAAATTGGTACTCGTACTGCGAGGGCGCCGGTGGACGCATAGTTTCCACCCGGTGTTAAGTGCACCGTGAGGTCAGGCCACCATGGCAGGTACTCACGGAAATCTTGAGCACATCTGCCCCCAATCTCCAAAAAGCTTAACCTACAATTAAAGGAAAATGAATGACAAATGCTGCTGTCATCTGAGAAGGAGTACATACTCGTAGAATTAAAAGTTTGACCAAGAAGGTCGTTCAGAAAGACAAGGAAAAGAGAAGGAGAAAGAACTGAACCTTGCGGTACCCCTGAATTAAGCTGCAACTCATTAGAAGAGAGCCCATCAATAACAACACGTATTGTTCGGTCTCTGAGAAAACTCGATATGAATCGAGAGAATTCATTTCCGACCCCAAATGCAATAATCTTTGATATCAGTGCACCGTGCCACACACGATCGAATGGCTTGAAAATATCCAGAACAACCACTTTTCTTTCACCAAAATTGCAAATAGATCGACTTCAGCGTTCAGAAAGTAGAGCTAACAGGTCTCCCGTGAAACGATTTCTACGGAAGCCATAGTGTCGATTATTAAGAAGTGAATTGGCCTCTAAGTAGTTCACAAGATGGAAATTGATCAATGATTTGGGACACAATTCTGAGAATTGCAACTGAAGGTAGCCCGAAAAATAAGAACTTCTGCAATTTGGCTGCCATTATAATTTAATGCCCATACGAATTTTTTTGCTCAAGGTGGATTTTAATCACTTTTTGTATATTTTAACACGGTTGTAACTCGGTAAACGTGCGGATAATCTCTTTTGTGTCTGAAACGAAGTTGTAAATATTGAATAGGAGAAAAAAAAACTGGAAGAAAACTAACCGAAAAAAGTGCATACAGTGCCTTAGAAATCTCAAAAATGCCCATTTTCCCCTCATTTTTCCCCATTTTCATCTTTTCTGCTAAATACCTGGATTACAAATCCACAAATATGCTGTTTATACCCTATAGCACTATGTGGTTTGGGTATAATGACTTTGTGCTGCTGTTTGTAACTACCAAAAATATTTGACCTCGACCCATCTTTAATTATACCGATCGAATCAGAATCACTATCTGATTCGATTTAACGATGTCCGTCCGTCCGTCTGTGTGTCCATATAAAGCTTTTAATCAAACTGCAGGTCGCAAATATGAATATATTTTGATGAAATTTGGCATATAAGCTTTTACCGGCCATAGGATGAACGCTGTTGAAATTGGTGAGATTCGGTCCATGTTCAGACCTAGCCCCCATACAAATGACCCCCATGAAATCGACTTAAATTGCCATAAGATCCAAATTTTCACATAAATCTTAGTCAAATTGGGTTTGTATGTGTTTATTACATCCATTAATCAGTAGTCCAAAAATGACCCCTATGGGACAACTCGTAGTAATAGACCCCATATTGAGCTGCTTCCCGAACTTCACTTAAATCTATCAAAAAACAAAAATATTGCACTGATTCTTCTCAAATTTTGTTTGTATATATTTTTGCAAAATACAAGAGACCTTACCAAACATGGTCCTAGTCCCCATATAGATATAGCATCCGATATGAACTTTTTCATATCTGCAGACAAAAAAATTTAAAAAAATACCACTCAAATTTGGTTTGTGCTTATTTTCTATGTCTAGTTAGTTGGGCCTATGAGGTAGGGTCTCTAAACGCACGGTATAGGGTTTCCTATAGTCGGTCTAGACCGACTATAATTTACTTATTTTTTTCTTTTCATAAACCTTATTTTGCACAAAAATTCCGACTCATATTACAGCTATTCTTACACAGAAAATTTGAGATTTTTATTTGTTATCTATGCATGAAAAAAAAATTTAGAACATTTTCAATTATTTTCAGTAATAATACGTACACGTATACGTCTTTAGTTAGTCCCTTTTTTTTGGTCTTTCGGTTTTTAAAAGCTATGGAATAAATAACCCTTTTGTTCAGAGACAATTACATTTGAAAACCAGAAGAACATTGAATATTTCAATGCGGAAAATAACAAGTGCCCAAAATTGGATTATTTTTGGTAACGTTTGTGGTCAACTTCAACGAGGATGGATATTGACAATAATTGAAAATGTTCTAAATTTTTTTCCATGCATAGACAACAAAAAAAATCATGTGTTGTTCTGTCTAACTGACCTTAACAAAGATGGTCAGTATCGGTCCATTTTTCGACCTAGTCCCCATATAAATATAGCATCCGATATCAACTTTTTAATACCCAAAGGCAAAAAATTAATAACAATACCTCTCAAATTTTATTTATGATTATTTTCTATATCTAATTAACTGGACCCTAGATTTCTAAGCTCATAGCATAGGGTATCGTATAGTCGTACCGATACATATATTATCACTTGTTTTTTTTTTTTTTTGTTTTTATTGAAAAAAAAGAGATTTTATGAGTTTACAATCCAATAGTCAATATGTACACTGTACAATTATGCTGTGCTCGATTTTGTATTGAATAAGAGGATTTTATTGTTTGCTTAAATAAAAAAAAAATAGTTAAGAATGTTGCTACTGGGTTTAGAATGTGTCAAAAAGAAAACAAATTAAAATAAAGTAGAAAGTATTATATTTACTGAATTTTTATTAGCAAACTTAGAGACTAATTGTTAATTAATTGTTGGAGAGAGTTGAATAATAATTATTGTAGAGTTAATGCAGACAACCTCATAAGAGATAAGGTCTAGTTCAATGCTACAGTTGGCAGGAGCATGAATATATGATTATTGAGCAACTTTGTACACACAGAAAAAAAATTGGTTTTTAATTCGGTTACAACTATAAAAAATTATTGAAGTAATTATAATTTTTCTTTCTATTCTTTAGTATTTAAAAATGCATCAGATATTCTCTTAAAATTTCCATATACATACAATTCATTTTAAATTAGTTCAATTTACCAATCAAAGTCTTTATAACGAAATTGGGGCCAGCTAATAAAACCAAGAATTACATACTTCAGTCACAAATATTGACGAGTATTTTAACAGAAGTTATAACAAATAATTGATTAGAGTACTACACACAGAAAAAATATTAGTTGGAAACCGGTTACCACCAGAAAAATTTATTAAGGTAAAAAGAATTTTTGTATTTATTATTATATATTTTAAAACACAACAGATTTTCTTCAACATTTAAAATACGAAAAGAAGCGTTCTATAATTAAGGTACCTTTAACTATAAAACTAGTTCCATTTACCAATCAAGGTCTTTAAATAAATTACTGAACTAATTTCAGTCCTAAATATAGGGGATTGCAACTACTAGTTCTAAGTGTTTTAAACTGAAACCGATATTATTACGAAATATTGGTAAAAAATACTATAAATAAATTCTGTATGAAGAATTATTTTTCGGTTATAGTAACAGAGAACCGAGTATTGGTATTTGGAACCGAAATCAAATTCTATTATAAATACCAAAAAATATAAAAATATGTTTAAGAAGACCGAGTTTTCGAATTATTTTTCATTTTTTTTCACAAAATAAAAACAGAAACTCAAATTTTGTGTGATATATAAGTGAAATCAATGTGACAATGTGGAAAAGAATCTATATTATTAAAAGTATATATAAAGAGTCCGCCAAATAACTTTTTTTTTTGAAAATGCTATAAAAAAAAACTGCTCAAATTATCTCAAATTTCTTTTTTTATTTGAAAGCACAATCCTTCCGGTTAATAATGGAAAATGTATGCGTGCGGATTTTCTGTGCCCCAAATGCGACAATTTTGCTTGTTTACATACCCGCCAAGATCAAAATGAGATTCATCTGAAAAGATGATTTTTTTGGCAAAATCGGCATCTTCTGTAAGTCGATCGCAGGCCCACTTAGCGAACCGAAAATGCATTGGATGGTCAGTTGGCTTCAACTCCTGAACCAATTGGACCTTGTATGGCGTCATACCAACGTCTTTATGCAAAATTCGCCTCAATGATGCCTCCGAAATGTTCAATTCTTGAGAACAACGGTGAATTGATGATGATGGCGCTTCACGCACACTTTCTGCCACAGCAGCAATATTCTCGGGTATACGCACTGTTTTTGGCTTTTCACGCTTTGGTTTATCGATGAGGATGCCAGTTTCTTTCACTTTTTTCACAAGGTAACGAACATACGGAGCTGAAGGTGCTTCTCTTCTTAAAAAATCCGTACGCAATTTTCACACACATTCTGCAACATTACCATGATTTTCAAAGTAATGTCGCAATATTTCCCAGCGTTGTTCAAGCGTATACACAACCATATTCGTTCAGCGGAAGGATAAAACTAATTATCTGTCAAATCAGACATGAGCTAAGTGTTACCATTCACGAAATAACCACTAGTTGAAAAAAAAAACGTTAGATGGCGGACCCTTTATATAGCATTCGATGTGAACTGTTTCAAATCTGCAGACAAAAAAATTAATAAAATTTCCATACCTGTTGTTCTAGCTGTCCTTACCATCTCTTCCATTTCCAACGTCGGTGGAGGTGTCGGCGAGTCCGAAGGGAGACAAGCCGATGCCAAGAGCATCGGTTGGCTTTCGTGTTGCAGGACGGTGGCCTCTGCGGTGGACAAGTCTGGAGAAAAGAGATAATTTAGGTTTTTGTGACAAATAATACAAGTTCTCGGTCGAGTTCCTGTATGAGCATAAAAAATTTGGTAATTAGGATAATTTAGTCCAGTAACCTTGTCATTCACCGTCAAAGGTTCCTGTACTAGTATGATATATTACTTACCTTTTTGTAGTTTTTCCATCAGAGTTAAAGTAACCGTTTTGCTCCGCTGAAAGTTGATCTGCATGAGCATGATCATTGTTCGGCTAACAGTAGTTCGTCTTGGGAGTTAGTTATTTCTAACTCTCATTTTGTGTGTGAGGTTGGGTCGGTGGAAGTCCCCTCACTAGTACCCGCCTTGGTCTTATCGGTTGCCTTCTCCCAGCCAATGGTCGTTTTGCCTACTTCAAATTAGACTGCAGCTGAGAAGAAGCAGGCTTTACCTTTCCTGGTTTTAAGGCTAGCCTATGACTCCTGATCAATATCCACAACGAAAAGAGTGCCGTCTTGGCCCTCCTCTCTATGGAATATCTTCCATTTGTCAGTGGCTAGGCCTTTATTTTGTTTAGCCAAGACCTTCATCACGTCTTCGGCAGCAAGCTTGCTGCCCCAATCTTTGATAAAAGAGGACGCTTTGGTCAGTGATGGAATATCTGCCTTTTTAACGAGGGACAGTTTGGCACCGCCCCAAGGAGCTGGTATACATTCCACCATTTTCTCCAGGGTTTGTACGCATGCACTGGATGCAAGTTGTGGCATTAGTACATCCATGGAGAATTTGCAGCTATTTATTTTGATCTCCTGGGCGTCCTTCTCAGCGACCAGAACATACTTCATGATCCTTTTGTTAAATGCCTCTTCGAGTGCTCTTCTCTAGGCATTTGGGATTTTGCCGGTGGGACCACTTAAATCTATAATGGCATAACAGAGTTCGTCCATTGCGGGTTTTTTCGCCATACTAGCATAAGAAGTCGATTGTTCCTTGCCTGACGGTGCAATCTGTTTTCTCTTCATTGCTTGTCTAACACCTTTGAAGGAGTTCTGGACTTGCAATGAAGGATTACCTTTTGCATCACTTTTCCCAGTTCACGTTGTGCCAATAACCTCTCCTTTGGACTGAGTTTCCGTGATGGTTCCCCTAATCTTCAGGTTGGGGTTATTGGTCAACTGTGTACTGGTTGCCGTGGAATTTCTCTTCTTCTTTTTTGCCTCTGCAATGCTCTGCTCCTCAGAAGAACGTATCCGCTTGCCTGCATCCGAGGATGTGGGTGAAGAAGGTCCATTATCATTTGGAACATCTTGCGTCGCTTTGGCTTTTTGTGCTTTCCGGTTCCTTTTGGCGATTCTTCGTCGTTGTGCCCCAAATATCTTTTTCTTATTCATAGAGAGTTTAGCTATGCTGGCGCTTACTTCCTCTACCATCTTCATTACTTCGGAATTCGCATTTATAGGCTGTGTGGCAATGACTGTGCTATTACCTTCCTTTGTGGATTTAGATTCGTCGGAATCCGAACCTGTCATGTGAGGTTGTGGTCGCACAAATCTCCCTCCCGGATCCGATTCCCCAGTCTCCTTATTTTGGGTTTTTCTTGTAACATACCCATCTATGGAGGCCAAGTTACCAACCTCCATAGTGGACTTGCAGTCAACTGATATCGACGACTGTGGGCCCGCTTGCTCACCACACTTAGCCGCCGGTACTGGGTTATTTAGGCCCTGCACTATAACTTTTTCTTGTTTAGAAGACATAAACCATGGTTTGGTTTCTTTTTGGGAATCACCCTTGTCCATTTTTTGGCCACCGGTGAGTGCATGGCCGCCAAAAATCAACGTCCTCTTGTAAAAATATCTTTAGTTACAAAGGGAATCTTTACCTGACTACACCTGCTGGTGAAGAGTTGTATCAGAGTCATTAGGGTGCATCCTAACCCCCCCCCCCCCCCCCACCTATCCACCACCTGTGGACGCGCCCGATGGGAGACTGGCATCTACCAAACGGGATAATGCTCGGTAGTGATATTTAATAATTACCTTGTATGGGAGGTGCCACTCCCACATATCCTATTCCGCCCATTTATTTTTCTGACTACTTACATTACGATCTGGTGGAGTTACACAAAGTGTCAATGATTTCCCTTATATAGTACTCCAGTTATATTATATTATATATATAATTGTAATGGGAGGTGCTACGACCAGTGAAAATAAAATGTATAAGCTATATTTCCTTCCAGATACACACTAAGACCTTAAAAATTTCAGGAATATCGGTACAATGGTTTAGGCTCCTGTAACAAAAGACACATACGTTCGCTTTTATCTTTAATACTAATAGTTAAGGCAATTTTTTGTTACCGATGATTTGTTAAACAGTTTTCTCCCGATTTTGACCAAGCGCATCTTATTTGAAAGCAATTTATTTATTTATTTATTATCCACCAGATGTACTGATTTGCACCCTCAGGAACATTTTTTTTGGAGTTAAGTGCATTCAAAATTGTTCTTAAGGCAATTTTGTTAATGTGTTTGTAAAAAAATGAGTTTGTTTTCTTCCTTCACAATAATAATTGTGTTGAATTGAAAAGTAATTTAGACATAAACCATTCTCAATAATAATTGTGTTGAATTGAAAAATAATTTCAGACATAAACCATTCACAATAATAATTGTGTTGAATTGAAAAATAATTTTAGACATAAACCATTCACAATAATAATTGTGTTGAATTGAAAAATAATTTTAGACATAAACAATTCACAATAATAATTGTGTTGAATTGAAAAATCATTTCAGACATAAACCATTCACAATAATTGTGTTGAATTGAAAAATAATTTCAGACATAAACCGTTCACAATAATTGTTTTGAATTGAAAAGTAATTTTAGACATAAACCATTCACAATAATAATTGTGTTGAATTGAAAAATAATTTCAGACATAAACCATTCACAATAATAATTGTGTTGAATTGAAAAATAATTTTAGACATAAACCATTCACAATAATAATTGTGTTGAATTGAAAAATATTTCAGACATAAACCATTCACAATAATTGTTTTGAATCGAAAAATAATTTTGGACATAAACCATTCACAATAATAATTGTGTTGAATTGAAAAATAATTTTGGACATAAGCCATTCACAATAATAATTGTGTTGAATTGAAAAATAATTTTGGACATAAGCCAATTTAGAAAGTGTTAAATGAAAAAATAAAATGAGTGCTGAAATCTTCTAACAGATAGATATCAATTGTATTTAGGGTAATATTCATTATGTAATGCAGTAGTCACAAAAGAATAAGATAATAGTGCATGGAGCTAACAAAATTCGGTTAACAGCAAATTCGGTAGCAACAACGAATAAAATTTTTTCTGTGTACTACTAAAAGTTTTGGATCATTTAAAAAAAGATTCCAAGCTAACTCTATTATTAAATGCCATCGCTATGATAATCCTAGTGCAACACCACTCTGATGTATATTATGTAGAGTATAATATCTCTTTTCAATAACAGTTATAATTTCTTTACATTATTTTTTGTATATACATTTTCTTGCCATTTCATGTGAACAAATTTTTTTAAACAAATATTATAAAATCCAATTTTTCATGTGAATGGTCAAATGCGATTATTTGCATTATAATTTAAAACAAACAAAAAAAAAAGAAAATAACATAAAAACAGAGCTATTTCTTCTCTGGTTTATTTTTTCTTGCATTACAACTTTTTGCCGAGAAATGTAGGTTTATCGTTTAAAGGAAGAGGATTATATTCTTAATAACTCAATGAATGATATGAAAATGATATTATAACCTAATGGTTCACTGTTATTTGATATCAGATTGCAGTAGTACTGCTTTTATGGAATCTTTTTTTTTTCTTTTGCTTTCCTCGTCATTGAGTACTTGTTTGTCTGCTCAACAAACAAAATCCGATTGTTTCAATCATCGGTCATAATGAAGGATAATTCTTTTTTTTAATGATTTATATAAACACAGAGTGTGCATTGAATGATATTGTAGCCACATACAAAAACAAAAAAACAGAGTGATTTATTTGCATTCGTTTTTATGGATTTAAAATGCTAATGGAAAATATTGGCAAAATGAAATATTAAAAATATATAGCTGGACATTCATTTAAGTGGAAAAGATTTAATTTGTTTGCTACGAAGAGCTTAGCCATACCTGAAATCTGTTAAAAAGCAGTTTACGATACATACATATATGAATTCGTTGTGCTTCAAATTGATGTTGATGAAATTTTACGTATATTAACCAGATATTTAATGGCAGGTAACAACTCAACTCTTTATAGCTTATAAAGTTCATTTTGATTTATTTGCATTGTAATGAAGCCAATTTCCTTTAACACAGATAATTAATATCGATTTATTATTCTAGGATTTAATTTTATGAACAGTTGCAAACAAAGGTTTATATGTGTCAATAGTTTGCCATTCTCGGATTAAATGGAGAACTTTAAAAATATAGCGCTTAGTATAATTAACAATGCTGTGGAATTTTTAAAATATAATAAGCACACCTGAACGGAACTGATGACCTATTGGAAAAACATACTCCACCAAAAGTGAGGATGATAGCACTAGATCAAAGCTTGCAAAAAAAAAAAATTGCGAAGGGAATATTTAAGATTTGGCGTTTTGATCGATTCTGTTTGAAAGATGTAATAGAATTTTAGCGATTTTTTATTTTTATTTTTTTGTTTTTTTTTTATGTTTTAGTGCCAACTTTTTTTTTAATTTTTTTACATATTTTTTTAGCGGTTTTATTCCTTTTTCGATAACAAAAAAAGGTTGAGCTTAAAAGTATTCAGTAAGTATTCAGTAAAGTCTATTGAATGAAAAATAAGGAAAAAATCACTGGAACGATTTGCTTTTTGTATATTGTCTTTTTTTCCCCCTAAATCACTTTAGACTGGGCTTAGTGTCGCAACGTCCAAAGAGAAAAAATGCACGGAGGAAATTTTAGTGGATATTCCTCTCGAAAAATTTTGAAAAAAATTGGTTTTCTTGAAGAAGTAATTATTATTATTGTTTAAAAACTTCTTGTTTTAGAAGGCGTTTACACAAAATGCACATGTGGTGTTTTATCATAAATTTTTTTTAGCCAATTCCAGTTTGGGAACATAGAGTGAAGAGGCGTCGGAATTTGAGTACTCAAATTCCAAGATAACGTAGAATATTTTTAAAAGAACAACTGGCGATTCTCGTTATGCGAAAATTTCGAAAAGAACTGTTTTGAACTACATTTCGCTTCATATTTATTGTAACTAGCAGCTTCCAGCACTCGAAATTCGAGCGCAAATTCTAGGAAACTTTATTTTTTCATTTAGTAATGACCCTAAAGGTATGCTTCGAAATTCAACGCATTTTAAATGAAGAAAACAAACTCAACACATTAACACAAACACATTAACAAATTTAATAAACACACACATAGCATTTTATAATTTTATGTATGTGTTAGTAGCAACTTTAGACGGTCATAACTACACAAAAATATTCCAGACGATGAAAATCTGTAAATCTGGGTAACAGCTAAAAAGAAATATCTTTCAAATGATGAATTTTTTTCAAAATCGGGGTAAAGCTGTGAAACTTACATCGGTAACAAAAAATCGACTAGCCTATTAATATTATAGATTAAATTAATAATTTATTTATTTTTTTGTTTATTATTAACTTTAATATTAAATGAATTAAAACATACAATAAAAGCGTATTATACATATGAATAAAATAAACAAAAGAATTCTAGAAAGAACAATTAAAATGTACCTATGTGAAAAACCTTTGAACTAATTTTTTCTTTCAGTATGCAGTACTTTTTTTTGGTTATCGAAAAAATGCCAAATAGTTGTGTCAAAGCAGTTAAAGAAATTATTGCACAAAAAACAATGAAAAAATCGCCAAAAATTCTAGTATTCCCGAAAAAACTTTGCTCAAATCGCCATTTTTTTTAAGCGGTGATATAGTGCTAACAAACCGAACACGCACTTTTTGTGGAGTATTTTTTTCAGCAGTTCATCGATTTCAGCTAAGTTTGTGACTATTACAAACTAACCAAATAGTAACAATAACATGCCCAATTTTTTTGAGAATATTTACAAATATTTGTAAGATATGTTCAAGGTCGCTGATGTATTGGTGCGGCGCTTGTTGGAATATTCCGCTTCCGTTTCCCTGCGCCTTAACGGGTCGCACGGGGCCTAGCTCGCCGGATGGGTGGGATCTTGCTAAGACCCAGGGAAACCGCACTACAGATATTTTCACGTGCGATTAGAAAAAAACTGTCAAAAACTGCGCATCTAAGGGACGGACGGACATACTTACCCTTAGGTGGGGACTAGATGGAGTGCCCCTATTGCCCTCCATACCATGTTACCTGTTATTACATCTTACTTGGAGGTAACCCACTATAAAAAGAAAGATTTGGTTGAGTTAGGTTTCTACATGGGGTTATAAAGTTTTTGATTTTATTTTACCTTCATTTTAAGGTTTTTATACCCTATACCACTATGTGGTTTGGGTATAATGACTTTGTGCTGCTGTTTGTAACAACCAAAAATATTTGACCCAGACCCATCTTTAATTATACCGATCGAATCAGAATCACGTTTTGAGTTGAATTAACAATGTCCGTCCGTCCGTCCGTCCGTCCGTCCGTCCGTCTGTGTGTCCATGTAAACCCTGTATTGAAACTGCAGGTCGCAAATACGAATATATTTTGATGAAATTTCGTACGTAAGCTTTTATCGGCCATGGGATGAACGCTATTGAAATTGGTGAAATTCGGTCCATGTTCAGACCTAGCCCCCATACAAATTACCCCTATGAAATCGACATAAATTGCCATAAGATCCAAATTGTCATATAGATCTTACTCAAATTGGGTTTGTATGCGTGCATTACATCCATTAATAAGTAGTCCAAAAATGATCCCTTTGGTCTCATGTAGAGGTGCTTCCCGATATTAACTTATATCTATTAAAAAACAAAAATATTGCACTGATTCTTCTCAAATTTTGTTTGTATATGTTCTTGCAAAATACAAGAGACGTTACCAACCATGGTCAGGATCGGTCCATTTTTGGACCTAGTCCCCATAGAGATATAGCATCCGATATGAACTTTTTCATATCTGCAGCCAAAAAAAATTAATAAAAATCCCACTCAAATTTGGTTTTTGCTTATTTTCTATGTCCAGTTAGTTGGGCCTAAGAGATAGGATTTCTAAACGCATGGTATAGGGTATCGTATAGTCGGTCTAGACCGACTATAATTTTCTTACTTGTTTTTTTTCCATTTATTTAAATATTTATTTAAATTAAATATTCACATGAGTTTTAATCTCCAATGAGGTTAAAACATTCATACATATATATACATAATAAAAATGTACCCTATAAATAACTTAACTACTTATGTATATTCATTATTTTATATATTTATATATACTAGCAGATTCCAGCCCTCGAAATGCGAGCGCAAATTCTAGGAAATTTTATTTTTTGATTAAATAAAAACCCTAAAAGTATGCTAATCAATTATAGCCAATTCACAATTCATACACACACATAGCATTGTATAATTTTATGTATGTGTTAATAGCAACTTTAAATGCAATTTACTCAACATAAAGGAAAAAATTAAAAAATCTGTAAATCTGCAAAACGGCTAAAAACAAATACCTTTCAAATAAGATACGTTGGTCAAATTCAGGATAAAACGGTAGAATAAAACATCAGTCACAAGAAATCGCCTAGCCTATTAATATTATAGATTTACGAAAGTTTTATTTATATATAAGCAGTTATTTTAAAAATGGTAGGTCAAAGACATGGAGTCTTTTAAGTCGTAATCATCCAATTGACTAATTAAAGTGCGTTGAATGATTGGTAAGCCTTTCTAAGTATTTGCTGCTGAATCTACTAATTTTTATACCCTATACCACTATGTGGTTTGGGTATAATGACTTTGTGCTGCTGTTTATAACAACCAAAAATATTTGACCTACACCCATCTTTTATTATACCGATCGAATCAGAATCACTAACTGATTCGATTTAACGATGTCCGCCCGTGCGTCCGTCTGTGTGTCCATGTAAACCTTTTAATCAAACTGCAAGTCGCAAATATAAATATATTTTGAAGAAAGTTGGTATGTAAACTTTTATTGGCCATAGGATGAATGCTGTTGAAATCGACATAAATTGCCATAAGATCCAAATTGTCATATAGATATTACTCAAATTGGGTTTGTATGCGTTTATTACATCCATTAGTGAGAAATCTAAAACTGATACCTGGGACAACTCATAGTCATAGGCCCCATATAGAGCTGCTTCCCGATCTTCACTTAAATCTATCAAAAATCAATAATATTGCACTGATTCTTCTCAAATTTTGTTTGTATATAGTTTTGCAAAATACAAGAGACTTTGCCAAACATAGTCAGGATCGTTCCATTTTTGGACATAGTCCCTTTAAAGATATAACATCGGATATGAAATTTTTCATATCTGCAGCCAAAAAAACTAATAACAATGCCACTCAAATTTGGTTTATGCTTATTTTCTATATCGAATTAGTTGGACGGAAGAGATAGGGTATCTAAACCATGGTGTAGGGTATCGTATAGTCGGTCTAGACCGACTATAATTTCTTACTTGTTTTTTTTGATGGCGTTGGAGTATTTTTTCAGCAGTTCGTCAATTCCGCGTAGGTATGTGACTATCAGAAACAAACCCAATAGTAACAAGTAAGAAAATTATAGTCGGTCTAGACCGACTATACGATACCCTATACCATGCGTTTAGAAACCCTATCTCTTAGGCCCAACTAACTGGAAATTGAAAATAAGCAAAAAACCAAATTTGAGTGGGATTTTTATTAATTTTTTTGGCTGCAGAAATGAAAAAGTTCATATCCGATGTTATATCTTTAAAGGGACTATGTCCAAAAATGGACCGATCCTGATCATGTTTGGTAAAGTCTCTTGTATTTTGCAAAAATATATACAAACAAAATTTGAGAAGAATCAGTGCAATATTTTTGTTTTTTAATAGATTTAAGTGAAGATCGAGAAGCAGCTCTATATGGGGTCAAAGGGATCATTTTTGGATGTAATGAACGCATACAAACCCAATTTGAGTAACATATATATGACAATTTGGATCTTATGGCAATTTATGTCGATTTCATATGGGTAATTTGTATGGGGGCTAGGTCTGAACATGGACCGATTCTCACAATTTCAATAGCGTTCATCCCATGGCCGATAAAAGCTTATATACCAAATTTCATCAAAACATATTCACATTTGCGACCTGCAGTTTGATTACAAGCTTTACATGGACACACAGACGGACGGACGGACATTGTTAAATCAACTCAGAAAGTGATTCTGATTCGATCGGTATAATTAAAGATGGGTCTAGGTCAAATATTTTTGGTTGTTACAAACAGCAGCACAAAGTCATTATACCCAAACCACATAGTGGTATAGGGTATAACAAGAACATGCCCGAGTTTTTTGCGAATATTTACAAATATTTTTAAGATCGGTAAAGGGTCGCTGAAAACATTTTGATACAAAAATTTTGGTTATGAAACAATTTTTTTTTTCAAATTCTCTTGAATTTTTTTTTTTTCTCCAAAACCATATAAATAATATATCAAAATTACCAAAGGCCACAAAAACAAAATTATCTACGGTAAAGTATATTAGGCTCGTTCAAACTTGAAAGAAGGCAACGCTAACAAAATGGATTTTATTTGAAAACTTCTTCAAATTTTATGAAACTTCTAAACTTTTTGATAAAAACCTAAATAAAATGGTAGAGATATTAGCGATTTAAATTTTGTTTGATTATTTAACGTGTCTCCGAATTAGCCGTATTCAGATTGTTTTCGAATGAAATATATTTTGAGGACATGTCAAAGGCATTTAATTTAATTAGCAAACGGCAGCCCTCGAAATTCGAGTGCAAATTCTAGGAAATTTTATTTTTTCATTAAATAAAGACCCTAAAGTTATGCTAATCAGTTATAGCCAATTCACAAATCAACACAAAAAACAAACTCATTTTTATTATAAACACATTAACAAGTTTAATAAACAGACACATAGCATTGTATAATCTTATGTATGTATGTATTTTAGCACCAACTTTAACTGTAATTTACTCAAAATAGGGGGGAAAAAATTCAAAAATCTCTAAATCTGCAAAATGGCTAAAAAGAAATATCTTTCAAATAATATACGTTTGGTCAAAATCGAGATAAAACGGTAGAACAAAACATCGGTCACAAGAAATCGCCTAGCCTATTAATATTCTAGATACCTATTTCTCGAGTTATTTCTATTTGAACATGGGAAATATTAAATTTAACTTTTAAGATACTTTTAGGACCTTCAACTTATAATTTTTATAACGGCTAATTATTTTCAATTCTCTGGTACTCTTCAAATGTGCTTCAGCTGCTTCTGAAGAAAATAAAGCACCCGAAAAAATGTATGTTTCACAACATAATTATTTGTACAAAATCGATTTCATTGCCCTACAAAAAACCGGAAAAAATACTCATATATATTTTGGGCCGTAGGAATGTATACTCCACTTTAAGTTGCCAAAAAGATGCGTTTTTGTTGAAATACCCTAATGAACAAATTCCACTTTACGTTCACTATTTTGCATTCCTATTCAACAGATTATATATATCATACGGAGACTCCTTTGATATCCAATACTCCATTATATTGTCTTAATAATTTTTGTTATAGTCGTCTTACTGGTAATGCGCTTTAAAAATTGATAACAGCCAAGATCTGGACAGACCAATTTTTTTTTTTTTAATAATAATTCGCAGTTGTTTCAAAAACAGAATTCTTAAGCCATACTAGTCTCTGGAGTAAGAGCCACATGAGTGTAAGCCTGCAAACTTTCTAATATTCTAAAAATGTCTGCAGATTTTACCAGCAGTTCATTTTATTACCCATAAAGCAGGGAAGTGCTTACACTTTGGACTCATTTCTGAACTAAGCAATAGCCAAACTCGTTGGGGTATATAAAAAACTATACCTTAATTATATTAAATTTGAGGTCCCTTTTACGAATCATTACAAATCATGTTGAAACTTTGAATTTTATTGTCATCTTGTAATTTTTTGCCCAAATTCGTGCTGCAGATTGTGCTTATTTGATAATCATTTTATGCGATTGTCAGATTGATAAGATAAGGATAAGCTAAAGACAAAAATGCTGTTTTGTGGCAATGGACTTTAAAAAAGTCCATATACCATGGACATTTGTGCTCTAAATCTTAAGCAATATCAGACTCGAAATTAAGATCCAAAGATGAGATCCGCAAGATGAGAGCTGCGCTTGTCGACAACTGAATATTTGCAAAATTTAAGGGATTGTTTGGTAATACTCAAATCCAAACCAATATCGAAGTTCAGTGAAATCAACGGGTTATTTATAGGAGCATACTTCGAAAAAGATAATTTTTATAATTTTTAATTATAATTTTAATATCTGTATAGTTACCCTCATAATTCGATGAATGTACAAAGCTATATGAGTACGTATTCAAAACACCATAGCGCAGAGAAGAATCATCAAAATATTGATTCTACAACATTTTTGATTTAAACCTACTGAAAAACAATTTTTTAAAATGTGAGAGCATTCGATTAAGTACTTACAGTGTCACTTAGGGCCCTGTAAGTTCTAGAAAAACCACTTTCAAAAAATCATTTTCTCAAAAAGTACACACAGAAAAAAGATTGGTTGGAATTTGGTTACATCTAGAAAAATTAGATAAAGTAATATGAATTTTTATTATATTTCTTTAATATTTAAGAATACAATAGATATTCATTTATAACTATCATATAAACATAATTAATTTAAAATAAAGGTATATACGCCAACAAAACTAGTTCCGCTTACCAATCAATATCTTTTTACAAATTTATAAATTAATTTAATCGAGGCAACCTATTCAAACCAACAATAATATACGTCAATAGCAATTATTGGCGACTGCAACTACCAATTCTATTTTAACAACATATCAAATCGAAAATATTTTAACAGATATTGCAACAAATAATTGGTTACCGTACTGCATATAAAATTTGTATTAAGAATTGCCTTTCGGTTATAACAATAGAAACCCAAACTATTAAAATGTTTTGGTATTTCTAATAGAAAGGAAATTGCTTGATTCAAATTCTGTTGTGACAACCAAAGAAAAAAAACAAGTAAGAAAATTATAGTCGGTCTAGACCGACTATACGATACCCTATACCATGCGTTTAGAAACCCTATCTCTTAGGCCCAACTAACTGGACATTGAAAATAAGCAAAAACCAAATTTGAGTGGGATTTTTATTAATTTTTTTGGCTGCAGATATGAAAAAGTTCATATCGGATGCTATATCTAGAAAGGGACTAGGTCCAAAAATGGACCGATCCTGATCATGTTTGGTAAAGTCTCTTGTATTTTGCAAAAATATGTACAAACAAAATTTCAGAAGAATCAGTGCAATATTTTTGGTTTTTAATAGATTTAAGTGAAGATCGGGAAGCAGCTCTATATGGGGTCGAAGGGATCATTTTTGGAATATTCATTAATGGATGTAATGAACGCATACAAACCCAATTTGAGTAAGATCTATATGACAATTTGGATCTTATGGCAATTTATGTCGATTTCATATGGGTAATTTGTATGGGGGCTAGGTCTGAACATGGACCGATTCTCACCAGTTTCAACAGCGTTCATCCCATGGCCGATAAAAGCTTATATACCAAATTTCATCAAAACATGTTCATATTTGCGACCTGCAGTTTGATTACAAGCTTTACATGGACACACAGACGGACGGACGGACGGACGGACGGACGGACATTGTTAAATCAACTCAGAAAGTGATTCTGATTCGATCGGTATAATTAAAGATGGGTCTAGGTCAAATATTTTTGGTTGTTACAAACAGCAGCACAAAGTCATTATACCCAAACCACATAGTGGTATAGGGTATAATGAAATATGATTAGCAAGACCGAATTTGTTGATCTAATTTGTCATATATCAAATTAAATTAAATAGAAGAATAAAGAAAATTTTTTAATTTTGTGTGATAATTTATTTGTAATGTGTAAAAAGAGTTTAAAATTATTTATCCAGAAATATACATTACTTGGGAACCTAAAGATGTTATGCAGTCTATATGACATGAGTTTCTTCGTGGTATGTATTATTACTGTTTACTAAACTAGAACACATTCGGGTAGATGTGAAGGTGCATATCTCGGTTGTCATATTGCAACTGATTAATAATTCCATTCGTGATTCTCAGCTTTTCATTTCGGCAGCAACTCGTGATTTAGCAACACAAATTCAACGCACTGTACGACACGCGTCAATTATATGAAAATTCTTCCGAAGCCAATATTTGCGGTACAAACGTTTAAGAGGACATACGAGTAAATAACCTGGAACCTGGTTAACACATTGCGAGCAGGTATGATTAACCGCAATGTTATACATCAGCATAAAAAACATTTTTTGTAGTAGACGAGGAATATGAAAAGTTCCAGGTGTATTCCAGGACCTGACCAAATCCAACATGTATTCAAGTGCTTACCACTGCTTCATTTTCCGCTTAGAAGGTCCCAAAAGCAGTCGTTGTTGCAGAGTCGATCAATAGACCGAGGAGTTTATTGTGCGATTGGGTAAGTAATGGGTTTGTGCTGATATTTGTACTACGAAATATATTTGACATAGACACAGCTTTTATAATGCGGCCGACGACACGGAAAAATAAATATACTAATTAAATTACATACAGAGTACATTACGTCGTACATACGAACAGCTGTTTAAATTTGTAAAAAGAAGTTCATGCTAAGACCTCGGCCAATTATAAATGTTCCCTACGAGTTCGGTTTAAAAAATCTATTGCAAACTTCTTGTGTGTTCGAATTGAGGTTCAAATGACTTGGCGTAGGTCGAAAAATAACCTATGTAGGACCTTTTTCAGCCATAGTATCCACAGTTTGCATTAATGTGTAAAATATTGGATGATTTATGTATCACTAAATGTTTTTAGAATATATCAATGGTGTTCTTTAATACCATTTTTATCCTATATATATCTGGATTTTTCTTCAGGTAGCAAGGACTATTAATTGCCTCTCTTAGGATCTAACCATTCTTTAACCAATTTGTAAATATTCACAGCATTGATAATAATATTTATTAAATAATGTTATTATTATTATTTATTAATAATAGTAATGTAATATATAATAATAATATTAATTCTTTTAGAAATGTTAGCAAAATTTTGGGACATCCTTTACATATGCGAATATTTCAAATTGGTGTAAAAATAACGTCTTTTTATTCAAATTAATTTTATTTTTTTATGTTAATGTAAAATATATAATGTAAAATATATAAATGTAAATGTAACATATATTAATGCAAAATATATAAAATTTTAAAAAACAAATAAATAATAATAATTTTTGGTATTTTTCATATGAATAAGTAAAAACTCCGATTAATGGTTGTAACAATCAATAATTGAAATTAATAATTCCATTGTATCAATTAAATTTTACCATGCATACAATAGAATTTATATATAATATAAATTGTCTTTACCATTGTACGGTGATATGTATTATATAATTCAGTAATAACAAAAGAATAAGTTGATGGTACATGGGACTACCAAAATTCGATTGGCAACTAATTCGGTTGCAACAATGAATCCTTTTTCTGTGTGTATAAACAATTTCAAATTCAAATTTCTATACCACTATACCACAATGTGGTTGGGCTATAATGACTTTGTACTGGTGTTTGCAATTTACATGTAAAATTTGTAATCAAACTACATGTCGCAAATATGGATGTATTTCGATGAAGTATCCTACAATGGCTTCTATCGGCCATAGGACAAACGCTGTTGAAATAGGTGAAAACTGGTGCATGTTCAGACCTAGTCCCCTTACAAATAACCCCTATGAGATCAATTTAAACTGCCATAAGATTCCAATTATAACATACATTAATGAGAAGTCCAAAAATAAACCCTATAAGACAATTCTCAGTCATGGCCCCATATGAAACTGATTTCTGGTCTTCACTTAAACCTACCGAAAACAAAATTATTGCACAAATTTTGCTCAAATTTTATTTATATATGTTTTCTTTTTTAAAGAAATGGCCAAATGGTCAAGATCAGTCCATGTTTCGACATAGTCTCCATATAAAGATAGCATCGGATATGATGTTTTTCAAATCTGCAGGCAAAAAAATTAATAAAAATTCCACTCAGATATGGGTTATGCTTATTTTTTATACCCAATTAGTTAGACCTAAAATCAATTCTCTAAACGCATGGTATAGGGTATCGTATAGGCGATCTAAACAAACTATAATTTTCTCACTTATTATAATTGAATTAAGCTATTTTACGACTGAAAATATTTTGTGTTTTTTAGTTCTGTTTTTTTTATTGATTGCATATTTTTCGTTAGAAAACCGAATGTTCATATTAGCTAGTAGCTCCATATTTTAAAATAGTCCCCCGAAAATCACTTTTCCAATTTATATGGTAAGAATATACAATTTTATTTAAGATTGGGAAGCAGTAAAATAAGACAAATTAACATTTTAAAGCATATTTTTTGACTTCGTAGGAACAACTTCATAAAAAGGGAAAGAAGATCTTAAATAATCCTGAAAATACAGACATTTTACTTTAAAGTAAATATTTCAATAAAGTATTTTCATTTTATAAAAAAGAGTTAAAAAAAAAACAATGTATGTAAATAATAAAAAGTATATCTCGTATAAAGAAATCGGCTAAAACTTAAAAATGTCCTTTATATGGTATTTTAAAACTAAGATTTTCAAAATAAAATTTACAAAATTAGAAATAATAAGCATCTATAATATTAAAAGGTAAGGCGATTCTTTGTGACCGATGTAACTTTGTCAGTTTTAATACTATTTTGACCAGGCATATCCCATTCGAAAGGTACTTCTTTTTAGATGTCCACCAGGTTTAGAGATTTGCGCGGTCTGGAACATTTTTTTGGAGTAATGCTCATTTAAAGTTGCTACTAACACATACATAAATATATACAGTGATGTGTGTGTATTTATTAAATTTGTTAGTATGATTACAAAAATTGTATACGAAAAGCCCCGTGTTGAATTGAAAAATAATTTTGGATATAAACCAATAACGACAATAACAAGAATAAAGCTATTGAATTTCATTATAATAATTATGTATCACACACCCTGTATTGAATTGTGAATTGCCTGAAATAGCATACCTTTGTGGATCAGTTATATGGTGGCAGAAGACAAACCAACTATGGAGGTTATCCTAAATCCCACTCCGCTGCACTTATCGATCCAAGGAGAAGCTTCTAAACAAGCTATTGACCTTCACAGGCCATACGGATTTAAGGAAGGCGATCATATAGGATACCTGAAGATAGTTGATAAGGCCAAAAGCATCAAAGATATGACTTTATGTAGTGATCAGATAGATCCTTTTTTGGAACTTAAAAAGAACTACACTGTTCAGATGTCCAGAATTGGTACACTGACGGATCCAAAACAGCAGACCAAGGTGCAAACTCCATATCCTCCTATGTAATGAATCCACAATATTTACAGCGGAACTATACGCACTAAATGCTGCTACTCCTAAACTATTGGAAAGAAACCTGCCAAGGACGAAGATAAATCTAATGTCAGATAGCCAGGCTGTTCTAAAAGCACTGTACAAATCGGTATACCACCACAAGTCCTTACTCGAAAGCCAAATAAACTAGCTGAACTTAATAAAATGACGCTTTTATGGGTACCAGGTTACAAAGGGTACGAAGGAAATGAGAAGGCCGATGAACAGGCAAGACGAGAAGCCGAAAGATCATTTATTGGTTCAAACCTTCAATTTGGATTCACCAGAAAAGACATAACCGATAAAATCGACAGATGGATTAAAGACGAATCAGTGGAGTATTGGAATGCACAATTACTACTTCAACACTCAAAAAAATTCTTTCATCGAAACGAAAAAAGGAGCAGGGATGCCCTAATATTGAACAGATCCAATCTAGGACTCCTATATGGGGCACTCACAGGGCATTATGCGTGCAACTACATCCTATACAAAATGCATTTGGCTGAAAATGAAACATGCAGATACTGCCTGGAGGCTGATATATCCATGGAGCATATACTGGCAAAGTGTTCAGCGTTTGCATATCTAAGGCACAAACTTTTGGCGAATCTGAAATCAGGGAGGAGGCATACCTGGAGGATGATAAATCCATGGAGCATATACTGGCAAAGTGTTCAGCGTTTGCATATCTAAGGCACAAACTTATTGGCGAATGTGAAATTAGGGAGGAGGCATACAAAACATTGGCGGTGAAGGATATCATCAAGTTCCTAAATGCTGTAATGAACTCAAAAAACAGGAGAGAACAAAAATCTGAAAAAGGGTGCACAATAGATCTACTTGTTCGCAGTGCAGGAGGGAATAACACTCAACCCGACAACATCGCAAATCGTAATCGTAACCCACAAGGTGGTTCAAATACCTTTAAACTCTTATTTCTGTGTGTTCAACAAATATTTATCTATACTAATATAATAAAGAGGTAATGTGTGTTTGTTTGTTTGTTTGTTTGTTTGTAGGGGGTAATCTCCGTAACTAGCCATCTGATCTTCCTGAGATTTTCACAGAGTCTTACTGCGGATATGGGAAGTGCTATAGGCTATAATTTTTTTAATATTTTTAGTGGGCGTGGCACCTCCCACACAAAGTAAATTTTTAATATCATATACATATATTGAGTATTATGATAGGGAGAGCTTTGCGAATTTGTGTGAGGTCACCTATTGTTAATATCAGTAGCCACGCTGGAAATGGGCCGGATCGGAGAAATGGGCGTGGTACCTCCCATACAAGTAATAATTCAATGTTATATAGCTCGAGTACTATGATAGAGAAAGTTTTTCAAATTTGTCTGATGTCACCTATTATTAATGTGAGCAGTCGGAAAAAAAATGGGCAGTATCGGACCAATAGCCATGGTACCTGCCATACAAATAAAATATATAATGCCATATATCCGGAGTACTGTTATAGTGAGAGTCTTGGGACTTTATGTAAACCCATAAGTTATTCATATGATTAGTTAGACAACAAATGGGCGTGATCGGAGCAGTGGGCGTGGCACCGGCCGTACAAAGTAAATATATGATATCATATAACTGGTGTACTAAAAGAGGGAAGCTTTGGCACTTTGCAAGACACCATCAGATCTTAATATGAGTAGTCAGATAAAAAATTGGCGGGTTCACAACAATGGGCGTGGAACTCCCCATGCAAAGTAACTATTTAATGTCATATATTTGGAGTACTGTAAAAGAGAGAGCTTTGTGGCTTTGCGTGAGCCCATAGGTTCTTTGTGTGATTAGTCGAACAAAAAAATGGGCGTGATCGAAGCAGTGGGCGTAGCACCGCCCATGTAAAGTAGATATCTAATATCATATAATTGGGAAAGGCTCGACATTTTGCACGAGTCCATGAGATATTAATGTGAGTAGTCCAATAAAAATTGGGTGGGATGGGATAAGTGGGCGTGTCACCTCCTATGTCAAAAATATGATGTACTACGAAAGCAACAGTCTTTTGACAAGTACATTAGTTATCAATGTGATTTGTCGTGGAAAATATATCGTCAAAATCAAAAATCGCCAAACCCAAAAATCGCGAAAAATAAAAATCGCCCAAAAACAAAAATCTTCAAAATCAAAAATGGGCAAAATCAAAAATCGCTAAAAAATAAAAATTGCCAAGTGATATTTTAAGTTCAAAGCCAATAGTTGAGTGGTGCCAGATCTAATTTGGAAAATCCATGTTCTTCTCATGGGCAGCTACATGTACCTCCAGGGCAGGAACGCTGAACAATCTGATATTTGTTGTACCGAATTAAAAAAAACAAAAAACATTTTATGTCAGCAAGTATCAAAATAAATGAATCTATATTGATGATCTATACTTAGCATAATAAAGAGGTAATGTGTTTGTTTGTTTGTAGGAGGTAATCTCCGTAACGACTTATCTGATCTTCCTGAAATTTTAACTGATTCTTACTGCGGATATCGGAATTGCTACAGGCTGTATTATTTTTTAATATTTTTAGTGGACGTGGCACCTCCCATACAAAGTAAATTTTTAATATCATATATATTAAGTACTATGATAGAGACAGCTTTGAAAATTTATCTCAGGTTATCTATTATTAACGTGAGTAGTCAGACAAAAAAATGGGCGGGATTGGACAAATGCGCATGGCACCCTTTACAAACTTAATATTAAATGTGATATATCTGAATAACTGTGTTAGTGAGAGCCTTGGGACTTTGCGTGAGCCTTTTCATAACAATTCGGAAGGGCGGGGTAGGGGGAGGGTGTAGCGAAGCACACCGGGTTACATCTAGTAATAAAATAAATTTAATGAATTAAATTGATTTAAAAAAAAAACATTGAAAAAACCAATTGAAGGAAATAATAAAATTTCCTAGAATTTTCATTCGAATTTCTAGGGCTGAGCTTTGCTGGTTCTAAGTTATGCTCATCACTGACTCAATGATCTTCTAGTTCTGTAACGCTGTTCATAAATTTATGATTAATTATCACTTACACGTTTACGTTTTAGTTTTGGCAGGGAACATTAAATCAATAACTTAGCGGCGTGTAGCAACATGAATAACATTTAGTATTCCCCTTTTCAAATCAATTTTAGGCTTGCCATTTTGAAAAACGTAAAATTTTGGAGGGGAACATGAAAAAACCAATTTTTGCGCATTAAAATAGTTGACTTTTTGCCTCTTTTTACGGTAGCCAGATCAAAAAATTTAAGATTTTAGAGAAGAACAAAATGTTGGAACATAATAATTAAATAATAGTAACAATAATAACTAAAATAATTTTCTATGTGAATGGATGGTATCAAAAATATGTGTCATTTCTCAAACAAGAAATCTTTATTCATCTGCTGAATACGAGGGTTCAAGAGTTGTTACTAATTCTATCGCCTTTGTCATATTTTCTATTTAAAAACCTAAAATAAATGCTCTGCGAAAAAAGATTTTTGTGCAATGACATAATCATCCCATTTTGGGACAAAATATTTACTCAGAAGGTATCAGGAAAAAACGAGCCTAAAGACTATATACAAGACTAAAATTCAATAACTAATTTTCAGTTCTAGTTCCTGTAATCTGTTGAAAAACATGCTATGTTAATGTAGAGAAAGCTAAAAATTAGAAAAGCTCAGCTTGTTCATACAAACTCTCGTATATAAAAAAGAAAAACATTTCTCATGTTCTTTTCTTTCAAATGTTGAGTTAAATAGTTGATTAAGCATGAGTTGAAGTAATAGGCAGAAGGATGTTGACGATGAACAAGTCGCTTTGTTCGAAAGTAGCTACTCCATCTAGCGCTGTCTTCAATTTTTTTCTAATATTTCTCTTACATTACAAAAATTATTATCTTTCTTTCATTAGAAAAATATATACATGATCTTAAACCGAACAATAAATGACTAATTAAACATGCAAATTTTAAATATTTTATTCATATTTGGTTTATATGGGTTTTTCAATCATAACCTTAAGTATACGAATATGCTCGGATCCAGTGTTTAGTAATAATTTCAGACAGGAACTCAAGCCTGTAGTTAAGTCTCTAGATATACATGAGCGGGTTACTCAAAATTAATTTATATTTATTTTCAGAATTAATAAATCAGCTCACAAATTATTATTTGAGTACATTAATTTTTGATGCTACCACGTTTCTTGGGTTGTAGGGTATCACATAGTAGAGCAATAATAACTTCTCTTTCATGTATCTGTGTATCTGTGTCCATAAACTAAATCAAACTTAATTTATTTTTAATCGCTTTTTTATTTCAGCAATATTAATGCGATATCAAAACTTTGTAATGACCATCAAATGATTTGAATTTAACTGTTGGTAATTATCACGATTTCTTGCCAATCGTTAAATGATTCAAATTTTATTATATTCTTTGATGTCTACAAAGTTTTCTGTTTAAGATGCATGCACAATAAATTTCAATTGTTGTTTAACTGAAAATGTTATAAAAGAAATAAACATTTTAATATTGATCGTTAAACATTGCAGTTAAATAAATTGTTTAGTTTGTAGTTAAATTTGGCTATTTAAAAGAAATTTCAGTATGTAATTTGTATATAAAAGATCTAGGCCCTCTACTTATAAAATACCACAACATGGGTTTTTGTTTGCTTTGATCCTTAAATGGTACGGTCATAAGTAGTCTTACATAATCATTTTAAGAGGTTGTCTCTCTTATGAGGATTCAGCACAGAAATGTAGGGAAACATACAAATTTCCGTTATCTAAAATTTAATTTTGCGCTATGGGCTTAAGCACATTGCATTAGCTAATTTGATATTGTAAAATTTGAATTAACTCTACTACAACATATTTTTTATTATGTTTAACGAAGTTAAGTTTTTTGGTTGTAACGTTCGAACTTTCCACTTTGAAGAATTTTTTGATCCGTCACACGGAGAAGCATTATTCATCATCTAATTTAAACAAAGTCAATTTTATTTAAAGTTTTACTTTGATTTTATAACCTCTAGGCACCGTACATTTCTATGGGGCTACAGGCTTTAATTTTTGACTACCGATTAATGAGTGTAATAAGCACGAACAAACCAAAATTTGGCCAAGATCTATATGATTAATTCGGTTTTATGGCAATCTAAGTCGATCTCATAGGTGTCATTTGTGTTGGGACTAGGTCGGAACATGCACCAATTTCAAAAGCTTCATCCTATGGCTGATATAAGCTTTTATAGCAATCTTCATCAAAACATATTCATATCTGCGACCTGTAGTTTGATTACAGGATTTACATTTACACAGACGGATGGACGGACAGACAGAAGGAAATACAGACAGACAGACGGACGGACATACGAACGGCGGACGTATATAGCTAAATCGACTAACTAAGAAAATCAGTGATTCGGAGTAGATCGGTATAATAAAAGATCTAGGTCATCAGAATTCGTTTTAGAGGTATGGTTCCTTAGGCAAAGTTTCTTATTTTGATACCCCGAATATGATTTTCCTTGTCACTTGAGCGATTTTTTTGCCTCCCTACATATCGGCCCGCCCTAATATACTTCTATATTTTACACTCATGTATTTGGTATTGAAAATTAAATATTTAAAACATCTTAAATTATTAAGAATTTTGCAATTTGTCGACATTAAATTGTTTTCGCTTGAAAACTGTTTTTGTATATTTAAAAATATAATTTCGTTTTCTTTTTCTAATATGAGGCCACATATTGCAAATTACAATATTTAATTATTCAACCATCAAATGTTATGTGGATCTGTTACGGTCAGCTTTAATGAGAAAAGTTAATTTGTCATAAAAATTCATGATTTGTCATTTTGAGCAAATATTCTTTATTTGCTTTTAGTTACGTGTTTGTCTTTAATAGGGCGCAGTTTATTCAAAAATTTACTTTCGGGCATGCTATAACATGGAGTTACAATGAAAATGTTCCTTTAAATGAACTATAGTGGGTTGTAAGCCAGGTTGAGTAAATCACTTTTTAGTCTTAAGAATTTTAATACTCGTTCAAAAGCGGAAGTTATCGGTAAAAAAAATGTTTTTTCAACACTTCAGGGTCTAATTTTTTGTGCTAACAACCGTACTTTGATCGTTTGCCGCACCCAGCAGAAAACTAAATTCTTTTATTACGAACCCGTAGGCGTATGATTAATAATATTAATATTAATCCTATCAAAAGGCGACGAAGCAAAGAAATTGAAGTGAAGACAGAAACAAGAAAATATTTTATAAATTTTGAAGGGAAAAGAATACAAGTATGTATGCAGTTTTTGCTGAAAACCCTTAACATTTCAAGTAGAGTTGTGACATATGCCCTTGGAAAAACAACAGTTTTAAATACATCGGAAACAGACAAAAGGGGTGCAGCAGCTACGTTCAATGCTACGTCCGCTGATTTAAAAGAAGCCGTTTGCACTTTCATTGAAAGCTTACCAAGGGTTCCATCCCACTATTGCCGTTCTAGGACCAATAGAACTTACTTGCCCACCGAGTGTTTTAGTATTTCTAACCTTTACAGAAAATTCAAAGAAATCCAAGTGGAACAGGGTATAAATTTTGTCTCCGAAAAAATTTTTCGCGGAATTTTCAAAACGTACAACATTGGCATCCATGTTCCCAAAAAAGATAAGTGTACCTTTTGCGAATCCTATAAGGACCGTGAACTGAATGAAACACAGAAAGTAAAATTGACAAAACATTCTCAACAGAAAGAGACGAGCCATAAACTGTTTATGAAAGATCAAGAAAAAGCCAAGAGTTTACCATCATTTGTTTGTGCTAGTTTTGACCTGCAAAAAGTTCTAAACGTTCCACATACGCAGAGTATGCTATTTTTTTACTCGAGAAAATACTCGTTTTATAACGAGACAATTTATGAGAGTGGAACACATAATGCGTATGCTTTTGTGTGCGGTGAAGTTGATGGAATGCGAGGACCAAATGAAATATGTACAATCCTCAATCAGTACTTGAAAATCGTCGATGATAGAAAACTGTTACATCCATTTCCTTATACTGTGATAGCTGTCCTGGACAAAATAAAAGTCGCCAAATCATAACAATGATTTTTTTGTTTATACAAAAACAAGCTAAATACATTAACGAAATTAAATTAACATTTCTACTTCCTGGCCATACCTACATGCCTGTTGATTCTGTGCATGCTACTATAGAGAGATTTGTCAAAAAAAAGGACAATTTGGACACCATCAGAATGGGTTACTCTGATTTCCAATGCCAGGATAAATCCCAAATCTTATGGTAGTGTTGACATACAAAGATTTCCGCGATTGGAAAAAAGAAGCGCTTAAATATTTTCCAACGCAAGGAGTAAAAACCAAGGAGCAAACTAATTTCAAGATTACGGAATCTAATATTTCAATTTTTTCTAAATTATCCCTTGAAATAAAATATTTACCATTTCAAACACCTTCTCCTTCATATACCCTGGATTTTTGTCGCACGCGCAATCAAGTAAAATGCATTGAAGAATTCAATGAACCAGACATTCTTTATTCTTCAAAACTGCAAATATCAGGCCCGAAACGAAAGGATTTAGAAAGTCTGCTTAAAAGAAAGTTTATTCCTGAACGATACATACAAGAATACGAGGATATTATAAAAAATACATTTGGTGAGAAAGAAGACGAATTGGCAGAGACAGACGAAGAAGATGATTTGTCTGACAATCAAAATGATAACTAATAATCTTAAAATTTCCGTTTTGATCTCTAAAATTAATTTATGTTGATTTTTATTTATTATATGATAATCAATAATCCTCATATGTCCTCTTTGAATTCTTTTTTTGAAATTAATGTTATGTTTCTTTTAATACAGATTTTTATTTATTGTTAATCAATAATCCTAAAGTGTCCTTTTTGAATTTTTGTTTTGAAATAAATGCTTTGTTACTTTTTATATAGATTTTTATTTATTTTATTGTTTAACAGAAAAAAATAAAAAATGAATTAAACGACACAATTTATTTCAAACCTTTATTTTTTGTGTCCATGTCAATGTTTTAAGCGCCATTTACCATTGTATCAAGCGCCAATGTCTTGACCACGAAAATGTACTAAGCGACAAAAACTTCTTATCTGATTAAAATTTTGGTTTTGCAATGATGTCAAGTTTTTTTTTTTTTTTTTTTTTTTTTTTTTTTTTTTTATTAATATTTCTTTATTTACAATCTATCCAAGGATAATAAGCAAATTTGATCAGTTATTGATATATCACAGATATTGTGTATCTCCAGTGAGATACACAAGAATATTAATTATTACAATTTAATAATATTTACAGTGTTATTTTCATTTGTTTTTACATATTGAATAATGATTATTTACGGAATGGTAGATCTAGTATATGATTGCGTTTAAGCCTTTTGATCTCGCCTGTGCTATCTAATAAAGCTATTGCCACTGGATTAACATGGTTGCTTAGTCTCTGCAGGTATCTTTCACTTATGGTTCTGATTTCGTCTTTAACTGTTGATATAGAAAGATCTCTTTTGATTGCCTTATTTGTAATATACCATGGAGCGTTAGTGATAAGTCTTAATGTTTTTGACTGAAATCTTTCAAGTATGTCAATATTCGAATTACTGGCGGTACCCCATAATTGTATACCATATGACCACACAGGTTTTAATATAATTTTATATATCCTTAATTTATTATTTAAGCTTAGCTGAGATTTTGGGCCTATAAGCCAGTAAAGTTTTTTGGTTTTAATTTTAAGTTGTTCTTGTTTATTTTTAATGTGAGCCTTCCAGTTGAGCTGCCTATCAAGAACCATTCCTAAATATTTAACTTTTTCACTCGTTGGAATGGAATTACTATTTATAGTGATAGATGGGCAGTTATCTCGTCTCAATGTAAACGTTGTATGGTGAGATTTTTGAGAATTCACTTTTACATTCCATTTTCGTAACCAATATTCAAGTTCATTGATCTCATTTTGGACAAACGAAGATGCTTCTACAGGGCAGTCGCTTGTAGCAATAATTGCAGTATCATCTGCGTATGTAGCCACCATAACATTATCGAGGATCGGCATATCAGCTGTATAAATAGTGTATAAAATTGGACCCAGTACACTACCGTGGGGTATTCCAGCTTTTATTTCGTATAGTTCTGATCTTTCATCATTGTTTTTAACATAAAAATGTCTATCAGATAAATAACTTTTAAAAAATAGATAAAAAGGTGCAGGCAAAAACTTTTTAATTTTGTAGAGTAAACCCAGATGCCAGACTCTGTCGAAAGCTTGCTGAATGTCTAGGAAGACTGCAGAACAATATCTTTTTTTCTCTAGTGCGTCAGTTATAACATTGACAATTCGATGAATCTGCTCTGGAGTACCATGATTGTGTCTGAAACCAAACTGATGTTCCGGAATAATATTTCTGGATTCTAGAATCGGTGACAATCGCCGAAGGAAAATTTTTTCAAATATTTTTGAGAAAATGACTAGTAAACTAATTGGTCTGAATGATGTTGCCAAATTTTGTGGTTTGTTCGGTTTTGGAATCATTATGATCTCCGCACATTTCCACTGTGATGGAAAATGATCAAGCCTTAATATTGTGTTGTAAATCATAGTTAAAAACGCGACGCATTTATTCGTTAACTTACTAACAACTTTCGCATCAATTAGGTCATATCCAAGAGCCTTTTTTTTATTTAAAATTTTTATTTCCGCTTTAACATCGCTAGGTGTAAAACATTTAATTGGAAGGTCCATTTGCAAAGGACAGTCCAAAAAATCTAAAACTTCGTCTTGTTGTGTTGCTGTGTTAAAAGAAAACGGCACAAATGTGTTTTTTAAATGAATAGCAAAGGCGTCCGAGGTGGCTTTGTCAGTTCTACACCATGAATTATCTGCATTTTTTAAGATGATATTCCTTTTAGTTGGTCTTTTAAGAAATTTTGTAGCTTTCCATAGGAGGTGTTCTTCGTATTTTGAATTATTTATATTCTCAAGAAATTGTGAGGTTTTTTCATTTTTATGTTCAACCAGCAAGGCTTTGAGGTCCTTGCAAGCTTTATTGAATAAACGTTTATCAAATATGTTCCTACTTATTTGCCATCTTTTTCGTAACCTTCTTTTTTCTCTAAGGAGTTGACGAATTTCGAGAGAAGTGTTAAAATTGCAGAAATGTTGTTGCGATGATTCATCTAATATGGGTGTTGAGAAATGCGCAGCTTTATGTATCTCGTTGGTGAAATATTCTACTGCATCATCTAGTTCTAATTTGGTTTTAAGGCTTATATTAAGATTTACATTTTCGTCCAAATATTGTTGAAACAGGGGTATGTTTGTTTTTGATGACAAAATATGGTATGCAGGAGTTTTCATTTTAACTGGAACGTTAAGATTAACTAAAACTGGTGTGTGATCTGAACTCAGATCGGAACTACTTGTAATTTCCAATTTATAACTAGGTATACCATTGTAGACAATAAAATCTAATAAGTCTGGAATTTTTTGTGGATCAGTAGGCCAATACGTCGGTGTACCTGTCGATAAAGCTGAGAAATTATTCTTTGTTAAGCATTTATAAAGTTCGCTGCCTTTCGGATTTATTAATCTAGAACCCCACCATGGGTGTTTGGCATTGAAGTCTCCACCAACAAGAAATCGTACACCAAGTGTTCTAAAAAAATCATCGTAATGTTGGCATTTAACTGTATGTCGAGGAGGAAAATAAATTGAAGACACAACTAAATCTCCAACGTGACTTTTAATTTTAATGCATGTTGCCTGAAGATATTTTTCCTGTAAACCATTTAGAATGTCATATTTTATTTTTGATTTGATCAAAATTCCTGAGCCAGCGTGGGCTCTATTATCAGGATGGTTGGTATTTATAAAGTCATAACCATCAATTTTGAAGAAATTTCTACTGGTAAAATGTGTCTCAGACACCAAAAGTAAGTCAATATAGTTTGTTTTTAGAAAAATTTCAATTTCTCTGATGTGATTGGTAATGCCATTAGCATTCCATACTGCTAAACGTAAATTTAAGGGCATAGTTTTGTCATTATTAATTGCATCATACTCAAAAGTTTGTTCGTTAATTCATTTTGTTTTTGAATGAGTGTTTCAAGGGTTTTAAACATATTTTGATCTTGATGTACATTATTGTTTCTCAATGTTTGAGCATATGAAAACTGATTTTCTTCGAATTGATTGTTGGACGAATTGTTGTTGTTAAAAACAGGAAAATTTTCTGCGTTAAATTGATATTTTGCTTCGCGAATATTAATATTTTGTCTACGGTGTTCATATTTCCTTTTTAAAAGGTCTCTATAAACTCTACATCCTTTATAGTTCGCGGTATGTTGTTGCAGGCAATTTGCACATTTGGGGTGTGAATTTTCCGGTTTTGGGCAATTTTGAGTGGGATGATTCAGTCCACATTTAGCACAGTTAAACATTTTTCTGCAATATGTTTTGGAGTGGCCAAATTGTTGGCATCTATAACATTGTATAATATCGTTATTTTTCAAAGGCGGCTCAATTTTTACTACAGCATTAAAAAGGTGTTTTACTTCATATATTGTTTTGTTGTTCTGATCTGGTTCTAAATCAACGAAAAACATTGACATGGGTTGTTTTGTTACTCTACTCTGTATATTCATCACATTTCGTACTTTATGACCCAAACTTTGAATTTCATCTTTAATTGCAGATGGTGGTGTTGAAAAATGTAGATATTTTACAACTACTCTATATGCTCTTTCTTGTTTTAGCTGGTAAGTGTGAAAATAAATTTTTTTGTCGTCAAGATATTTGATTACAACTCTATACGATTTTATGTCTTTAATCATCAGTCTTATCTGACCGTCTCTCGTGGATTTGTATGAAAAATCATTAGAATTTACTAATTTCAAAATATTATTTACCATTAGTCTAATATCAGTCACATTTGGAATAATTATTGGCGGCGGTGTAACTGCAGGAATTTCTTCGCTATTATCATCATCATCATTATTATCGTTATCTATATCAAGTGCTGAGAACGTGTTGTTGCTGGTGTTTTGTAAATTGTTGTTGTTGCTGGTACTTGGTAAATTGTTACTGTAAGTACTAGAAGAATTTGTATATTTTAATGTTTTGCTTCTTTGTTTTAACATTTCTGGTGACTGACTAAGTCTTCGTTTTGTTGTTTTTCTAACGGCCACTGTTTGCCAGACAGCACCATCATCATCATCATCATCAACATCACTTCTACTATCCATTCTGCTATATAAGCAGTGGATTAGTAAAAATCACTAATCCCATTTGTAACTTTGTAATAACAAAAAACTTGTATACTTTGTTGTTGATTTTAACATACAAGTATGCTAAATTATTGTTTTAAATACAATAACAATATTTATTGATTTTTTTTTTTTTTTTTTTATTTTTGAAAAAAAATTTGAGAATTGAACACAATGTACGTCTTTACTTTGTCACGGTCAGAAATAGACTGATGTCAAGTTTTGTATTCTGAAAATCGATTTCCAAATATGTTCCTTTCAATAAAATACACAAATAAATAACTAAATGAGACGTTTTTTTCGTTTCCTGAACAATTTTAGAAATGTCGCTTAATACATTCTTATGGGAAGGTATCGATATGATTTTCATCTAAATGTAGAAGTGGGTGGGATTTATGTTGCAAAACATTCAATATTTAAGGATTAAAAAGAAAGCTTTTGATGAAATCTTCTAAAACCCTTCTTATATGTTAAATACATTATTAATCAGAAACTTCATAAAAAAAATAATACGAAAATATTATCCTCACAAATAAGTGCAACACCAATATGGAAGTATTTGCTTAAAGTAAAACATGACCCATTGTCTGTTGGTTATAATCGTTTTATTATGCATCGTTAGCATAAAACTGTAACTTCCACATCAACATCACCGACTTTACTCGTTGTACTAGTATCATTTTAATTTTCACACCATTATCTTTGTCTCTTACCCCAGCTGGAAGAAACACAAAAGCAGCCTTTCTAAATGAATAGTGAAAATGGAGAATCAACCACTTAATTACCAAGTGGTATGTGCTATTTTTCCTTTTTTGTTTTAAATTAAGTTTTTTTTTTAATCTAAAAATTTAGTACATATTCCATGCAAAGTACTTCATTTATATGAATGAGTTTTTGGTAGTAAATCAAGTGACATGCAGGAATTTAGGCCAGTGTTGTTATCTATTTGCAAGTTGTATTGTACGACCGCAAATTAAAGTTTATGGCTTTTGGTTAGCAAAAAGTGTAATATTGTTTTTATAGACTAAACTACTCTGTGGTTTTTGGGTATTATCAGATTAAGCTGATGTTTGCTGCAACTCTACTTAGTCTACCGCTAGACTCGAAATATTTTTTAAAATAGATTGTTGAGTCAAAAATATAACGTTTTGTCATCGGTAGATTTATTTTTATCAATAAGCTGAATTGAATAAGCTAAATAAAAATTTTTTGTAACCAAGTTACTTCAAGTGCACTTGGCTTGCAGTTCTTAAGTGGCCGTCAAAATACAGAAATACACGGAGCTACTGTAAAGGCAAACATTTTCATGTTAGAGCAATTTTAAGGACAAAACTACATTTTTCAGTAGCACAATTCAGAAATAAATGGTTTCAGGTCACAATACCAATTTTTTCGAATGGCCTTCAAAGTCGCCCGATCTAAATTTGATAGAAACTTTATGAAACTATATGTGCAGATAATTGTTCAAGAAGACAAGAAGAAGTTTTTATAACATTAAAACCCAAAGGAGGTTCCACTAGTTACTAAAAAAAAATTGTTTTGTGCACTTTTCTTTAAATAATAATAAGTTCCATGGAACTGTTTTTTTTTTTAATTTTAATTTTTTTTCCTTACAGCAAAATATATTTTAAAAAATTCAAGTGCAAATTTTAGGAAAATTTATTTTTTTGTTCAAATATAAATACTAGCAGATTCCAGCAATCGAAATTCGAGTGAAAATTCTCGGAAATTTTATTTTTCATTTAATAAACACCCTAATGTTATGCTTCACAATTCAACTCATTTTAAACGAAGAAAACAAACTCAATTCATTAACACAAACACATTAACCCTTCTGCACTCCTTGGGTCAATATGACCCAATTTTGGTTTTCAAATGCAAAATTTTTCCCTTTAATTATAAGATATGAACGTGAAACTTTAATTTATCCATTACACGGACGAAAATTATGATTTTGAAAGAATAAAATAAAATATAAATTTTTCCTCCCCCCTCCACACTTCAAAACACGATTAACACACATTTAATATCCTTTGGGTCAATATGGCTCAACAAGCGATATTGCAAGTTTAATTCCACTTTACCTTTTTTCTCCAATTGAATATAGTTGAATTGAGTTCATCTTCATTCAGAATCATCGATCAATCATTTTTTCAGTCAAATGTTCAATAAAATCGCTTTCAATGAATATTTTTTCATTAAAAATTTCATTATTCTCAAACTGTGGGTAGGATTTGGAGAATCGCGCAAAGGTATCTCTTGAAATTTGTTTTATGATGATATTTCAGTTTAATTTTTGGTGATCAGCGTGCATACATATATATATATATATATATATATATATATATATATATATATATATATATATATATTTTTTGTAATTCATCATAATTGAGTATTTTTACATAATGGCACAAAGAAGAAAACTAAGTATTGTAAAATAAAATTTCTAACATATGACTGTTCCATAATGAAATTGCTTCAGATTCCTAGTGATCTTGCATCAAATAATGAATGACGAAGATGATGACATTTTTGATGATAGTGATTTAGACAAATTTTTTTCACCCGACAACGATTCAGAAGACGATTCATATTCATCATCAATAATAGCGTGAAAGCATGGAGGTGGAAGATGCAGTAGAAATTGATCACAGAACTTCAGTTACATATTTATCTGAGGGCAAAAGTGCAGGATGGAAAGAACAACCACTACTTCAAACAGTCAGATTACCAAAAAACCAAATTTTGTTGAATAAGCCTGGACCTACCAAAAGAGCAACATATATGGTTACTGATATAAAGTCTTTGTTCGATTTGTTCATATCACCAAATATAAAAAATATTGTGATTCAAATGACAAATCAAAAAAGGTGTACAATTATATGGAAATAATTGATACGATAGAGCTTGATGCATATCTTGGATTACAAATAATGACTGGAGTTTATAAATCTCATGGAGAAAATCTCACTAGCTTGTGGAATGAAAAAAAACGAAAGACATATTTTCCGAGCAACAATGAGTCTTAAGCGATCTGCGAGCATATCAAAGTGTATACGGTTTGACAGCTCTGAAGATAGCGAAGAAAGAAGTCTTCTTGACAAACTGCACCGATAAAAACGTTCTGGATAAGTGGAGTAATCAGCTCAAAATTTTTTACAATCCACATGAAAATGTTACTGTAAATAAACAATTGGTTCCATTTCGAGGTCGGTGCAGTTTTAGGCAATATATTTCATCAAAGCCCGCCAGATATGGCTTAAAAAATTGGGCACTTTGCGATTCCACAACTACATATGCCTGGAATATGAAAGTATACACAGGCAAAGCAAGAAATACACAGCCAGAAAAAAATCAATATGAGACTTTTGTACTTCGTATTACATTTGTCATATTTCCATATTTTTAATTTACGTGAGAGAGTGGTGCTAACATTATCAGACCCTCTCCCAAAGGTATGCACCATTACATGTGATAATTTTTTTTACTAGATACAATCTTGCCATTCAAGTACTTTGTCGATATATTACATTAGTTGACAATGTCCGTAGAAATAAAACTTTTTTGCCATAACAAATTTTGGGTATGAAAAAAAGCCCGTATTGCACTCTGATTTTTTGTTTTCAAATGATATAACTATAGTATCCTATGTTAAAAAAAAAAAAAAAATACGTCCTCCTCTTAAGTTCTCTACATCATTAAGCCCATGTAAGAGAAGTCGAAAAAAATCCTGAAATAATAAATAATTACAACTAAACGAAAGCTGGAGTTGATGCGCTTGACCTACTAGTTGCTAATTACATATGTAAGCGCATGAATAGGATATACCTGCTGCATTATTTTCAAATATTATACTGATATGAATCCTGCCTGGAATTTCAATAAAAACTTTAGACGCAGGCTGTATCCAGTAGAACTTGCCACATGAACCATCAGCAAGAAATCTGGTTAAAAATATTCCAGAACAAAATAATCTCACATGTGCCTCGCAATGTTCTAAACAAAATAGTACAAATACCCCATTACCCCATTTACTTTGTCAACATGGAAGGAATTTAAATTAGTATTCCACTAATTGTGATTCTTGTAAAAAATTTATTTGCAAGGAGCACATGGTCACATTGTGCATAAATTGTCACACAAATCCTTAAATTTTTAAACATTAGCATTAAAAATATAACTATTATTTTATTTTTCAAAAAAAGGCTGAATTTAAAATTTAATTTTATTTTATATATATTTTTCTTTTTTAATAATTGCTAAGGAAGGGATTATTTATTTTACTTTTCATTATTTTTTATTATATTAATTAAAAAAAAAACAAAACAAATAAATTTTCTATATTAAATTTGAAATTTTTTTAATGTTGGGTCATATTGACCCAAAGGATCATAGGAAGGGCACATATGCAAGGGATGCACATAGCATTGTATAATTTTATGTATGCGCTAGTAGCAACTTCAAACGATCATAACTCCAAAAAATATTCCAGACGATGAAAATCTGTAAATCTGGGTATCAGCTAAAAAGATATACCTTGCATATGATCATTTTTTTGTCAAAATCGGGGTAAAACTGTGAAACTTACATCGGTAACAAGAAATCGCCTAGCCTATTAATATTATAGATTTGTTGAACACACAGAATATATCTAATTGGGTTGGTAAATAAATAATTTTATAAAATCCTAAAGGAATGCTAATCAAATTTTACCCAATTCATATTTCAATACAAATTTAATATACACAAACACAGCATTGTATAGTTTTTTATTTGAGGCTTAAAGATGTGTCTTATTTATGTGTTAGTAGCAAGTTTAAATGCACATAACTCCAAAAAATGTTCCAGATGGTGCATGTCTCTAAATATGGTGGACAGCTAAAAAGAAATACCTTTCAAATGGGGTATGTTTGGTCAAAATCGGTTGGTAACTAAAATGTTAATACCGGTCACAAGAAATCGACTTGCCTATAATATTATAGACACATAATTGAAAAGAAGAAGAAAAATTTCCATATAATTTTTTAAAAATTCGGGAAAAAATTTATAGAAATAAATAAATAAAAAAGCATAAAATTTTCATTTTAGGAATTTAATTTAAGAATCAAAACGTCACGTATTTCATCAAGACCCATATACACAAAATTATTGAGCAATATATAAAAAATAAATATATAAATAAAAAATGTAATAAATAAAAACGCAGGTTAATAATTCAGTAATTTAAAATATGAATTTCTTTCACATCAACAACATTCATTAGATATAATCACTGTAACTTTTCTTGGTTTCAAAATTAAAAGAAGGGCTCGAGGGATTATGAAGATTTAAAAAAATTGTATTATTTAAAATTTATTAGATTCTTTGTAAAATGTTGGATGTAGCTAAAAATAGATTATGTTGAAAGCAAAATAAACTTTACATATTTTTTTTGTCCATATCCTTGTAAGGATTGTTATTGTTCTATGTATTCTGTAACTGCTTTGGAAGTAAATTTACATAATGAGTTTATATTTGTCTGTTTCTTCGAAGTTTGCAACCAAATGAAAATTACCATAAAAGAAAATCCTAAACTTGTAGAAATATGAGAAAAGTAATTCGTCAAGACCATTTAATAGTACTAGTAGATTCCATCGAAATTCGAGAGCAATTTCTAGGTAGCTTTATTTTTCAACCTAGCCAATTCACATACCAACACTTTTTTGGTTTATTATTATTATGAATAAAGAAAACAAACTCACAGCATAAGTAAAATTTTATATATGTGTTAGTATAGGGTGGCCCTTAATAAAAAAAGTGTTCAAACTCTAGGTCGCACCCCTAATCAAAAAACATTTAGAGGTGGGCTCAACGCGATTGAAAATTTCAAGTGTGTTTATATGAGGAAGATATGACTTTTTTGAAAGACAATTTATCAGAGTTCAGAAAAAAACACACACTGAATAAAAAACTCGTACATATATGTAAACAAACATAACTTAGACCAACACACACATATTTTTATTTTCATATCAATTATGTTTGTTTTTAAATTTTCTTCGGTGCCCAACACAACCATGACTGTGTTCGTTTTAATATTTCGTTATTTACACGAACATTTTTGTATCACGTACTTTTTGTTTCAATCACACATAAAGCACACATTTTTGAGTGTTGCTTTATTTGAAGTTCATGTTCTGGTACGTGTACTGAAAAAAAACACAGAACATGTACAATAAACAGGTTCGAGTTCAGTTATATTTTAAGTCGTGTTGTGGCTCGTGTAGTAAGAAAAAACAGAACATGTACAATAAACAGGTTCGAGTTCAGTTATATTTTAAACACGACTTAAACACGACTTAAAATATAACTGAACTCGAACCTGTTTGTTGTACATGTTCTGTTTTTTCTTACTACACGAGCCACAACACGACTTAAAATATAACTGAACTCGAACCTGTTTATTGTACATGTTCTGTTTATTTTTTCAGTACACGTACCAGAACATGAAATATTAAAACGAACACAGTCATGGTTGTGTTGGGCACCGAAGAAAATTTAAAAACAAACATAATTGATATGAAAATAAAAATATGTGTGTGTTGGTCTAAGTTATGTTTGTTTACATATATGTACGAGTTTTTTATTCAGTGTGTGTTTTTTTCTGAACTCTGATCATAACTGAATATAACTAGTATATGTACGGCGCAGATTATTTTGATCAAAACGTAAACAATCATCGCATTGGATATCGTGGTAAGAAGTGGTGGAGTTCAATTTTTACTTGGCTTCTCGACGTATCAGTCAATAATGCTTGGCAATTACAAAGAGGCTCAAAGAGATTCACCAACTCTAATTCAAACGAGAAATCGCTATTTATTACTGCAAAGACTATGGCCAGCTGCCGATTCAAGCAGCACCAAAGCGGCCACGGCATAAAAATGATCTATCTCAAAACATTCAATACGGTCGGACAGACCATTTTGTTGCTCCTTGCTAGAAAAGAAGACCTATGCAAAAGTGTAGGCAAGACTTTTTGCATGAAATGCAATATTGGGCTGTGTGTCAGTTGTTCTGCTAAATACCACACTCGTTTAAACTAAAATTTCATTGTATTTAACTACAGGAAAAATAATTTATTTTTGTTCCCAATACCCTTTATTAATGAAACTGTGTTTAATTTCACGTTTTTCTTGAAGACATTTTTATTTTGCAGCTTAAAAACCAGTACCCTAGCAGTGCTGAAAGCAGAAAAATTAGTCCTGTCGACTATCCTGAAAAGACGAAGGAAAAAATCATATTTCTAGATTCAGCAATCCGAAAACTATAAACCCTGAAAGTTTCGTTAAGAAATTCCAAAAAAATAATTACAACATCATTCGTGTTAACGAAATATGCTTTTTGTAATAATAACGTTAAAAATATGGGTAATTTGAGGTAGCGGTTGAGGGATAATTCCTTGTAAAAATCTGGAATGCATGTTTTCAGAAACAACAGCATTAGATTTTGCAGCCTTGCAGGTGGAGAGAACTTCTAGTTCAATTGTGCATTAAAAACAAAGAGGAATTTCAGATAAAATTGAGCTAATATGAGAATTGCGGGTATAATATCCATCCATCGTCAGGGATATTTATAAAAGATTCATTAAGCAAATCAATATTTATTTCAGAATTAAAAATTTCTTCAAATTCAGCGACACGTATAAAAATTTTCGTATAATTTTCCATGGAGCCTGCAGCAGAAATAAATAGGCTAGTGCGGTATGGAGATTTAGCAGTTTTCATCACTTTATATATTTGTTTTCTGGCTTTGGAATATTCTTCATATAAATTTTCTGTTTTAAACTGTTTCCAGCATTAAAACTTATTATCACATTCACAGATTTTATCCTTAATCTGTTGATTGTACCAGGGTTTCCTTTTATTAGTGTATTTTGTCTTTTTAAGGTACAGATTTGTGGAACATATGTGCCTTTTCTGTAAAACCGGCTACACCATCACAACGAGTACTTCTATCTCACCGAACGGAGAAAGATATTTTTGCATTTTAGCCGATATTGAGCAACTTTGTAGCAAATTATACAAATCGCCCAAACTATGAAGAACTCCGGCAAAGCTAAAGCATTTGACATATTAATTATAAAATTATGTGGCCCATAATCTCTAATCAGTTGATGATTCTAGCAGTGAAATACTAAAATGATATACTTTTTGGGTACAGTGTATGATTTACTTATATTAAGTTTTTTTTTCTTTAATATTGTTTCAACATTTGAGTTTCTTATTTAAATATTATCCTTTCAGTTTCAGTATCAAGTACCTAGAAATGTTTACTCATCGTTACCTAATATGCAACTGAACGTAATAAAATTTCATGTGGAAAAGTCGTATAGCAACAGCAGATATCATTAGAAATCTTTCAATACGACAGCATTTATGGCGACATGCAGACTAAAATGCACCGCAACCAATATAACATTCTGCAATCCATTTATTACACCACTTCGTTAGTTACTTTTTCTTTATTTTCAATTCATTTCATTAAATTACAAATTTATATATTATAATATTATAATTAAAAATATGTTAAAAGAAAGTAAATAGAACATACGACTATTACTTATTGTCGTCAATCGGATAAAAGATATAAATAATACATATTCATGATTTGATCGAGAATGTTTATGTTTGAGAAAAATAGAAAAATTAATATTTGTATTCATTGATTAACTCTTTCCTATAACCAATCTCATCTACCATATACTGATGTACTTCTTTAAAGTTTGCATTTGCATTTAAAATATTGGTTAAATCAATTTCTTGTAATATTGTCTTTTTAAAGTGACTGTCTCTTATCTCACGCAGAATGGGGCAATGGTCCATGAAGTGAAGAATATTTTCTATTTCGATCAGGTTATATATGGAAAATATACGGGGCCATTGGTGTTGAAACCTGGTTCCATTAAGCTCGATAAATTCACATCCGACTTTGAAAATATAGCGTACTGCTCTCATATTTTTACTAAGATCAAAATAGCGCTGTGGTTTTCTATGATTCAGTTTTGCATAAAATCATTATCCAAGTAAAATTCTATTTCTTTAGTTTTTAACCCACTAAAAATTTCAATACGTAATTGTTTCCAGTTTTCCCTTGTCGTGCATAGCGCAATTCGCATTGAATTAACATCTCTTGGAAAAGTTTCAAATCTTTATACCAATACAACTTTTCTTTTTTTCAAAATTAGTTTTGTGAGCTGGCCTGGTACGCGATTCCTATTATATTCGAAAAACGTATTAAGTATGTATCGTAGGAGTAAGTCTAGCGTATGTACTTATGTGACCCTGCATAAGAAAATTTCAAGAATTCATGAAATTCATGAAATATGAAAATTGAAAGTTTTTACAAGAATTTCATGAAATTTGACACACTAGGTGGGTTTCCTTATGCAAGGTCACATATATGATTATTTTCACTGCCAGTTTCTAAAAGTTTTTTTTAGGAAAAACCTTTGGAGTTTATCAGATTCCTCGAATAACGAGAATCCTCATATTTTGGCTCCATTTGACTGGATAGCTCGACATACTGATTTGAAAAGGTGCCACTTGGCGGTTACTCCAATCTCTTTTTTGGACAAAATAGTTTTCCATGTTGCATTTATACTATTTTTCGCTGAGATGTTTCTCTTTTCGATATGTTTTTTAGAAATCATTCTTGGCGATAGTGTAACTCCAAGATATGTGTATTCATTCGAATTTCTAATTGGTTCCCCATTGAAAATCCAATTTTCTCTTTCTGAGAGTCTCCCTCCTCTGCTGAATATTATCATTTCCGACTTAGATTAACTTCTATATTCCATATATCGCAATATCACTCCAGCTTGTTGATCATAGACTGCATGGTAAGAGTATCGTCTGCTAAAATTACTATACCACCAGCATACATTAATAATCTGATATTTATTGAACCCGTATTAGCTCTACCTAAATACTCTTGTAATTCATTTAAATAAATCGAGGAAAGCGTTGGTGACAGCAAGGCACCCCTGTTTTACCCCAGTACATGTCTCAAAATCTGTCGATAAAACTTCTCCATTTCAAACGGCAAAGTTGGTCCTTAAAAATTAAAATGCGATCTTGGGGAGTGTCGAGATCCAGTTTGTTTCCTTTCTATTTAAAACTAATATCTGTGAAGTTTGGCCACAATCGGATAAAGAAAAGTCGCGCCTGAAATCGATTGAAAATTTCAGATTTAATGAAAATTTCGTTTTGTATTTTAATTTTTAAGACAAGCCGTTTGACGAATCGATTTTGGTATTAAATTATATTTCCAAAAATCGATATGACTTCAAAATCTAACAAAAACTTGCCAAGAAATATCAAACGCCCCAGACCACTTTTGTGCAAAAAAAAAAAAAAAAAAACGAAGTTAAGAAATTTGACGTCACTTTTTTAAATTTAAGAATTTGATTAAAGCCAAATTTTTTCTGGTCTCTATACTTATAAGTACTCAGTTGTGAAGTATTGTTTTATTATCACGTTGTTCACCTATTGCGCAATGAGGCCGAAAATAAATAATTTCTTGTATAAAATTTTGAAAACTAATTTTTCAAGTTTTAAAAAATTTTCTTAAACAAAATTTAAAAAAAATTGATTTAGCACTTTATGGTTGTATTAAATACATGTCAGAGATTAATTGCGTGGATATTAAGATAAATCCCTGTGCTAGAATTTTTTTACAAGAATTTATTTTTTGTTGATTTAATTTTTCTACTTTAAAATGTTTTGTTTCAACGTTATAAGTATGGATTAGTGAAAAAAAAAATTTGACGAAAATAACCCTTTTGGAATTGGGGCAACATATGACCACAAGCTAATAAAAGACAATTTATTCAAAAAATATAAATATTTTGTAAGTGTTGTTGAATTTTTAAAATTATTAATTAAAATAATATATCCAAATGTGCAAATCTTCCGTGCCTTAAATTTGGGATAAATCAGAGGACATTAATTTGAAATTTATGGCGGGTTCAACAGTTCTACTGGTACTTCAGGGATTTCTTCTATTTCTGTGTTTTTAAAATTTTAATTAGGTTCCACTAATCTCTATTATTTTCTACTTGATTTAGTTTGATTTCTATGACCTTGTAGTGTTCAATTTTACGAGATTCGCATAACTCCTTTAATTTTTTTTATCCTCCGCAACAATAATTGCACTATGTATTATTTTCGGTCAGGTTGACCAGTATAATAAAATATCTATATATATATTTTTTTATATATATATATTTTTGTATATGTATATATTTATTTAATTATTTTGATATTTGTTTGCTTAGTTCTCGATGATTTCTCATTTAAAAAAATCAAAACTGCAATAACTAAATCGCTTTTTTTTATCTTTAGAGAAAAGGCATTTTTTTTCTTTATTTTTGTGAGTTTCATCTGTTCACATTTCAGCTGACGCTAAAAACAAACGACCAGACAGCATAACAACCACAGTATGCTTTACATTTCAATATATATGTACGCAAATACGCGAAAAACCTCAAAAAAATTTACACTCCAGTGATTGCTTTTTGAATAGCTAAATTGTTCTGCAATCTTTAGGTTTGTGAATTGATTTTCTGAATCCTTTTTCTTTTTACTTAAAAAACAAACAATGGCAGACCAAAATGACAAATTATGTTGTATATATTGACACAAATAAATATGATGAGTTAATTTTAGAACATAGCAAAAGAAGGAAAGCGAAAACTTTTACTTTTAGTAAATATCTTCAAAGGCAAAACCATTTAATATACAAAAACATAAATGGTCATATCTTTTGAAAAAAGATGTTGTTTAAAACCAATTTAGTTTTTTTTTTTTTTTTTTGTTCCAAAATCTGTTTGTAGTTATTAGTATCAAATACATTATGATATTAATAAATTACACTGTCCAACAAATTAAGACCATTTGATGGGACCAGAATAGCGATCCTATAATTCTGAAAGGACATGTTGAATAGATCATTTTTGTAGAATAAACTTATAATCCAGTTGGACCGATTTTTTTTTACAGTGGGACAAAGTTTTCATTTTTTGCTGGAAGTGAACATTTTACTAAATTAAATAAATGTAAGTTAATGTCTGAGAGACTTCCTATTGTCAGAGTTATATTATGGAATTTCATGAGGAACTTTTTTGGGGAAGATTTTGATCCTCTAAATCCTCTTTTTATAGGCCAATTTGATCCCTTTTTTGTTAAAGTTCACAAGTAGGTTTTCGCCAAGAGAGAGGAAACCATTCTCCTCAAACTTCTACGCACGCTGTCATTGGTTTTGGCTCACCCTGAAATGTACATATGTACGTCGTAGAAAATTATCAAATGAAAGGTTTCACGACTTAGTTCCAACTTTTGGAAGCTGAATTTTTAAATTTACTATAGGAAAACATATCGCTATCGTATTAGAAAACTTAAACGAAAACTCTCATATACTTAGTAATTGCAAATTTTTCATGTAAACATCACACCCTATAAGACCTGTGATATTATTCCTAATGAGAACTAATACAACTTAATATGAAAAATATTGCATCTACATAGAAAAAATTTATGACAACTCATGTGCCACTGCAAACACGATTTTCATAATGTATTTTCATTTGTACCCGTTTTCGCATTAAGCTATAAAAAATTTGTGGCTTCTCAAAAGAGATACTTTCAACTTGTACATAATGTTTAATATGATCCTTTCCTGTTGTCCCTTCGAACAACAAAAAAGGTATTTGTTGCGAAATAGTAGATCACAAAGTTTTGCGATGTACACTACAAGAAACGGAAGTAACTTTGAAACTTGAACTTAGTTTTCATAATTTTTCAGCGAATTTTGCATACAAAATCTAATACCTAAAAGAATTTTGAAATTAATTACTTGCTGCCACAAAATTAGTTGTTTTTTATCAAAAGCACTACACCTATCGTAAGGGAATAAGAAACTGGGAATGCATATTTTAAGAAACTTATTTATTTATTTTAGGCGATTTTCGATTTACGTTTTCTGTTTTTGCGATTTCCGATCTTGGTGATTTTTGTTTTTTGCAATTTTTAATTTGGTGATTTTTGATTTTGGCGATCTTTAATTATGGCGTTTTTTTTTTTTTGGCGATTTGTTGTTATTCGCGATTTTCGGTTTTGGCGATTTTTGATATTGGCGATTTTCGAATTTGGCGATTTTTGTTTTTTGCGATTTCTGATTCTGGCGATTTTTGTTTTATTAGATTTTTGATTTTGGCGATTTTTAATTATGGCGATTTTTGTTTTTGGTTATTTTTGTTTTTTGCAATTTATCATTTCGGCGATTTTTTATTTTGGCGTTTTTTGTTTTTAGCGACTTTTTTTTATTCACGTTTTTCGGATTTAGCGATTTTTGATTTTGGCGATTTTCGAATTTGGCGATTTTTAGTTTTGCGATTTCTGATTTTGGCGATTTTTGTTCTATGCGATTTTTGAATTTGGCAATTTTTAATTACAGCGATTTCTGAATTTGTCGATTTTTGTTTTTTTGCAGTTTATGATTTTGGAGATTTTTTATTTCGGCGATGTTTGTTTTTGGCTATTTTTGTCATTCTCGATTTTCGGTTTTGGCGATTTTCGAATTTGGATATTTTTGGTTTTTGTGTCTGATTTTGGAGATTTTTTTTTATATGATTTTTGATTTTGGCGATTTTTAATTATGGCGATTGTTGTTTTTGGCTACTTTTGTTATTCGCGATTTTTTGTTATTCGCGATTTTCGGTTTAGGCGATTTTAGATGTTGGCTAATTTCGAATTTGGCGATATTTGTTTTTTGCGATTTCTAATTATGGCGATTGTTGTTTTTTGCCATTTCAGATTTTGGCGATTTTGGTTTTTTGCGATTTTTGATTTTGTAGATTTTTAATAAAGGCGATTTTTGTATATGGCTATTTTTGTTATTCGCGATTTTCGGTTTTGGCGATTTCGCACTGTACTTGCCAAAAGGTTCAAGACAGTCACTTTCATAGTACTTATGTGTATACATATTTTTTTGTATAAAAGGGACACGCCTATTGGTCCTAACCCTCCCATTTTTGGGCGACTACTCACATTAATAACTCATGAACTCAGACAAAATCCTCAGGTTTTTTATATTAAAGTACTCCAGTTATATGACATTAAATGTTTACTTTGTGTGGGGGTGACACGCCCATTGGTCCGAATCCGCCAATTTTTTGTCCGACAATTCACATTAATAACTTTTGAACCCACACGAAGTCCCAAGGCTTTTGATACTACATTACATATATAACATATATAACATTAAATATTTACTTTGTACTGGGGGTGCCACGCCCATATTCGCATGAAAAATGTTCCAGAAAACAATAATCGCGCTCAGTTGCTATACTTTCTTAAGTAACATTGTCAAGTAGATTCGTATTAGGCTCACATGGTTCCCAGGGCAACCGCAAAGCTAATGACCTGACAAGGGCACCACCATACAGATTACAGTGGAATTGGTTTGCTCGCCCCTGGTTTCGTGGAAGCTAGAACTACGCAGCGCTGACATAACTTATCGTAGATGGGCTAATGGTCATCTCTGAGTGGAAAACTGACAAATACATTACTGTCAGTCCCAGTAGGGAGATGTCGACGTTAGTTTCAGTTATGCCTGGGCTCTAGCTCATAGGAGGACACTGTCAAAGCATAAGGGTTTCTTAAACAAAATTCTGTCATAGCTACATGGATACAGAGGAAGTGGAGGGTATCAAACATTTTCTCTGCTAATGCTCGGCGCTTTCCAATACTAGGCTCTGGTCATTTAGATCTTCGCTGGTTCATAATCTCTCAGGTCTTTCAAATGTTGAAGGAGCTCATCTTATAATATTCACAGGAAGCTCAAATTTGATCAACGATTCTATGTTCCGTGGTATTAAAACTAATCACAATGGCTAATTGTGCTAATAAAATAAAGTACCAGCCACTTGCAGCCCAACCTAACCAAAACAAATTCTAAAATTTGTCTAATTTTCTACAAACCCGCTCATAATATTTTCGCATGAAATCTTTTATAAGAACTGCTTAAAATTTTCATTCATTTTTGATTGCATATACGGGCTAAAGAGTAATTTATTTGTATAGATATAAAGCAGGATATGATTACAAAAGACAGGATGTCTTTGGAATATCTTCAGCTAACAAAGAACTATGCTTACAGTGTAAAACATGGTATAGTTGTAATTATAGAAATCTCCAAAACTAACTTTAATAACCACAAAATGAGCGCATTTCTTTGCTTACATTTAGTTCTTTGACAAAACACTCGTATTTAACAACAACATACCCATTCAAAGCCAGTCATCCAAACTAGTTGGATACGACAGTTTTTTCTTGTTGTTGACGACGCGTCTTCAGTGTCGTTGACGTTTTCCTTGTTAAGGGCATAATTTGTTGAACTTTTATGCGAAAAATAACACTAATAATGGTTTAAGATAAATATCTATAATAAACTGAAAAGTCAACAGTACCAAGAAACCCAACTACCAGTTAAGAATGTATATCCACATACATAGAGTAGCGCAAAGTGACAAAGAAATAAAGTTTCCACTTTAAACCGTCTTTTTTATATAAAATAAGTTGCACAATAGTCCAGTATAACTTGTTTTTAATGCATTCGAAAACAAATAAGTGCAATAATTAGGACTAGCAGATTCCAGCGCACGAAATTAGAGTGCGATTTATAGGGAACTTTATTTTTCGATATAGCCAATTCACAAACCAATGCCTTTTTGGTTTATTATTATTATGAATGAAGATAACAAACTCATTAACAAACACACTAACAAATTTAATAAACACACACATTGCATATGTATAATTTTATGTATGAGTTAGTAGCAACTTTAAATACAATTTACTCTAAATAAGGGATAAAATTTAAAAATCCGTAAATCTGGAAAACAGCTGAAAAGAAGTACCTTTCAAATAATATACGTTTGCTCAAAAGCGAGATAAAACGGTAGAACAAAACATCGGTCACAAGAAATCGCCTAGCCTATTAATATTATAGATATCATGAATTGACGAAACAGAAAATGCGATAGATATTTTACTTCTGTAATAGTACGAAGCAAGGAATTGATTTCTATTACTTGACAAAAAACATAAAAATAATATATTGCAAGGTTTTAACATATGCTTCATGCATAAACAGCAACTTTGAATAACAGATTTTAGAACTATAAATGCATAAATAATTTAAAAATTCAAAAATAACGATTGGTATATTTTTGGTGTTATAGCTTCTGTCATTTTTAAAAAGTAAATGCTGTATAGTATAATACTGATTCTTAGCCTTAATGCTCGTAGCCCCGACTTTACGTGAGTGTATTAAAGCATCTGGCCAAAAAGTGCAAGTACGAGTGTATGTGAGATAGACGCAGGATCACACCTCACGGCCGCCCTAAGTAGAAAAATTTCATGTTGAAATAATCTAATCAATTATGTCATAATGGGTGACAGCCATTTTTTTTTTTTGTGGAATTTCAAGACGTGCGTAGAATGCTTTCTGGACGCGCATTGAGTTCTAAGTTCAAATATGAATTTATATGTAAAAATGATCAAAAAAAAAATAGTTTTTCACAAAAATTTTGATATTACCAATTGCGTTTCAATTAAATTACTTAATAATCCATAATCCAGAGTAAATTATCTTTCCAATAAGACAACAAAATCTATTATCGGTTGAAAAACATTCAAGTTATATCTTCCCCAGGCAATAAATGTGCCGCAGACCACTTGATTAAGAAAATCGAGCTCACATTTTTAAAGACAGTGAAATAGTTTACAGTAACAATATTTTTGAAATTTTCTTATTCCACGATGATCTCATGTAAAGTATTTTGTATCTCGTCTATTGTTATGCCGTTCTCAATTAATATCAAAACAGTACGTATTTTTTAGCACTATTTCAAAATCTCCAATTTTACTTTTTCAAAAATTTTGTTCAAGGAATTTTCCGAAATCAACGGTTGCGCTTTAAAGTCTTATTAACAAAATATATGTGATTAAAAATGCCGTATATTGTAGGTACCCTGTTCTTAATTTGGCAGCGTTTTTATTTCAGCGAATTTGAAGAAATTTGTGATTTTTCATATCTTTTTGTTGTTTTCTTATTTCAAATATCTTTTTTCAAAATATGATGCAACTTGATACACGTTTTCAATCCTGTAAATTAGGGTTAAATTGAAACACTTTAAGGTCAGAAGTCAAATTTAAGGATATTTAGATTTATTTAAAATAAAATATCGAAATAATATGTATTTGTGGAAGGATTTCGATAAAACTTGTTGATAATATCGTCGGTTGACAGGTAAAACTCACTAAGTGCAGATTTGAGCCAAAATGACTTAATATCACAAAATATTTTTTTTTTTGTATTATATTGGTTACAAAAATTATTATGTTCATTGAGCGATCCTATGCCCCAATTTTCCATTTTTTGTTTTTATTAACTACAATTTCGTATGTCCTTACGGCAGGAAAAAATCACAAACGTACTTAATGATTTTTACTTGTCAATGTTTTATACCTTAGACGCAGTTAATGAACTTAAGTTTAAAAAAAAAGATATTATTTGAAATCAAAGTAGGCTTTGATTTGAATTTCAACGGTATGACAAAAAGAAATTTGTCATTTCTCTCGGTGTCTTAAAGTGAGTTGAATTCTTGTGTAATTATAAATTAATAAAAACAATATTAATTATGAATAGATAAAGTAGAGGTAGATACTTAGCCGAATTGGCAATGAACAAACAAAGGTGTGATAAAACCCCTGATAGCAACGTAAGTACATAATGTATCTATGTAATGTAGGTGTTGTCGTGAAAGAAAATTGAGGGTGATATTCTTATAATTCAATTCATATACTACATACATACATAAATTCTTGGCCAATAGGATTTGTTTGATAATTATTATATAATATTAATTATTATTATAATAAACCTGATAGCGTGACTGAAACTACAAAGTTTGTTAATGCTTTAACTCAACAAGAAATATCTCCTACTGATGAGGAGCAAAGTGATGTGAACAAGAATAATGATGAGGAGACTGGAGCAATTGAATCTAATGTGAGTGGCAAATTCTTTTTAAATTTCTGTCCGCATAAATCTTAAAACATAAAATCCCTAAATCCGCTTGATTATGTGCAGATTCAAAACAACTCTTTTCGGCTTGTCGACTACGACTGCAGTTCTGATGGAGATTTCAGTGAAGATTCAAACGAAGATCAAACTTTCAAGCCAAACTTCCAAGAAGATTCTGATATTTCAGATTTTTCGGATTACATGGTCGAAACCAATAAGAAGGTTTTGACGAGACGAAAAAAAAATTACCCAGAAGCCTGGAAGGTTAATGTAGCTAAATGTCGTCGAGCTAAATGCCTTCCATATTCAACAAAAAAAAAGGACCATCCTGCTAAAGCTCCAAAGCATATTGACTGCTCTGAATGTAAGTTTAAATGTACAAATTATGTCTCTGAGGTGGAAAGGCAAGAAATTTGCAAATCGTTCTGGGGATTTTCTGACTACAACAGGCAAAAAGACTTTATAATAAAACATGCCGAAACTCAGCAACCAAAAAGAAGAAGAATTGATGTAAACAGTGTAAAATCGCGTAATGTGTCCAAAACATATTTTTTAGAAAATAGCACTGGCAGACAAAGAGTATGTGCAAAATTTTTTTAAAAGACCCTTTGCATCTCAAATGGACCTATAAACTATAAACACTGCAATTTCAGGTTCAAAATTTGGGTCATTTACTGGCAATGATAAAAGGGGTCGAAAAGTACCCGGAAATAAAATAAGTGAAACAGGAATTTCTTTGGTAAAAAGCCACATAGATAGCTTTCCTGTAATGGAATCCCATTACGTACGAAAGTCCACCAAGAAATTGTACCTAAATAGCAATTTGTCTATTTGGAAAATGTATGATATTTATCGTAATGATTTTAGCCCCAAACGCTACATTACAGAAATTGTCAGCGAAAAAACTTATAGAAGAATATTCTGTAATGATTACAACAATTCGTTTTTTAAACCAAAAAAAGACCTTTGCGCAACATGTGCAAAATATGACCAAGCTTCTAATGCAGACAAAAAAGAACTGGAAGAAGAATATACAATGCACCTTATGAGAAAAAAACAGTGTAGTGAAGCCAAAGAAAATGATAAGGTCAGATGCAAAACCGATCCTTCATTCACTACATGCACTTTTGATTTGCAAAGTGTCCTTCAATTGCCCTATTCCAGTGTGTCATTGTTTTATTACTCCAGAAAAATATGCGTTTACAATTTGACTATCTATGAAGCGGAGAAATTGCCCACTGTTACACTTGGAACGAATTGAATGGAAAGCGGGGGAGCAATGAAATAGGATCAATTTTATTGAAATTTCTCGAAACTTTACCGTTAACCGTGACAGATGTTTCACTATTCTGTGACACTTGTGGTGGTCAGAATAGAAACCAACAAGTAGCAGCTGTTTTAATGTACGCTGTACAAAATTTAAGCCACTTGAACAGAGTTGAACTTAAATTTTTAGAGTCAGGACATTCACACATGGAGTGTGACTCGATGCATTCCGCAATAGAGTCGGCTAAGAAAAATAAGAGTGCCTACACAATGACTGATTGGATTCGAATCTTTCATTCGGCTAGATCGATTAAAAAACATAAAATTCAATGCGAATACCAAGTTCATCTATTAAAATTCTCCGACTTCTACAATTTACAGGAACTAGCAAGCAGCACAATAAAAAATCGAAATCGAGACGAATTTGGCGACAAAGTATCATGGCTAAAAATAAAATGCCTAAAATTCGAAAAACAATTCCCGGCAACCTTTTTTTTATAGATACGATCATACATCTGATTATAAGAAAGTAAATGTTGCTGGAAGAGGTCGTCCAAAAAAAAAAAGCGCCACACTGAAGTCAGCTTACAATAATTTATTACCAATTTCATCGGCAAAAAAGGCTGATCTTGTTAAGCTTTGCGATTCAAGATTGATTCCAGAAGAAATGATTCCATGGTACAAGCAATTGCCAGTAGTTAACATGGGAAAGCATGAGCGCTTACCAGAACCTTCCAATGATGAAAGTGATTTAGAAGATGAATAACATTTTTTTCCTTTTTCCTAATAAATTATATTTTTTTTAATAAATGAAGTTACCTGAATAAAAAATTATAATTTTTTCGTTCTTCATTTTCTCTCAATTTTTTTTCGATTCCGGCAGGTAAAAATCGTTAAGGGTTTTATTTTGTATTGTCTTGAAAACTGTTGTAGTTAGACCGAAAATTTAGAAGCAATTATAATAAAGAAACTATTTTTTAATTTACTCTGCAAAATCGCATGGATCTTATGTATAATAGATTTTTTATACAAAATTTAACATTAAAACCTCAATATCTCTGAACTTGTCTGACTACACTTAGTGAGTTTTACTTGTCAACCGACGATATACTAATAATTCTAAAAAATAATATTCTGGAATTATGTTTTGAAATTTACCCGTGGGGTACTCTTTATGTCAAATTGAGTCTATATGAAAATCTATAAATATTTTCTTCATCAGGATTTTTTTTTAAATAAAACAAGAAAATCATAAAATTCCTCAAATTTATTCGTTATTTTATGAAACTATTTAGATTGATTAGCATTTATATTTAATACAGTATAAACAAGTAATACAGTATAAAAGAGAGCATGTAAAACTAATTTATTAATAAGATCTGAAAGTATTTGTCGTTTGATTTGCTACAATATCTATTAAGAAATAGTCGTACTAATCATTTATAATATCAAAAATAATACTATATTTGACAGTTATATCAGAGAACAGTTTGAAATTAAAAATTATTGTTGCTGTCAAATTTAAATACCACTTTTTGAATATAAGCCTGCGATATACCTTTATATGAATATAATAATTCTGAAAAAAAAATTAAAACTAGGGCACATTTTGAGTACACCACGGGTTAATTTAAAAAAGGCCAAAATATTATTTTTTGCAATTATTAAAATATTATCAACAAGTTTTATCCAAATTCTTCCAAGTAAATATTATTTCGATAATTTGGTCAAAGAAATGTAAATATCCCAAAAATTTTACTTTTGGCCTAAAAGGGGGAATATATATAGTGTTTCAATTGAACCTCAATTTACGGGATTGAGAACTTATACCAAGTGGTATAACAAAAGATATTTGACATATGAAAACACCAAAAAGATGTAGCCTAAAAGTTGGAAAGGTGTGAAAAATCACATGTTTTTTCAAATCCGCTGAATTAAAAATGCTGCCCTCGCCAAATTAAGATCAGGATAGCTACAATATTTAGTAGTTTTAATCACATGTACTTTGTTTATACGATCTTAAAGTCCAATCGTTGATTTCGGAAAATTTCTTGAACAAAATTTTTTAAAAAGTAAAATTGAAGATTTTGAAATAGTGCTAAAAAATACGTACCGTTTTGACATTAATTTAAAACGGCAAAACAATAGACGAGATATAAAATACTTTAGATTAGATCATCTTGGGATAAAAAAATTGCAAAAATATTGTTACTGTAAATTATTTCAATGTCTTTAAAAATGTGAGTTCGATTTCCTTAATCAAGTCGTCTGCAGCGCATTGATTGCCTGGGGAATTTGATATAACTTGGCCATTTTTTAACCGATAATAGATTTTTTTTATTATATTAGAAAGATAATTTACTCCAGATTGTGGTTTATTAATCAAGTTAATTGAAACGCAGTTACTAATTACAAAATTTAAAATTTTACATATAAATTTATATTTGAACTTTGAACTCAATGCGCGTCCAGAAAGCATTGTCCGATTTATCTCAAATGTTGCGCACTAAAGGTTTAGATCTAGTGTCATAATAATCCGAGCCGCACACCTCCAAATTTGACCAACAATTTTTTTTTTTTTTTCATACAAACAGCTCTCACCCTAATGTACATGCTTACCTATACTAATATAATAAAGAGGAAATGTGTGTTGGTTTGTGGAAGGCAATCTACGTTACTACTCACTTGATTTTAAAAATTTTATTTCCAGTACCCAGGATGGTCCTTCAGGATGGACATAGGCAATAAATATTTTTCGATATTTTTAGTGCGCATGGCAGCTCCCATATAAGGTAAACTTTTATTATCTAATACAGAGAGCCAGAGAGATTTGCAAATTTGTCTAAGGTCATCTATTATTAACGTGAGTAGTCGGACAAAAAATGGGCGGTATCGAACCAATAGGCTTGGCAGCTTCCATACAAAATAAATATAAAATGTCATATATCTGGAGTACTGTAATAATGAAAGGCTTGTGACTTTGCGTGAGCCCAAAAATTATTCATGTGATTAGTCGATCAAGAGATGGGCATGGTCGGAGCAGTGGAAGCAGCACCGCCTATGCAAATTAAATATATAATATTATATAAACATTGCACTATAAAAGGGAAAGCCTCGACATTTTGTTCGAATCCAGCAGCAGATATAAATATGAGTAGTCCGATTAAAATCGGGCGGGATGGGATTAGTGGTCTTGGCACCTCCTATACAAAAATATATGAAGTAATGCGAAAGCGACAATCTTGAAGCTTTTGACAAGTACATTAATTACCAGTATGAGTATTCGTAGAAAATATGGGCGGAATCGCCAAATTCAAAAATGCCAAAACCGAAAATCATGAGAAATAAAAATCGCCAAAAAAAAAGTCTTCAACACCAAAAATCGGTGAAATCAAAAGTCGCAAAAATCAAAATTCGTTAAAATCAAAAATCGCAAAATAAAAAAATTGCCAAATGATGTTCTAAAGTTAAGGCCATCGTTAATTCTCACCGGATTTGGTTTTGAAAATCCATTTTTTTGTTTTAATGGGCAGCTGTATGTATCTCACTCCAGCATAAGAACGCCGAAAAATTTTATAATTCTTCCAACAAAAGCATTAAAACAAAAAAGAAACAAATAAAATTATAAAATAAATTAATATAATTTTTTTAATTGCACAATACACACTTTGAAGGAAAAATTGATAACGACAATATACATGCCAATAAGTCTCGGAAAGTCGTAGCGTAGCACGACACCGTATACTAGTATATAATAAAGGGTATTCTTTTTAACCCCGATGGAACTTGAAATTTAAAAAAATAACACAAGATTAAATTTTAACCAAAAATAAGTAAGAAATTTATAGTCGGTATAGGCCGAATATACGATACCCAATAAATACCATGAGTTTAGTGACCATTCTCCTAGATCCAGAAAATAGACATAGAAAATAAGCAAAAACCAAATTTGAGTGGCATTGGTATTAATTTTTTTGCCTTCGGATTAGAAAAACTTCATATCGGCTGCTATATTTATATGGAGCTTAGGTCGAAGAATGGACCGATCCTGAGCGTAAGATCGCTCATTTATTCAAAAAAAAAAAAAAAAACATACACAAACCAAATTTGAGAGAAATGTGTGCAATATTTTTGTATTTTGATAGATTTAAGTGGAGATCGGGAATAAGCTTCATATGGGGGCTATGACTAAGAATTGCCCTATAGAGTTTATTTTTCGATTACAAATCCAATTTGACCGAGGTCTCTAAGATAATTTGAATAATTTTGCTATTTAAGTCGATCTCATAGGGGTCATTTGTATGGGTACTAGGTCTGAACATGAAGCGATTTTCACCAATAGTCAGCAGAAAGAAGCCCATATTCTAAATTTCATCAAAACATGTTCATATTTGAGACCTGTAGTTTGATTACCATGTTTACATGGACACACAGACGGACGGACGGATATCACTAATTCGAATCAGAAAGTGATTCTGAATCGATCAGTATATTAAAAGTTGGTTCAGGTCAAATATTTTTGGTAGTTTAAAACAGCAGCAAAAAATCATTATACCCTGACCACTATTCTAAAGATCAAGACATGGCATTAACATTTCAAAATGATTTTGGGAATTATGCCACTTTTTCGAGCACTGCCGTATGTCACGAATGACACGAACTATATTGACAGGTCCATTTCTCGAAATCAACTTATGGCCAAATTTTGATTTCAATAAGTCGATGGTTGCGGCACATGGTGCCATTGTGTTGAAACCACATCTGGGCTGGATCAATGTAATCCATATTTTTAAACAAAAAATCAATGATCATGATGCCGTAACGATCGCTATTGACTGCAACGCCAGGTCCGGCGCCATTTTTGAAGATATAAGGTCTGATAAGACCACCAGCGTGTTAACCAAGCAAAACAGTGTATTTCTCTGAATGTAATAGAGTCTGCAGGATCTGTTGTTTGTTTCACTCCGTGTATGACAATTTTGTTTACATTTGGACAGTTTCCAACTGCTCAAGAGCACAATCGAAAATTTTTCTACGTAGTGGACTGACAGAGTACCAATTCGGTAAATTTTGATCTTCTTCCACTTTTTTCGTTTACAGCGCACTGTGGTTTTTTTCCGTTTTTTTTTTGGCATTAAGTCAATTTTTTTTTTATTAAATATTTTAAAATTTTGTTGATTTTTAACTTTTAAACACCCCAGTTAGATTAAAAAAAAATATTTAACTTAAACATGTGGAGCAATACTGTTTTGTTTGCGCGCTGTTAAAGTCAGCTGATTATGTACAACATGTTTTGTGTGAAATTGGCGTGAAAAATTTTGCAACTTTGTTTGTTTGTTCTGCCGAAAGTTAAAACAAAAGTGGAAAGGATTAATATGGAAAACGATTGTCCAGGTATGTAAAACTATAGTTTACCAATGTTTGTATTGTTATGTGTTTCTGTCCCATTGCACCGTGTGTTGTATATGTGTATTTTTAGAATGTGTTTAACAAGTGTAGTTGTGTTTCGTGGATCAGTACTTTTGCATGGCAAATCGTTGCAAAAAGTTGTAAGTGAGAAGTTATTAACCAAAGTGTGCAAATTAATATGAAACTAATCCTTTTTGTTCGAATCCACACGTTTTCAAAAAAATCATATTTTTCTAGTACAAAATGTGTTTAGTCTTGCTGAGCTGGTTGACATTTGGAGCAACAACGATCGCACAAGAGACGCCATACAACAGCACATATTGGAAAGTATCCCACAAAAACATTTAAATAAAGAGAACACTAAGTTAATAAATGAAAAAGTGAAAGCCTTCGTCAATTATATAAAAAAAAAACACTTGCCGAAGTATAATTCAACTCTGGAAAGCTTTAAGGAAAATCACTCAAAATGACTTGACAAAAGCATATTCATAGAAATCACTGGTCATTATGCGTTAGCAAATAAAGTGGGTCGCCCAAAATGTGATTACGAAAGCGCTGGTCCTCGTCTGAAAAGAAAATTAGACGCGGAACTTCCCGAGGAGAATAACAACTTATCTCCCTTACTCATACGTGCTGCCACAGTTTCAGCTAAAAATCAAATGAAAAAGATTTAGCTGTTGTTTTGAAAGCAGCTGGGAGTTGTGAGAGTATTAGTGAAATAAAAAAGAAGCTTTTTGCGGATGAGCCCAAACAAATGTCAGCTGACAGTGCACTTGCATTTTTATTGGATTCACAAAAAGTCAGTATATAAATATACAACGAAATACAAAAACTCACGGATATGATATATACCCAGCATATCCGGCCGTACTTAATTCTAAATTAAAACTCAGGTCAAAAGGAATTGAATATTTTGAAAATAAGGCACATGTATCATTACAAAATCTTTTGGATCATACGTCTTCCCGCATTCTCGAAATGCAACACGAGGTCCTAGAAACACTTCCCAGAGTTTGTACAAACAGCGTCTCCAGATCCACGATAGTCCTTCAATTGACAATTCACTGTTCGTTACTACAATTGTCCCATTGAAATTGATAAATGAGACGCAACAAATTATTTGGCTCAATAAGGCTCCGCAATCTTAGATTTTGCCGGCCATTAGCTGAAAAGGAAATATATTTGTATAAATTTAAAGAAAAATATTTATATGTCGAATATACTGAACACATGACACTAATATATGCGAAAGTTTTGAACGTATTGTCAGGAACCAACTCTTGTCAGTCTTGCCTTATCTGTGGAGCGAAGCCAAAACAATTGTTCGACATTAAAGATATAAACTCAAAGGATTTCATGGCTAAGGCGCACGCTCTTCACTACAGAATCAGTCTTAAAACGCTTGGATCCGCTTTTTCGGATTTATTTTAAAAATCTCATATAGAATTGAGCTTAAGAAGTGGCATGTCAAGGATTGCGATAAGCTTAAACTAAAAGCACGAAGAAGACTGTTACAATTAAAAATGATGAAAGACATGGGCCTAAATGTGGACAAGCCTCTTTCAAATGGCAGTGGAAACTCCAATGATGGCAACACAGCGAGAAGAGCATTTTCCAGTGAAGCTTTACTGTCATCAATTCTTGATTTTGATTATGATATTCTACAAAGTTTTCCTACCATTTTAACAGCAATTAACTGCGAGTACGATATAAACTCGGAAAAGTTTAAAGTCTTCTTGCTAACGTTTTTGTGGCATATCAGAAAAAGTATCCTTGGTACCCCATGTCTCCCACTGTTCACAAAGTCTTAGCACATGGGCACCAAATAATAGATACTTGTTTAGTTCCTGTAGGCTGCCTTGGAGAGCATGCATCTGAATCCCGAAATAAATTATACAAGAGCGATAGAAGGGGCCACGCAAGAAAATGCAGTCGATTAGACAATAGTACAGACGTTTTTAATAGATCTATCGATAGTTCTGATCCGTTGCTGTCCAGTACCTATTTAAAAGGACAACCAAATACAATAAAAAAAACCATACCAGCAGAAGTTATACAAGCACCACATTTAGAAATTCAAATTCAGAAATTCAATAAATTGAGTATCTTCTATAGTAAGTAACATAACCAAACTTATTTAAGATTTTGTAAACTATATCTTTACTTTCAGAAAGAAGGACTAATCACCAGACAATAATAGGAAATAAATACTGATATTTAAATTTGTATAATTATTATTTTTTTTTCGTCGAATATAATAGAAAATTTAAAAATAATACTTTTAATGGAAACCTAGTTGCATGTTGGCCAGATCGGTATAGTGCAACTATATGAAATAGTACCCCAAATCTAATGAAACTTGGTAGGTCATCTTAGGAACATAAAAAATTTACACAAATCAAATTTCACTTCGATAGCTTTATAACAAAAAAGTTGGGGCAAATCAGCCAGAGTCGGCTATATGGCAGGTATATGAAATAGTGCCCCAAATCATATGAAACTTGGTAGGTCATCTTGGGAGCATAAGAACCAAATTGCAATTCAATAGCTTAAAAATTAGAGTTTATGCCAAAATAAACGGGAAAAAACCACTGTGCAGCGGTGATATTCTGGTCAGTAAGAACATTCCTTCTACATATTGGTGTTATTGCATCATTTAGTGGTGCATCATTTATTGATGCAATAACATGGATGGCTTCCTCAAATGGACGATTATGTGCGCCATAAAAACCACGAATCCATCTATAAGTTGCCCGAATCGACGACTAATTTTCAAAGAAAAATTGCACAATTTGCTAACGTTGTTTAAGCTTGAAGCTATTCAAGACGATTTGCAGGACCATACTGATTATAAATTTCAAAAAGTGAATGCAGTATGGAAGTCCAATTGACAACTAGCATTTTTTAAGTTCTACCGAAGCAAAAAAAACCCCCCTATATAAGCACTGATGCAGAAACCGGTTTGATTAAAAATACGGAGTAGTTATGATTTGTAGAATCATGCGATTTCTTCTTCTGAGCCAAATTGCATTTTCTAAGCAAAACAAACACATAAAAGAATTAAAAAAAAAATATTGCCCATAAATTCCATATTGATACATGCGAAAAAATTTGGGATGGAGGTTTGAGGATGAAGATAAAGGCGATAGTTTGAAAGGAATTATGTGCCAGCCTGCAACATTTTATTTGAAGATGCCCTATTATACATACTATTTTAAAAAAGTAATAATGTTTGGCTTATCGAAAGTTATTAACACTAAAATAGAATTACTAAATTTATTATGAAATATTGAATTATATCGAGCTAAACTGTTTTTTTCGGGCTAACATCTTCGGGCACTGCCGTATATTCTTTTTAAAGTCATGTAATGTCATTTTAAGATTTTTTAAGAATATATTTAAATAATATTTATTTTAATAATTATTTTAACATTTCATACCGAGCACATAATTTCAAATAGAAAATTTGTTTGTTTCTCCTGAAAACTTTGATTTCCTGAAATACATGGTTATACAGCAAAATCACAATATTTTGCTTTATATCGAAATAATTTTCACAAGCTGTAGATACAGTCGGAATAGTAAACTTACTTCCGAAAAACTAATATTAAAAATTTGTTGTTGCAATTTTTGCGTAAATCTTTTAGTATCCTGTCCCGAAGTAAGTTAGTTAACAACATCATTAAGTTCATGCTGATGATGATGACGATGATAAAAATATTGTCGTTCTATAGGGATAATTCTAAAAGTGATGGTTGAAAATAAAAAACAAAAAAATAATGAATGTTGCACATTCACCAGGCATATAATGTGTGAAGTTTTTGTAGTGGCTGTTTTTTTTTTTTTTTTGTAGTTTTTCTCTACGGCTTTGTGCAGTTTTAGCACAACAAAGTTTTATGTTTTTTGTCACACTATTTTCACGGTTAGAATGTGACTGTGACTGTGACTGTGTGACAGTAGTAGTTGTTAGACTTGTGTTTCAACTATGCTGTGTCAGCAACAAACTTGTAGAAAATTTAACTTTTTCAGCAACTTAAGTAGCAGCGCCAGAGGCGTGACTTTAAATCATGTTTTTATATGACAATATGCTTCAGCATACATACACACATACATATAAGTGGCTACAACTAAACAGAATGGCTGTAAGTAAGTATTTTCGTAATATGACTCTATGTGTATTACAGGAGCATTCAAAAAATATGTTGTCAACGAACACGCGCTGTCAATCGTACTAGCAGGGAAGGTTCCCTTATAACAGAGTTGGTTATGTTTTGTGTATTTTTAAGGGAAATAGTTATTCAGAAAATTTAAACTCATAAACCCTTAATGTTAGAGTCAACGGAGATCTACACTGGATAATGCCATAGAAAGGTCAACCAATTTTAAAAGTTTGATTTAAATAATTTTTATTGCTACTGTTTCAAAGAAAAGTGTATGAAAATATGACAATTTTTTGTTAGATGTATTTTTGAATATTTTTAATGCCCCTATTTGTGCAGTAAGAAAGGAAATAAAGGCAGTGTCATGTCTGTCACATTATAGAAATCTTCCTTTTATTAAAATTTCTTCCAGAATTCATGTTTTTTATACGATTTATTAATAAGCTAGCTCATATATTAACTATAAATCACAATTTCTTATTTTTCATGCAAATAACTTCAGTGCTTTTCTAGTTTTACAAACTCCACAAACTGCTTTTTGCCCCCAATTATTAATAACATTAGATTAGATTAGATTAGATAGAAAAGCCTCTACGCACTGCGACCAGTTTGATCTTTTGTGCAGCCCATGATTGTCCTAAAGATTAAGGCTCCTTATAAAGCCAATTACCCAATTTGGCCTTAAATTCCATATGTCCCGGGGGATACAGTATTTTCTCCGAATGCAAGGATTCTCTTACCATTTAGTCTTGAACATTCACAGAGAATGTGTTCTGCTGTTTCCACCTCCTACTCGCAGAACCTACATGTGTCTATAGCAGATTGTTCTTTCTTTCGTAGATATCTAAGATTGCAGTGTCTTGTAAAGAATCCCGTCAAGGTCCTTAAGTCCTTTTTATCAAGGGTAAGTAGTTTTTCCGATTGAACACTGGATGGAGTTATGAATCTCTTGGCCTGCCGTTGACCTGGAATTTGGTCCCAGTGTTCGGCAATTTGTGATTTTCTCCACTCCCTTATTTTTTCTTTTATGTGTCCGATGAAAGGACGACGGCCCCTCGATTGGCTAAGCAATCGGCCCTTTCGTTCCCTACATGTCCTTCATGTCCCGGAATCCAGCATAGAGTTACTTTGTTGCATCTCATAATTCATTTAGCCCTTCGATGCACTCCCACACCAGAATGCACGTCACTTTGTAGGCCATTATTGCCTTTAGTACGGCCAGACTGTCGGATAGTATATAAATTAGTGCCCTTTTTGTCTTTCTTCTGAGACATTCAGTCACGCATATAAAAATAGCGAAGACCTCCGCTTGGAAAATGGATGGGTATTTACCCATGGGTAAGGCGCGTTGAAAATTGGGACCAAATATGCCCGCGCCCGTGTCCCCATTTGTTTGTTTTGAGCCATCTGTGAACCACACATGAGAACCTTGCTCCGGTTCCCAGGTCCCACTGGTCCATGTGCTCCGTTCCAATATCATGGTTTCAAATTCCCTGATGAATATATTTTTTGGTAACATTCTGTCCGTGACTCTCGCCACCGGGTCGTGGATGAAGACCCTCGCGGCTCTCATGTGACCTTTTAGGTCACCGTCCTTCATGCTACCAAAATTCTGAAGTCGTACGGCATCATGCACGCATCTTCACTGATCGAAATATGCAATGGTGTAATGTTAAGCATGATGCCGATAGCATCGGTTGGACACGTTCTGTTCGTCCTGGTGATACCAATACAGGCAATGTGGTACACCTTGTTCAGGATTGCTTTCGCTTTGGTTTGCTCAACCTTCGGCCACCATGCAAGAGCAGAGTAGGTAATCATTGATTTCATAATAGCTTCAAACGCATGGGCTTTAAACCCCATGTTCTACCAAATAGTCTTTCACAGGCATATAAATCCCTGGTGGCCTTTTTAGTAATTTGATCTAAGTGGCTGTTCCATGTGAGATATTTATCCAGGGTGATTCCAAGATACTTGACCTCGTCCGACAACCTTATTGTCGAGCCGTTCAGACTTGGTTCCATAAGGTTGAGCCTCCCTCATTTAGTGAAGGGCATCAGTATGGTTTTTGATAGGTTCATAGATAACTCTTTTCTCTGACACCAATTGAGGGTATAATTCAGAGCCTGTTCCACACGCTCCGATATTGTGCTCTCGTCAAATCCGGAGACAGAGATAACAAGGTCGTCTGCGTAGCCTAAAGCCTTGAATCCTAATTCATTAAGTTCTCCCAGCAGCTCATCTATGACCAATGTCAAAGCAGTGGCGATAGAACGCCTCCCTAAGGACAACCCCTAGTGGCACTTATGGTCCTAAATATGCTGCCTATATTCAGTGTGATGACCCTAGAGCTGAGCGTCTCTAGCGTCCAATTAATTATGATTGGAGAAATATCCTTTCTCAACATTATCGAAAGCGCAGGGAGATATTTGTTTGGCATCAAGCGCCTTTTCTATCATTGTGACAACATTATGGACAGCTGATCCCGTGGATTTACCAGGAATAGGTTTACGTGCCAGGTAAGTGTCCGTGATATGATGGTCCAGAACTTTTTCCATTGTCTTTAGGAAAAAAGAGCTTAGACTAATCGCTCTATACGATTTAGGTAACTGTTCAGAAATAATAATAACATTAATACCTTCTTTCTTTTTCTAATAGTATATATGTTGGTCAGGTCCGACTGCAATATTTTGTATAATTTTATGAACAATGAAAAACTTTTACTGTATAATATTGGATTTGAAAGATCACTGAATGTCATTTCTGTCACTATGGAATTAGCGTACCGTCATATATCAATAGATTCGTATTGTACTGCTCTTTCAGAATCTGTAGAGATCTTAAAAAAACGATCTCGTACCCACAGTTATTTTTCAACGAAAAGATAAAAGATCTGTTGAAACTCTTAAAAATAAAGTTTTATTTCGCCGTCATAAAATAAAACGGTTTTGAGGCCTTTTATTTTTGTCGCCTAAAATAAAACTCATTTTGCTTATTTTCTTCTTTTTTATTATTTATTTATTTATTTATTAATTTATTTATCTATTTGATATTTATTACAATTCAAATTATAATGAATCTTAAAGTTAGAGCACTAGCAACTTAGGCTTTCGCCTTTCTTCTTTTTTAACATTCTCTTTTCTTATTAAGTCTACTTCATAAAATGTGTGTAGTAATTTATTTAATTTAACGAACACAACTTTTTCCAAATTTTCGGCGGAAAGATTTGAACGCAGGTCGCTCAGTACCAATTTCAAAGCAGAGAATGCTCTTTCCATGCTTACCTGGGTTGCAGGAACACACTGCGCTTCAGTAAATCTTTAGTAATCGTGTTTCAATAATCCCTAACAACCAGTTGCAGTGAAAGAGCAGCATATTTATGTGATTGTACTGAGAAAACGGAGATGTCTCGAAGAATATCGCTAGATACAGAGAGGCTTTTATCCTCTTCGCCGAATAATCTCACCAATCAAACCCTTATCCTGTGTAAGTGGGTCAAAACCAAAAAAATTACTTTTATTTCGCTTTATCTTGAAAAGTTATTAATATATTTTTCTGAAATTTTGTTACTTTTAATCATTCGAGAAGATGTATAAAATACAAAAAAAAAAAATAGTCCTATCACCTAACAGAGCGTCCCCATTAAAAAAGTAGCGTATAAGGTGTAAGTGGGTCAAAATTGCCCAATACAAATTGCACGATTATTTTTACGTTCATATGTATTTCTACTTGTACATTCATTTTTTTTTTTTTCAAATTACGTGATATTTGAATTTTTAAATTCAATGAAAGAGACTTTGCAGTTTGCAATTTTGGAATAAAACTAAGTAGGTCGTTCAAATTTTTGCCAAAATATTTTTTTTACTACTGTTATTTTAGAAATAAGAACTAAATTCAAGGAAATCATTTTTTACATATATTATTGAGAAATTTAGTTTAGTAAGAATATTAATTTAGTTCGAATACAATTTCAAAGCGTGCGGTTGTTGTAAAAAGATTAAAAATGTCGCGATTGAACGAAAATTAAATTCATGATTTGTTATGTGAATCAGAAGATGATGAAATAGCTAACGATCTGTCAACAGATGAAGATGATGGTGTGATATCAGATATTGATTCCGTATATAATCAAAATGTATCAGATTTGAGTGAAAGTGATAGTGATGAAACCAATGATAATGAAATCACAGAGAACTTTAGCTCTAAAGACGGAAAATACGTTTGGACAGACCAGATTCCAAATATAGGTAATGCTGGAAGACGTGCAGCTGAAAACATTATGGATACTAAACCTGGACCAACTCTTTACGCAATTACGAGAATGACATCTATAGAATCATCCTTCGATTTGCTTATGCCCAAGGAAATCGTTAAAATTATCATAGATATGACTAATTTAGAAGGTAAATTTTAAATTTACATTGGAATATGTTTTTTGCGATTTGGGCACTTCATATTTATTTTTGTAATTTAGGAGTTTCTGTATATGGCGAAAACTGGAAGCCAGTTGACGAGATATCAATGGCTGGTGCAACTATGCCTCTTTGTAGATTTCAAAACATAACAAGAGTAATCCGTTTTGATAAAAGAACCGATAGAATAGAAAGACGCGCTCGTGATAAACTTGCTCCAATAAGAAACCTTTGGGATCGATGGGAATATAATTTACGGCAACTGTATAATCCTGGTCCATGCGTTACAATTGATGACCAATTAGTTACATTTCGAGGAAGATGTCCCTTCAAACAATTTATACCGTCAAAATCCGGCAAATATGGGTTAAAAATTTGGGCTCTTTGCGATTCGGACACTAATTATGCATGGTCAATGCAGGTGTATACAGGTAAGGACAGAAATTGCCAACCAGAAAAAAATCAAGGACGTCGCATAGTTTTGGATTTCGTAAAGGATTTAAAAAGTAGAACTGTCACCTGTGACAATTTTTTTACTTCCCATGAACTTGGAATTGAGCTGTTAAAAAGAAAACTTACAGTTGTTGGTACCGTTCGAAAAAACAAAACCTTCCTTCCAGCTAAGTTCACCGACCTAAAAGGAAAACCACAACATTATTCGCAATTCCTTTTTGATGTAACCAACAATACCACAATTGTGTCATATGGGTTAAACCATCTGAACTCAACTTAAAATATGGCTGTTTTTTACATCACTGTTTCCAAATTGGCTGAATTTTGGCAGGATTAAAGTGTATCCGAGAAATAAGAAAAATCCTAAATTTAAGTTCACTGACGCATCCGGATCCGGAAATATGAGGTCCTGAATATCGGGAAAAACTATAAAAATGTACAAAGTTGTACTTACTTAATTATCATTTTCTTGATTAATATTATAGTGACGCAACTTATCAAGGTCGCATTTGAAAGGTTAATTAATTACCTTTAATTTGATATACAACATGATTTTTTTTTTGGCAAGGTCCAAGGTCACATCTCTTGACCTATAATTCGGGAGGCTATAGCTGTAAAAACGACAATTTTAAAAATCTGAAAAAATATATGTTTAAGATTGGTTCCTTCCCTAAAGTTGCAAAAAATTTCAGACTGGGGGTATGCTTGGATCCAGAAATATTTATCATAGAGTAAAGGTAGATATTTAACAAGTGAATTATTATTATTATGAATGCTGTTGTTGTTGGCGTTGTTGACATTATTATGATGAATGCTGTTGTTGTTGTTGTTGTTGGCGTTGTTGACATTATTATGATGAATGCTGTTGTTGTTGTTGTTGTTGTTGTTGTTGACATTATTATGATGAATGCTGTTGTTGTTGTTGTTGGTGTTGTTGACATTATTATGATGAATGCTGTTGTTGTTGTTTAGTTTTATTATAAATGTTTTCAATTACAAATTTGCTATCAGCGGAATAAATTTTAGCTTGTAATTGTGTTTTTGAAATTGGTATGAAGCTGTGCTGCTTTTGAGTTCCCGGAATTGTACGTAATCCTATAAATCTATCAGTTAGCAATTTCTCTTCTTCTTCATAATCTTTTTCCGTTAAATATGCAAAGTTGCAGTTCTGAAGAGTTTGCTGACACCAATTATACAAGTGGAGAGGAGTAGTTATCTGATCTTCGAATGGACGTTGCAAGCTGGCTCTTCGTGCTTCACGCTTTACCGTTCCCCCAAGACCATCACTAGGTCCTTTGCCGTGACTGGTAGCAAAGAAATGCCACTCAGCGGAACAATTAAAATCTTCGCTATGATGGCATAAATTGGCAAAGTTTTTTTTATTTTTAAATTGAGCGGAAGAACCGTCCGAAAAATAAAAAATTTTCTTTGGTATTTTCAAAAACTTGTTTTTTAAAAACTCATTTAGGTGGCGATGAAATAAATGAACTGCTGTGGTATTATGTATTAGACAGTCTGATATTATTATAAAATTTGTAGTTTCTAATTTTCCATTTGATTTGTAATAAATTGCTATTGGGTATAGTGTGGCCTGGCTATTATTCCATAAAAAGCCTTGCACAGAATCCTGAACCACAAAAGTTGCATTTTCGGAGAGGTCGCAAATTACTAAATACTCATTTTCTTCCAACGCAGACTTTTTGTGAGCCATAAATGCACCCTGCTCTTTAGATACGAATGAATGGGGTAGAAGAGTTTGCAGTTTTTCGCATAAAGAATCCAGAAAAGAATCAGTTTCTTTAATAATAGTTTCCAAAGAGTCTCTATCTACACTTATCCACTGTTTATATATGATTTCATCAATTTCATTTTCTAATAATAATCACCAAGTTTCTCTTTAAAATTTTGTATATCTGGACACATGCTACATCTGCCAAGGTAGCAATTTGGTGATGGGGGATTGCATATAAGTCTTTTTAAACAATCTTTATAAGTTTCCAGCACAAAATCCTGCACATTTTCTGTCAATTTTTTCAGGTTTATTGCGTGGAGCATTAGTTTTGTATTTTGATGTATTTTACAAACACATACATTATGGCTTCCTGACGCATCTGCTAGAACCACATTTTTTGGCCGAAGTTCACAAAATTTAGAAATTCCAATAGTTATCCCTTCATGTTTTTCTTTAAATAAAGCATAAACTTCTCGAAGATTTCCGAGTAAAAGTCTTTTATTTTTTTTTTTACTTTTACACCATTTTCTGTTATTGACACGTAGTCTTTACATCCTGGTAGACATCTGCTGACATCATCAGTTTCATAAAAGATTTTCACCACATCAACAGTTTCTAATGGCAATCGTTTTCCAAGTTTTGGATTCGGTGTACTCAATACGCCTTCTGTCTCAACCAAGTTTTTTACCTTTCGTGCCATGAAATTTGTTATTTGAAATTCCTCCTCCATTCTTTTCAATGTCCAGCTTTTAGGTAAAATAGTTAAAAGTTGAATTTTATCACTGTTTTTAGTTATTGATTTAAACTTCTCTTTTAGTTGTTCGATTATTTCCGATTCTGGGCATACGTGAGAGGTTGAAGGTGTTGAATTTGGGAAAATGTTGGTTTTAATTGATGTTGTTATTTTTTCTAACTTTCTAGTTGTATACCCTTTTAATGGAATTTTTCTCGAACATATTGGAGATTCTTGTAAATATGTTAAACTTTCGTTTAACTTAGAAATTCGAACATCTCCCGAAACTGATGCTTCACTTTCCGAGTCTGAAGTCTCGTTTTCTGGCTCGTTCATAGATTGAATATTATTGTTTACACTTCCTTTTAATTTATAAAGTTCTCTTCTGCATATATCACATATTTTATTTGATATTGAAATGTTATTACTAATTCCAGTCATCCATTGCTGAACTTTTCGAAGTCCTCTTGCATTCCGGACATGCGTGCATAGCCCGCCGACGCTCACGAGCACAACCAACCACATTCATAAACAGTAACAGTAACAGCACCGACTTTTTAAATATCTACCTTTACTCTATGATAAATATTTCTGGATCCAAGCATACCCCCAGTCTGAAATTTTTTGGAACTTTAGGGAAGGAACCAATCTTAAACATATATTTTTTTCAGATTTAATTGTCGTTTTTACAGCTATAGCCTCCCGAATTATAGGTCAAGAGATGTGACCTTGGACCTTTCCAAAAAAAAAAAATCATGTTGTATATCAAATTAAAGGTAATTAATTAACCTTTCAAATGCAACCTTGATGAGTTGCGTAACTATAATACTTTTCAAGAAAATGATAATTAAGTAAGTACAACTTTGTAAATTTTGACCTTTTTTTACGATTTTCAAGACCACATATTTCCGGATACAGAAGCGCCAGTGCCCTCAAACTTTGCATTTATTTTAGTTCTGTTATAATCTGCCTTCCTACGAAAAATCATACAATTTGGAGAAGTGTACACCCATTGGTTGATTTGACATGGAATTACCCATATGTACCAAAAAAGAATCGTGCTGTCATTCTATATAGTACTTTACATCATAGCGCTGAAATTGTTTCTGATACCAAGAAACCCGAAATGATCCTTTTTTTACAACGGAACGAAGTACGGCGTAGATACACTTGATCAATTAGTCCGCAACTATACTTGCAAGCGTCGATCAAATAGGTGGCCACAATCCTTATTTTACAACATGTTGGACATTTCCCCATATAATGCTTTTGTTATCCATACTGCCATTGACGCAGAATGGAACAAACAAAAACACTTTCGACGTCTTTTTTTTTTGGAAGAATTAGGTAATGCCCTTGTCCATGATGAAATATCACGTCGTTCCACAATGCCGAGAAGCAGTTTTGCCAAGTCGACTGTACGAAGTTTGCAGAAGGAGGATAAAGTGGTTGAGAAGAGCGGTCTAAAGAGGGGCCGATGCTATATATGCCCCCAACGTTCATCCAGTACAAAATATTCAAACAAATGTACGAACTGCAATAATTCTATTTGCAAAAGCCATTCAAATGTAATATTTTCATGTGAAAACTGTAAAAATGATACATAATTTAATGTTTTTATAATAAATTACTATTGGGCAAAATTGACCCACTTACTTATTTTTTTTTTACACGGGATAAGGGTTAATCAAATACCGATCATTATCCGTTGTAAATTTGGGTATGATTTTATTTTCTGACGGGAAAAATAAAAATACACAAACGAGTTCTCTTTTATGACGGCAAAATAAAACTCCCTCTTTAAGAGTTTCATCTGACCTTTTATTACGTTGAAAAATATGTGTGGAGTTGAGACCGTTTTTTTAAGATCACTATATAATATTGATAAAAAAAATTTTTTGATATCACTTGTAATCGCTACGGTCCCTGGTATTTTTATATTGAAAATAATACTACTGTTCAGCAACTTTAACGAATAAAATATTTGCGAAAAATGAATTTAGGAACGAATCTTCACCAATAACGAAGATGTCATGGGGGCACCAGCAGATGTCGGTGAATCTTTTCAATGTTATAGAATGTGAAAAAGTAAGTGCCCCATATATATGTCTTAGCAGTCCGATCTCATATTTCGAGGCAAAAAATTGGCCGTTTGTTTTATTGTTTTGTACATCGTATGAAAGGCGAAATATAAGACATGCCTGAACATGTTTAAATGCTCGTATTATTTAACTCAACCTAAAACTTGTGTGGTGCTAGATATGAATTTTAAATTAAAACTCACATTACAATTCTTTTTGTTGATGATGGCAACACTGTGTATAAAATATAAGCAATATAAAACCTATCAATAATATTATTTTTATGATTACATAATCAATTGGAAAACCATACTCCCATACAAAAATAAACGTAAAAATAAATTTTGAATATGCATGGCAGACCATATCAGTTATCCAATTTCATTTTTCTTTAAAATAAGAACTCATAACTTGTTTCATTCGTGTTTCTTTAGTCAAGAGTAACAACCCGGCGGTTAATTGTGGAACCCTACTTCATTCCTCGTCTGGCTTAGCAGTGGAAAATATGATCAACCCAATCTTTCAGTACATTTACGACAGTATGGTGCTGTATTTTACCGATAATTGTACAAATTTCTTTTTTGAGTGTCTCAGTTGACGTAATACTCACCTCTTAAAGCTTCCCACAAATAATAGCGCAACAGGGCCAAATTTCGTTGACCAATGCCCAAATCGGCTAATAACACGATCTTCAAACTTGTGGTCAAGTGCTACATTCCATTGAAACGAAATGTTGTTCAGATCAAAATCTTCGAATATGGGCCACAACTAATCAGTTATCATTACTCGTAGCATTCATCGTTCATTGAAACGAATTTTCCATCAGCATCTTCGCAGAATAAAGGCGCGATGATGTCTGTCGCCGGTGTAAAAACCAAACCAAACACTGCATCGTTCAGGGTGCATTGGTTTTTCAGCAATCATGTGTGAATTTTCTGTGCCTTAGAAGTGAAAATGAAATTAATTAATTTTTAACACTTTTAATTTGGTTTTAAAAAAATTTTGAATTTTTTTTTTTTCTTTTTTCCCAAATAAAATTTATTTTTATACCGAGCTGTTCATTTTCAAAAAGAGTATTTTTTGGGTTTTCAGAAAACATTTCTTATATGAGATACGCTATTATTCCAGTGTACCATTGATTTTAACTCTTTTCCTTATTAAAGTTTTGTCGGAATTTCTCCGAAGCACGTTTATTTGCATCATATAAATAAAATAATTATTTCAAAACCCCACACACAAAAAAAAACTCATGGAATGTGATGAAAATGTTTTCAACTTTAACAAATTGATTAAAGCCATAATTTTTTTGGTCTCTATACTATAAGTTCTCAGATATGCAGTATTGCTGTCATGTTCTTAAACTATTGGGCAATGAGACTGGAAATTGGCAATTTCTTTAAAAAATGTTGAAAACTCTTTTTTTAAGTTTTAAAACATTTTCTTAAGCCAAATTCAAAAAGATGGACCTGGCACTTTACGGTTTTATTAAATGCATGTTATAGATTAACTGTGTGAATTTTTAGGTAAATCCGTCTGCTATAATTTTGTTTACAAAAATTTATTTTTTGTGGATTTCGAGAAAAGTGAGATTTTTATGAAATATGCAGTAGATGTACTCTTTCAAAATAATTTGTATCAAAAATTAATCAGTTTTCTACTTTGAAATGTGTCATTTCATCGTTGAAAACTATGTGTTAGGGAAAAAATAATTTGTCATGATTACGCCATTTGGAGTTGGCCACAAAAATTTTAGCACAATGATTTACCCAAAAATTCGCATTGATATTAATGAAAACCGGTAATATGATATCGAACAATATTGTCGTAAGATCAAGTGAAACCATGTGTGCTTGTTGGTTTTTTTTTTTTGTAGCTTGTAGACGGCTAGACCATAGGACTGACTTTTCTGCAATTTTTAATGAGTCTTACTGTGAATCTGGAAGGAACAACAGGCTATAAACTTTTGTCACATCATTAGTGGGCATGACACCTCCCCAACAAAGAGAGTTTTTAATATCATTTATATTAAGTACAATAACATGGCGAAAATGGTCGGGATCGGATAAGTGGACGTGGCACCTCCCACACAACGTTAAATATTCAATATCATATATTTCAAGAACTCTCACAGAGACAGTTTGTCGTATTTGCATGAAGTTATCTATTATTATTGTGAGAAGTTGGACTAAAAATGGGCAAGATCTGACCAATGGGCGTTGCACCCCCATACAAAGTATATATTAAATGTCATATATCTGGAGTACTTTAATAGTAAGGGCCGTGGGACTTTGCGTGAGCTTAGTTATTCATGTGATTAGTTGGGCGTGGTGTCGCCCATACAAAGTAAATATATAATTTGTTATACCCTATACCACTATGTGGTTTGGGTATAATGACTTTGTGCTGCTGTTTGTAACAACCAAAAATATTTGACCTAGACCCATCTTTAATTATACCGATCGAATCAGAATCACTTTCTGAGTTAATTTAACAATGTCCGTCCGTCTGTGTGTCCATGTAAACCTTGTAATCAAACTGCAGGTCGCAAATATGAATATATTTTGATGAAATTTGGTGTGTAAGCTTTTATCGGCCATGGGATGAACGCTATTGAAATTGGTCCATGTTCAGACCTAGCCCCCATACAAATTACCCCTATGAAATCGACATAAATTGCCATAAGATCCAAATTGTCATATAGATCTTACTCAAATTGGGTGTGTATGCGTTCATTACATCCATTAATGAGTAGTCCAAAAATAATCCCTTTGGCCACATATAGAGCTGCTTCCCGATCTTCACTTAAATCTATTAAAAGACAAAAATATTGCACTGATTCTTCTCAAATTTTGTTTGTATATATTTTTGCAAAATAAAAGAGACTCTACCAAACATGATCAGGATCGGTCCATTTTTGGACCTAGTTCCCATATAGATATATCATCCGATATGAACTTTTTCATATCTGCAGCCAAAAAAAATTAATAAAAATCCCACTCAAATTTGGTTTTTCCTTATTTTCTATGTCCAGTTAATTGGGCCTAAGAGATAGAATTTCTAAACGCATGGTATAGGGTATCGTATAGTCGGTCTAGACCGACTATAATTTTCTTACTTGTTATAACTGGAGTACTGTAAAAGGCAAAGCCTTGATTTTGTACGAGACCATCAGATAAAATATAAATGCGATATGATTAGTGGGCGTGACACCATCTATAGAAAACATATGAAATACTTCGAACAAGACAGTCTTGAAACTTTTGACAAACACATTATTTACCAATGTGAGTAGCCGTGAAATATGATCGGAATCGCCCAATTTAAAAATCGCAAAAATGAAATATCGCTAAAATCGAAAATCGCGAAAAACAAAAATCGCCAAAAGCAAAAATCTTCAAATCAAAAATTGTCAAAATCAAAAATCAATAAAATCAAAAAATTATGATAAACTAAATTCAAAGCCAATTGTTATGTGTTGCCGGATTTAGTTTTGAAAATACATGCTTTTCTCAGGTGCAGCCATATTTACCTTGCTCCAGAGTAGAAATGAAAAGCAAAGTTATACCGGTATGCAGTGAGCGTTTTATTGTGAAAATAAAGCACTAAGTTTGAATGGGAAAGTAAAAAACTATTTTATTCGAAGTATTGGCCATTGCTTTTTACACATTTTGACCACATTAATTGCAACATGTGGATAGCACGCCAATAGATATGTTCAGCTTTTGAAGCAAAAAGATCAAATGGTAGTCAGTAGGAGCCAAGTCTGGTAAATAAGGCGGGTGGGGTAGCAGCTCCCTGCCGAGTTCTTTGACTGTATCCTGAACCGGTTTTGCTTTGGGTGCAGGTGCATTGTCATGGAGCAAAATTACATTGTCATGTCGTCTGGCCCATTCTGACCGTTTTTCGATCAATGCATTGTTCAAATGGATCATTTGATGTCGGTAGTGAATATTATTAACGGATTCAATAGGTTTTAGGAGCTCGTGGTACATCACACCTTACTGGTCCCACCATACATACAGTCTTCTTGCTGAATCGATTTGATTTTGAAGTCAACATTGATGGTTAACCGGATTAACCCACTATTTTTGCGTTCAGGATTTGTAAAACAAGTCAATTTTTCACCGCCAGTAACATTTCAATGCAAAACTGATTTTCGTGTCTTTGAAGCAAAATTTCACTAGTTTTTTCGGTTTTTCATCTGTCTTTCATTCAATTTATGTGGCATCGATTTTTCACACTTTCGGAACTTTTCCATAGCTTTTAAACGGTCAGAAATAGTTTATTGTGCAACCATCATGCAGCATGATCACCATATGCATCGACCATTATTCGATGCGACTCTGCAGAACTTTTCTTCAAATGAAATTAATACTTTTGGCAAATCATCATTTTTGCTATAAAATTGAACATTTTTAACACGATCAAAAATATGATGTTTTTTGTTCAATGACCTGGCGTATACTAAATATGTTTGACAGATGTCAGAGTAACCAAACAAAAAAATATTAAAGCTCGTTCACAACGTATGTTCCCTATTGATACATTTGTATCTTGACGCTCACTTCATACGGGTATTCTCCATATAAAAATTGCTTCCCAATCTTCAACAAAAATATTGTATAAATTTTTTTTGGCCATATGATGAACGTTCAGACCTAGTTCCCTTATAAGAGACCCCTTTGAGATCGACTTAAATTTTGTAATCTACATCGAGCTCATACGTCGACTTAAATTTTGTAATTTATTTATCAGTAGTTCAAACATAAACCCTATGTGACAATTTTTATTCATATCTCCATTTAAAGCCGCTTCCAGATCTTCACTTAAATCTATCAAAAAAAAAACGTACTGTATAGTTCTTTTTTTTCAAATTCCGTTTATATGTGTTATATGTATACCAAATATGGTCAGGAGTGGTCTATTTTTCGAGCTAGTCCCCATATAAGTACATAGCATTCAATATTAACTTTCTCATATCTGTAAGCAAAAAAATTTATAACACTGTCACTCATTTTTGGTTCATACTTATTTCCTATATCCAATTAGTTTTCTTTAAGCTCAAGGTAGCGTCGGTCTAGACGGACTATAATTTACTTACTTGTTCTTGTGTCATTTATGGCCTCACCCAGTAAGTTCAGGTCTAGGAACCCTATCCGATCCTCATGTTATGGGGTATCGCATTAAAAAATAAAATAAATACGGGTGTTAGCTAGAACATTGCTAGAAAAAAATCTGCATTGTACCAGTTAAAATTCTCCAACTCTTGTTGATGACGTGTAGCTCTATTTAGCAGCAGCTACTTAAATTTATACTGAGTTTTCATAAATCTGAACTTTATTGTAATAACAAAATTTAATACATTTGTACGGGGTAGGCTTCCTTGTTAGGGATAATTTACACATAGGCAAACACACACACTAGTAAATAAAGCTAAAGTCTTCATTATTTATGTGTATGTTTCATTCAAAAAAAAAAAAAAAAAAAACACAGAAGCAGTAAAATTAGACAAGAGTGTCTACTAAAAAAAAATTAATAAAGAATAGATGAAAATCTAAAATACTATTTATAATATTATCTTCGTATTTCATTGAAAATGTCATTATAAAGCCAAAAGAAGACAATGTTGCAAATGCGGTTAAATTATTTGTAAAACATATTGATGTAAAATGGTCGCCAATACATTTTTAAAGGTTTTTTTCCTTAATGTATTATAAAGCAACACTCGTACAACTTTTAAGGCATTAATAATAATAATAAAACCATCTAAATAATAATCAACCGATTTTCTTCAATAGAAAAAGTACAAAATGAAATTTCATAAAACAAAAGTCTGCTCTTCTAATTCTGGTCACAGAAAAAGAATAAAAAAAAACTTCTTAACTTTCAACCGACTTACAATGTAACTCTTTTAGTAAAATCAATTGAAGGTTAAATTTACAAAATTCCTTTTGAATAGAAAACTAAACTGATTTCTTTCCAACCAAATACACATCGAATTGTCAATCTGCTTTAGGTGCCTCATTGTATTCCTTCATTGGTTTCCTTACAAAAGGTTAGAAGGGTTGGAGAACTTTTCCTTTGAGTCAAAATGAAAAGAGAAGAAATAAATGAAGAGAGTACAACATTTTAATTTGGGTATTCAATTAGTTCTTTGTTTGCTTTCTTTTTGTTTTTGTCCTGTTTCATTGTATAGACGGTATGAATGGAAATACTTAATAGCCTTACAAAAGTTTATTTACGGTATTGCAAGTATGAATGGAAAATCCTACAGGGAAATGTCGACATATTTTGGAGACAAAATTTTTAGTATATATTAGTTTTGTGTGGATCAAAATCGAGCCAGGTATTCAAAAGTAATGGGAAAAATGTTACAAGACATAAAAAATTTTAATTTATTTTCCTGACATAACGTCAAAATGTAAAAGAAGAATAGTTGCAAATGTAAATAAAAATAGAATATAATATTTTATATGAAAACAAATGTTTTTTGTAAAACGAATATTTTTTTATATCTTAAACAATTAAACAATTAAAGGGGATTTTAAACATTATACTGAGAGCATAACCTGATTAAAATTTGTTGGTTATTAATAATGCCAGAAATATTGATGCATTTGTAAATTCAAAGTTGAACGTATTGCTTCTTTATTCTAAATTGCAATTTAAATTTATAACTTGATAAAATGGAATGCTTTATCATATGCGTTGTCAACTTCAGAAATGGATAAAGGATCTACCATATCTCATATGCTTTCCCCAGATGTTAGCGTTTTTGATCACCACAAAATTTTAGTGGCCTTAATTTACTAAGCAAGCGTGGTGTATTAAAGTACTTTTTTTTTGTCTGACCACGCGAAAAAAAGAAGGAAAAGTGTGCTTACAAGAAGTTCACTGCTGACGTGTCAAAAAAAATTACCGAAATATGGAATCGGCTTTGCATTGATGTTGTGAGTGAAAAAAGCGTCATAAAAAAAATTAACGAGTACAAAAACCAATAAAAACTAAAAGAAAGCTAAACCGTTTTGTGGAATCGATTAATGATTTGTTTTTCATCAGGAAATGAAAATGTAATTAAAAAGTACGTCAATGCGTCTGTGGGAAAATTCCAGAAGGCTTGACATTTTTTTATGCTGTATCAATATAATGATAGAAAGCTGACGATTCCAGAGTACTCTTTTGATTTGTTAGACCAAGCAACACCAATAACAGCCTTTCCCAGAGAGCAATGATTTTACATATAACCTAATTCAGTTAAACGTTGATGTTGATGGGTTTTCGGAATTAAGACCACCAACTTCATTTAAACCACGAGCTTATAGCAAATTGTACTCGGCTTTGAATTTCGCGATGATGTGCGACAGATTCGGCATATCTGACAGAGCAGCTTCATGCTTAGTGACAGCTCTCTTTAAGAATATTGACTATAGAGATAATCTTATCATTTTGGATAAGAATAAAGTCGCCAGAAAAAAATAAAGGCACGGACATAAGTACACACGAGCCAAAGAGAAGACAACAACCTTAGCTTCATTTCATTTGATGGCTGAAAAAATCACGCATTAACAATGGAAAAAATTTGCGGCAAATACCATCAAAACATGACTAAAGAACCACATTTAGTCATCCTTAAAGAGCCCAACTCAAAGCTATTAGCATATGTGAGAGTTCAAGCTGAAGATGATTTTACCAAGCAAAGGCAGCTTAGCGAGTTTTTCAGAGAAAAAAGGTATTTGCAGCATTTTACGGCGTTTTGAGATTGAATTAGGAAGGCCGTTGCATTGGTTTATATGCCTTCTACATTTCAATGAATTCGAAAATGAGCGGACCAAGAACTGCCAGCGGCTTAATAACCAAACAAATCGCATGCTGTGAAAAAACGGTATGAAAATCATTTAAAATTTGTTTCAGCGTGTCGTTGATCTTAAAGCCATACCGCTAGAGTATATGCCACTAGGGTGGCCCTTAATAAAAAAAAGTGTTCAAACTGTCGGTCTCATCTCCTAGAAATATGCGAATAGCAAAAAAACTGAGAAATACAAAGTTTTGGGCCAATTAAAAAACGTTTAGTCGTGGCGCAAAGCGATTGAAAATTTCAAGTGTGTTTATATGGGAAAAATATGACTTTTTTCAGATTTTACGAAAATTTCATTCTACAGTTTAATTTTTCCGACAAGCTGTTATATAATTCAGGATCAGTATTAAATTAGAATTTTAAAAGGCTATAAGACTTCAAAATCGAATAAAACCTCGCCAAGAAATAGCAAATGCCCCAGACCACTTTTGTTCCAAAAAAAACTAGGTCATGAAATTTCATGGCATTTTTTTCAACTTTGGGAAATTGATTAAAGCCATCATTCTTTTTTGGTCTCTATACTTATAAGTACTCAGTAATGAAGTATTGTTTTATTACCACGTTGGTAACCTATTGCGCATTGAGACCGAAAATTGGAAATGTTTTTGATAAAATTTTTAAAACTCCTTTTTCAAGTTTGAAAAAATTTTCTTAAACAAAATTTAAAAAAATTAATATATTACTTTAAGGTTTTATTATATATATGCTGCAGATTAACTGTGTGAATCTTTAAGTAAATCCCTCTACCAGAATTTCTTTGACAAGGTTTTTATTTTTGCGGATTTTGAGAAAACTTGGATTTTTGTGAAATATTCTGTAAATGTACTCTTTCTAAATACTTTGTAGCAAAAATTCATCACTTTTCTACTCTTAAATGTTATATTTTATCATAATAGCCTAGGGTTTCGGAAAAAAATAATATGACTCCATTAACCCTTTTGGAATTGGGGTCACATATGACCCCAAGCTAATAAAAGACAATTTATTCAAAAAAGTCAAATATTTTGTAAGAGCTGTCCAATTTTTAGATGCGTTGCTTAAAATATAATAACCCAATGTGTAGAAGTTTCGTTCCAAAAATTTTGGATAAATCCGAGGACGCTAACCCATTATTTGCCAAGGCCAGATTTGGATTTAAAGATATTTTTAAATAAAAATTACCGAAAACGAGTTTTTCTATTACACTCGATGAAACCACTATGTACAATAGGTTGTCCCGAATTTCTTTTTTTTGGATTTCCCTAACGCAAGACCTCTTAAAATTTGCGTAATTGATCGTAGATTCCCAAAATGATTTTAAAAATAAAAAGAAACAATATCTTTAGGGTTCTACCGATCTTCAAAGTTTTAAAAAGTAGTTATTTTCATGATTATATTTCCCTATCCTTAATTTCGACACCTAAACTAAATATACCACGACTATATATAACAACAACACTTTAACGGCGACTACGAATTTGCTAGACACAGTGGAGTTCGTTTATAACGTACACCGGTTATAAAGAATTTTTTATAAAAAAAAAAAATCCGGGAAAAAAATTTTTTCCGGACCCAAAACATTCACTTTCAAATTATATACCAATTATTACAGTTATAGCGAACTCTTGGTTATTACGAACCAGTTTTTAAGTTCCTTTTATAGTTACAGCTTACTCCCTAAAATATAGAAACCCTTGAACATGAAAAAAATAAAAAATCTGGCAAAACTTCAAAATCACTTGTTATATTTATTAATACCAAAATACGTAAATTGGGGTTTCCCCAAAAAAGAAAACTAAAAAAACTAAACTAATTTATAATACATTAGTCAGTTGAGTTACAGTATTAAGAGCGGTGTTTGTGATTAAAAAAAATGAGTTCGAGGCGTAGTGAGACAACTTGTGTTATATTGGGACCATATAAGGAACTTGATGATCGGCAGCTACCAACTATAAGAGACGTTCTTAAATATATTTTATTTATCAAGTATAACATGAAATTAAAGTATAATGGAAAAGATCCATCAAATTCAGATATACATATATGCGATTGTTTTTGAAGAGATTGACAATATTTGGACCAAAGCTTCGATTCCAATCGTAACAAAGGAACGAGTTATTCAGTTACTCAAATCCTATTTCGAAAAGTACCTCCATTTGAAAAGATACCCCAAAAGCAAACGAAAAAATGGTTTCGAAAACAAACTAAAGTGTTTTTTGGAGTCATCTGAGAAGCTTTTCGACGTTGCTGCTTGCAAATGCACTTCATTTGAATTTTGTTCTTGTTTAAAACCTAAGAAAGTTCCAATCAATGAAAGAAGTTTTTTGTTGGATCAAAGAAATTACAGAAAAATGGTTATATGTGGAGTTGATAAAATAGAAACAGCTCGATTAATAAAACGAAAGCAGAGACAAACTGAACATTCCACAAGGGCAGCAAAAAAGCAGCGTTCTACTCAAGAAACCGATTCTATCCCAGAAAATTGTGTTTCACTGTGTGAATCTTCCCTAGAAACGTATCCGATAACGGAGGCATCTCCCACTAACATACTTTCGCCAGATACACCTTCGACTTCAACGACGAATCGGAATACATTGCCGTTGCCAACAGTTGCTAAGGTCTGTGATAGATACGGTTTATCGACTCGCTCTGCTGCTGCTGTTGCTTCTGCGGTTTTGACTGACTTCGGCTTAATTTCTACCGAAAATTTAACTCTGGTAATCGATAAAAACAAAATACACAGAGCTGTATCTAAAGTCCGGAAAGAAAATTCAAAAGACATTGGAAATATTGTTATTAAAAGCATTTACTTTGATGGACGAAAAGACAAGACTCTGATAAGTGAGAAAATAGGGGATCGTTACCATCGCAAAGAAATTTTAGAAGAACACATCTCAATTTTAGCAGAACCTGGATCAATTTATTTGGGTCACACAACGCCAAGTCGTGGCACTGCAAAGGGCATTCTAACTTCGATCACAACTTTATTAGAAGATAAAGGTTGGAATTTAGATGACGTGATTTGCATTGGATGTGACGGAACTGCAACTAATACCGGTTGGAAGGGTGGCGTTATTCAATATTTGGAGGAGTATTTGAAGAGACCGCTACAATGGTGTGTTTGTATGCTCCATGCCAATGAGTTACCCCTTCGTCATTTATTCTTGACTTTAGATGGTTGCACTTCGGGACCTAGAGAATATTCCGGACTTATTGGAAAACAATTAGTTACTTGTGAAAATGAAACAACGGTGTCTTTTTGTGCGGTGGCTGGTAATTTGCCTGACTTGCCGAAAAATGTGGTCGATCAACTAAGTACGGATCAAAAATATCTTTATGAGATATGTAAAGCTGTTCAAACTGGTTATTGTAGTCCTGAGCTGGCAAACCGAAAACCTGGAAAAATTGCGCACTCGAGATGGCTTACCTTTGCTAATCGTCTACTCAGAGTTTACGTAAGTACCCTTAATCCATCAGAAAAATTGCAACTACTTGTCAATTACGTTGTTAAAGTATACGCTCCGATTTGGTTCCTAATCAAACAAAAAACGTCTTTTAAAGAAGGAGCCAAACATATTTTTCATCTGATTTTGTACTCTCGTTTTTTACCCGAAAATATGCGATCAGTTGTGGATTCTGTTATCGAAAGAAATGCTTTTTTTGCTCACCCGGAAAATCTACTTGTCAGTATGCTGTTTGATGATAGAGACCACATTCGGGAGCTGGCATTGCAAAGAATAATTAAAGCTAGAGAAGCTGAAAGTACCACTAAACACAGAATATTTAAACCACCAAAAATTAACTTCTCTGCTGGAGATTACACCGAAATTATTATATGGCACGAGTGTGGGGTTACAGCACCGCCGGTTCTTCGGTATATTTCTAATGATGACCTTCAAATCATGGCAAAAGATAACAGCTTGGAAATTGTTGACTTTCCTTGTCACACACAAGCTGTGGAAAGATGTGTTAAACTGGTAACAGATGCCTCTCAAAGTGTAACTAACGCTGCTTCTAGAGATGGCCTTATTAGAACCAGGTTGAAATCACGAGCAGAAATGCCAAATTTTTGTCAAAAAAATATGTTTACATTTTAAGTTTTAGTCATTTATTATAAGTTTTATTTTATTGTACATTAATTGCAAGTATAAAATATATTAATAAAATAAATTTGTATCTCGTTTTTTTTTTTATTTATTATTTTAAGCATACGGTTTAGGTTTGTAAAAACGTTTTCAAAAGTAGAGCCCTCAAGATGGCATGTAATTGGATTTTTATTACTTCTACCGTGGTCTGTGTAAAATTACGCAAATTTTGATACCTCTTGCGAAAGTGTGGCTCGAAAAACCATTTTTCTCATTCAAGGACGGGACAGCCTAATGTACAATTTAAGAAAAATAATCCGGTTAATTTTTTTTTATTTAACCCTTCAGTGCTCCTGAGATCAGAATTATCCATTGTGATATATCTCTGGTGCAATTATCTGCTTCTTGCTCGCGAATATAAATTAAAACAACTTTTAACCAATTTTGTTATAAAATTATTTTTTATGTATATCAACTATCACCAAAACTTGAAAAAGGAATTTTCAAAATTTTATCAAAAAAAATTTCCTTTTTCGGTCTCAATGCTTAATAGGTTAACAAGGTGGTAATAAAACAATACTTCATATCTAAATACTTACGGGTATAGAGACTAAAACAAAATGTTGGCCTTAATTAATTTCTTAAAGTTGAAAAAATGCCATCAAATTTCATGACCTAGTTTTTTTTTGGCACAAAAGTGGTCTGGGGCATTTGCTATTTCTTGGCGAGTTTTTATTCGATTTTGAAGTTTTATAGCTTTTTGGAAAGATAATTTACTACTTCGTTATATAATAATTTGTCGGAGAAATTAAACTATAGAACGAAATTTTCGTAGAATCTGAAATTTTCAATGGCGTTGAGCCACCTCTAAATGTTTTTTGATTGGCCCAAAACTTTGTATTTCTCAGTTTTTTTGCTATTCGCATATTTCTAGGGGGTGCGACCGAGAGTTTGAACACTTTTTTTCTCCATATAGTGAAGGGACACCCTAATGTATACATATGTATTTGTAAACCGGTGACAATGCAAACTAAAAAAAAAAATATTTCCTCAAAATTTATACTTTTAAATTTGTAATATTCAAATTGGCCATTACCTGTATTACTTCTACTTGGAAAAGGCTTAATGTTGATTAGGAAAAAATTTATGGTTGTGATTTCATATTTTTTTATCATTCCATTGTTGAACTTCTTAAATTCCGTTATGAATTCTCTTTGGATTTTTACATTTCTTTGGATTTGTTTATTTTACAAAATTCCAGGTTTTCGTCTGGTTCTTCGTATTAGAGAAATACAATAACGACTTAATTGGATTTTTATTAAACTTTAAAAGTCAAACAATTCTTTGTATTTACTTTGTTATTCTTAAATTCTTATGGGCTCATTTGACAAAGGGAAACGTTTGCCAGATTCACATTCAGCGCTTCTAAATACTTTGGAAGTCATGCAGCTATTTTAACCATATATGAAAGTCATTAAAAATATTATTTAAAAACACTTTAAATACCTCAAATAAATAAACTTTTTAATAACACAGAAGAAAAGAAAACAAGAAATACCAGCCAGTGAAAATTACAAATTACATTAAATATTCCAATCCAATTAAAAACTTAACTTGGTCAAATTTCCAAAATACACATCTAATGGTGGGAGTAATTTTTGTGTCATGTAATGAAATTTAATTTTTAAATAAATATGTAAGTATGTACAATATATTCATGACACTCAACTTGAACTATAAGTGGGTATACCAACAAAAAGAACAAATTGTTCATACACGTAGAGGTAGGCAGGCAGGTCGGTTGCAAAACAACTTTTCTAAATGATTCATTCAATCACAAAAACTTTTAATTACTTTAAATAGTGTTTTTTGTTCGTTGTTTGAAAAAAAAAAAAATAAATAACTTTTGTAGACAAACCACAATTCAGTTACAATATACAGGCTACTAACTACGAGTGCAATTATACAGAAGCATGAATGTAAAATATAACTTAAGTGCCTCACAGAATTTAAGAGCCATAGAAATTAATGAAAAAAGAAAATTATGTAATGAACAGGAAAAAATGCAAAAGAAAAATATATATTCAAGGGTATAATGTTTATTGCATAAACGACAATTTTTTATCTCAATATTAGTTTTTTTGTGTTTCCAATTTAGTTATTAAATAAGGTTTCAAAGTACAATATTTCATATGTGGAAGATAGTTTCAATCTTTTTACATAAGTTCTTTTGAATTGAGGAACGTTTTTGCTTAAGTGAAAAATTTAAGGTTTCCTTCATTTAACAACATAAAACACAACATAATTATTTTTCTCTCAATGCTGAAACTGCCATATAACTGAGGCCCTACACTAGTAGTTCAGTGCATTATGATGATATCAGGATATTATTTTGTGGGTAGGATAAAAGACGAAGCAGCGTAGAGTGTAAGTAATATGAGAAATGTATTTCACAAGCGGCAGCTACGACTACTAAATAAATTTTATCGCCAACGCGTAGTGCAAGTTAATGGCCAAACCTTTGCAAACAGTATAGAAGCTTGTAAATATATGCGGAAACCCCTGCCCATATCATTTTCTTAAAAAAAGTTCTTGTCCTTAAACAGTATTTTTATACTTTTCTCACCAATGCCCATAGGGTGTTGATCAGTTTCTTAATCCATTTGTAGTACATCAAAACAAGTACTTGATCTTATCAAAAGAGTAGTCGATGTAGTGATCTCTGTCTGTCTGCCTGTCTGTTGAGAACATTCTTCTGTCCGTAACAGATCAAGTGGCTCGCACTACTTAGGCTTAAAATATACGCCATAACATTTTTATATCCTATACCACTATGTGGTTTGAGTATAATGACTTTGTGCTGCTGCTTGTAACTACCAAAAATATTTGACCTAGACCCATCTTTTGTTATACCGATCGACTCAGAATCACTTTCTGAGTTGATTTAGCGATGTCCGTCCGTCCTTCCGTACGTTTGTGTGTCCATGTAAACCTTGTAATCAAATTACAGGTCGCAAATATGAATTGGTTCTGATGAAATTTGATATATAAGCTTTCATCGGCCATAGGATGAACGCTATTGAAATTGGTGAAATTCGGTCCATGTGCAGACCTAATCCCCATACAAAGGACCCCTATGAAATCGACATAAATTGCCATAAGATCCAAATTATCATATAGATCTCAGTCAAATTGGGTTTGTATGTGCTTATTATATCCATTAATCAGTAGTCCAAAAATAATCCCTATAGGACAATTCTTAGTCATAGGCCCTATATAGAGCTGCTTCCCCATCTTCACTTAAATCTATTAAAAAAACAAGTAGGAGTGTAAAATTCGGCTATGCCGAATCTTTGATAACCTCCACCTAGGTTTTCTTGCACTATTTGTAACAAATTTAGATAAGATATTTGAAAATGTAAACAATTTGATCAATTTAGTAATTTATTACAACAAATACTCTGAATTTTCAGCATTTACGTTTAACAATTTTAAAGTCAATAGAAGATATTAAACAAAATATATTTTTAAATTTCGGATCTCTTTCGGAATACTTGACCATGTCTTATATTTTAAAAACACTAGCGTTAATCAGTTTTATTTTTTCGATCTTATTATGACATTCCATTTGTAACGCATCGATAAATGGATTTGCGTCTATGTGTTTAATGCAAAAGATTTCTTACTTTTGTCGAATTGTAGGGATTTTTTGAAAATTTTTTTTAACAACTTAATATTATATACGTTTCAATTTTAAACTTTAAAATTAAAAATATCTATCTTTTTTAAATCTGGTAATAACTCTATAATATGGAGATACTAAATACGTGGCTTCTTTAATAAGAATGACAAGTAAAAAACACTTTTGTGCAGTTTACTTGTTTTGTGCATTTTTTTATACCCTATACCACTATGTGGTTTGGGTATAATGACTTTGTGCTGCTGTTTGTAACAACCAAAAATATTTGACCTAGACCCATCTTTAATTATACCGATCGAATCAGAATCACTTTCTGAGTTGATTTAACAATGTCCGTCCGTCCGTCCGTCCGTCCGTCCGTCCGTCTGTGTGTCCATGTAAAGCTTGTAATCAAAGTGCAGGTCGCAAATATGAATATATTTTGATGAAATTTGATATATAAGCTTTTATCGGCCATGGGATGAACGCTATTGAAATTGGTGAGAATCGGTCCATGTTCAGACCTAGCCCCCATACAAATTACCCATATGAAATCGACATAAATTGCCATAAGATCCAAATTGTCATATAGATCTTACTCAAATTGGGTTTGTATGCGTTCATTACATCCATTAATGAGTAGTCCAAAAATGATATCTTTGACCCCATATAGAGCTGCTTCCCGATCTTCACTTAAATCTATTAAAAAAAAAAAATATTGCACTGATTCTTCTCAAATTTTGTTTGTATATATTTTTGCAAAATACAAGAGACTTTACCAAACATGATCTGGATCGGTCCATTTTTGGACCTAGTCTCTTTATAGATATAGCATCCGATATGAACTTTTTCATATCTGCAGCCAAAAAAATTAATAAAAATCCCACTCAAATTTGGTTTTTGCTTATTTTCTATGTCCAGTTAGTTGGGCCTAAGAGATAGGGTTTCTAAACGCATGGTATAGGGTATCGTATAGTCGGTCTAGACCGACTATAATTTTCTTACTTGTTTAATACATACATAAGTACGCCATCTTTGTAGATCTCTTCGATTATATTAAAGGTGCTATTACATGATGTGATTTTACATATGTACTGTCAAATTTTCCCACAACAAAAGTTGTACACATCGTGTGATACCTATGAAACATTGTTTATGTACAATACATGAAGAAAGTCACATGTACATTTTTCAATTAGAACAGGTTCTATTTTTGCATGGCAAACATGAAAATACAACACTGCTTGTGGCGAAAGAAAAACAGAGTAAATTTTAAAGATTAATATTGAAAGAAAAATAAATTGTTTAGTATTAACAATTAAAAAATATATAACCTTTTTTTTAACAATAAATTTTTGTAAATTCACAAATTAAATCAGCTGTTGTTTACACTTAGAGGTTATGTCATACGGAAATACATATGCACGTGTGATAGCAAAAATTATGAATCGTATGTAAAAGACAATTTTGACAGACATGAGGAATTTCATATGGATAAAAAAAGTGACAGTACATATGTAAAAAACACTTCGTGTAATAGCACCTTAAGTAAGTTTGTAAATAAAAAGAATATTAAAATATTATAAATGTAAACATAATTGATTTTAGAAAAATGTCCGATTCGTTTTTCGATGATGCTGAAAAAACATCTTATTTTTTATGATATTTTTTTCGTTTTTATGTTATTTTTGCATTATTGAAATTGAAAATTAACAAATTAAAAATAATTTTTTTTTTTTGAAAAATTGAAAAAGTAGTGTAGGGAAAAATGTAGAGAGAAAAAAGTGGGTGTAGGGAAAAAAAGGGATTTTTTTTCATTAGCGTAGAGATTTCTGTAAAAATCTCCTGGCATCACTGGTACCTATTAAAAACAATGTAAGATTTCACAAAACAATGCGACGTATATCTGCTTTGTTCAAAAGCTTTCATAAGACTAAATGAAATTGCTACTTATGCATGAAACACATAGACGACAGAGGCTACACAAAAAAAGTGTACAAATGCTACTGGCTACAATTGTAGTCGTGTAGTCAACTACTTAATTTTTTTGAAAATTACAGCAACATATAACAACAATATGAACAGCTGTTTTTATACAAAATCGTTTTTATTTCAGTAGTGCCAATTATATATTTTTTTTTTTACTTTATTAAAATAGAAAAACATGTACGATTCTATATAAAATTGTCTTAAATATATTACTTATTTATAATGCATTATTAAAACGTAAAAATAAATAAATAAATTTACTTATTAATAGAATTATTATAGCATTTCATTTTGCGATTAATTTTTTCAACAAAATAAAATATTCCATAGCACTAATATCTTTTACATATTTTGTTATATTGTCAACACTATTTTTATTTTGTAGCCAACAAAAACAGAAATTAGCTTAAGTTGACTACAGCAGCAAAAGTGGTCATGTAGTCGTGTAGCTGTGTTGGTGTCAAAATAATCGTTTTCATATAAACGTGTGTATTATATTTTTGACAGCTGTAGTCGTGTAGCCGCTGTCGTCTATGTGTTTCATGAGAGAGTTCGGCTAACTGGTACCATTATGTATATGTGTGTGTAAACAAAAATATACGATATCCCAGTAATCATTTCGAAGATTGTTTTAACAAAAATCATCTTACTGTGTCTTCTTCGAGCACTTTTGATGATTAAAAACTGATTAATCACATGCGGTATTAGAAAAAGATTAAGAAATGATTTTTGCTAACGCTTAAAAAGTGATTTATAGAAAAATGACATTAAATATGACTCAAAAATAAGTCGAAATTAATCAGAAAATTGGATAAAAAAGGTTCTCAAGATGAGTCGGGGGTAAGGTAATATTTCCTCCCAACAAAAGAATATTTTGTGATCAGTAAAAAGTGCATTTATGACTGTTTTAATAGCACAGAGGAGTCAAAAAAGACTCTACATGATCACTTATTGCATAAAATGTTTACTGGGATTTTATTCACTATCTGTAGAAACAGTTTTTTAAGTAAAACAAATCTGCACACAATTTCAATTCTATTTCGTTTACAATGATACGATCACTTTGTTTACTAGCTAGTAGTAAAATAAGAAAATAGTATTATAATACAGCGTAATGATGAATTGTACTTTTCAATTAGTTTATTTTTAATGCGCCATAAGAAGTTCGGTTTGTGCTAAGAAATGAATGAATATATGCTTCCCAGGGCGAAGCTTAATCATTGCACTTTGATTCAGTTGAGCCCGCGAGTATTCCTGATGTGGATAGCTCGTGCCTACAATTTTTGGTAGTTGGGAATGGCTTTTGTGCAAAGGGAAGCATGAACAATTGTTTCCCAAAGCGAGGCTTAATCATTGCACTTTGATTGAGCTGAGCTCCGCGATTATTCCTAATGCGGAATAAATCGTGCATTAAATTCTCGGTAGTCCGGGAATGGCGTTTGCCTGCGCCAAACATTAAATAATAAATTTAAAAAATGTATTATAATTAAATATTATTAACATTATATTATTATCATCTGAGAAAAAAATTTTTTTTAAACACCAATTTTAACAGGGTAGAATTTTATGGTTTCAATACTACTTTTGAATGCAAGTATGTATGTACTAAAAGTAGAACCCTTACAATCATACTATTTTTTGCAACCCTAAAAATTGAAATATTTTGATAAATAAAATAATTTATATTTTATTATTTTTAATATGCGCTTATTATCGAAATACATGTACAGAATATATGAATGTTATTTATAGTATTTTGATATTTGCAACAGTTGTCTGTATGTATCAATTTGTAATATTTTGTGATCTTATAAAAATCGCAGAATATTGATATTGATTTTATATAGTTTCTTTTATTAATTAACTAACTTAAATATTGCACCATAAAATGTTGATATTGGTGAATTTTTATATTACTACCACAACGACCATAAAAACAAGTACAACTGTGACAAAATACAAAATTTAGAATAACAATATAGGAAAACATCATATTTTTTTTTACTTTTCAGTGATTTCTCGGCACCTATGAAACCTATTGTCACGATTTAAAAAACAGAAACCTTCTCGTGATGTTGGTGTATCATTCTCACTAACAACAAGTGCCCTAGCTGTCCTATTGAGAACGTTATCGTGACAAGAACAACATAGTCAAATCATATTTTTTCAAGACTTTTTTACTCCATCGTTCAATTCTCGGGACCAGATAAACCGATTTGGACGATTTTAAATACCAAACTTTTCAGGATGTTACTGAATCATTTTTTATACCAAGGAGCAACCTAGTTGCCCGATTGAAGCCGTCATCGTGATTTCCACAGACGGACAGACGGACAGACGGACATCGTTATATCAACTCCGCTTGTTATAAGGATCACAAATATATATATTTTATGGTGTCCAAATTTTTTTTTTCTAATTATTACAAATGGAATGACAAACTTATATATAGCCTCTGCACACTGGAGTGGAGGGTATAAATATATGTTCTCTAAGAAAATCATTTGCTTGTGAAAGTACCTTTTCTTCAAAAGATACATTTTCGTAAAAAAAAGTTTTCTTAAAAACTTTGTTTAAATTAACATATCTTAAAAAGAAATCCCTTTTCTTAACAATGGCCTTTTCTTAAAATGGTCTCCTTTTTATAAAAAAAAAATTATATCTTTAAAAAAGTACAGTTCCTTCAAAATGCATATTTTCTTTAAAAAAAAAAGTTAATTTAAAAAAACCCCCTTTATTCAAAACTAAATTTTTTTAAAAAGAAGTTTTCTTAAGAAGTGCATTTTCATAAAAATTTAACTTATATCCAAAAGTGAATTTTCTAACACAGAGACCCCCTTTTCTTAAACAAGAGTATTTTCTTAAAATGGTCTCTTTCTTAAAAAAAAAAAATAAAAATGCAAATTCTCTTTAAAAAAGTTCATTATAAAAACTTTTCTTCAACAGTAAATTTTCTTAAAAACGTAGTTAATTAAAAAAAATACCTTTTCTTAAAAATTCAACTTATCTTAAAAGGTTAGTTTTCAAAAAAAGTCCAATTTTTAAAAAAAAATTCTTTTCTTTAAAAAGTACCATTTCATAAACAGTACCTTTTTTTAAAAAGGAACTTTTCTCAAAAAAATACTTTGTATTAAAATTGTACTATTTCCTTAAAAGATGCCTTTTCTTAAAAATAACTTTTTCTTAAAAAAGTAAATTTTTTCTTTAAAAAAAACGCTTTTTCGTACTATTGCTGCTTTTTAAAAATGTATAATTCTTTAAAAACAGTAAAATATCTTAAAAACCTCTTCCTAAAAAGTACATTTTCTTAAAAAATTAACTTATCTTAAACAGGTAATTTTCAAAAAAAAAAATCCCTTGCCTTAAACAAGAGTATGTTCTTAAAATGTTCCCTTGCCTTCAACAAAATAATTTTTTTAAATACAGTTTCTTAAAAATCTAGATTTTCTTTAAAAAGTTATTTTTAAAAAAATGTTCCTCAGAGTACATTTTCTTGAAAATTTACTGTCTTAAAAAAGTTCATTTTCTTCAAAAAAAGGTACCTTTTCTTAAAAAAAACTTTCCATAAAAAAGCACGATTTCTCAAGAAAATCTTTTCTTGAAAATTGACCTTTTTTTAGAAAAATAATCTTTTCTTAAAAAAAACCTTTCTTAAGGAAATATCTTTTCTTTTTTTTTAAAGTACCATTTCTTAAAAATTCATCTTATTTTAAAAAGTGAATTTCCCAAAAATAAAAAAACTTCGCCTTTCTTAAAAAAGAGTCTTTTCATAAAAATTGATTTTTCTTAAAAAATATGTTTTCTTCAAAAAGTACCATTTCCTATAATAGCACCTTTTCTGAAAAAAGTGCCTATTTAAAAAAATTTTACTTTTTTTTAAAAATGTTAATTTTCTTTTTCTTAAAGCACTTGTTCCATAACTGTGCCTTTGTTGTAAAATATACGTCTTCTTACAAAAAAAATATCTTTCTTTTAAAGTAAATTGCAAAAAAAAAAAAGTATATTTTCTTAAAAAAAAGTGAAAAAGTAAATTAGCTTTAAAAAATCATTTCCTAATTAAAGTACTTCTCTAAAAAACTACCACGGTTTAAAAAAGTACCTTTTAATTAAAAAGTGCTTTTTTTTAAAGAATCAAAACTTTCTTATGAAAATTTGCCTTAACTTAAAAAAGTAAATCTACTTAAAAAAGTTCCTTTTCCTAAAAATTGTGTTTTCTTAAAAAAAATACCTTCTTTATCACCTTTTCTTAAAAAATTACTTTTTCCAAAAAAAGGAGTTAAAAGCATATTTTCTTAAAAATGTACCTTATGTTAATAAGTGCCTTTAAAAACTATCCTTTCTTAAATAAGCAGCTTTTCTTTAGCAAATACAGCTTTTTTATACTGCATTTTCTTAAAAAAAGTACATATTCTTAAAAAATTATATTTTTTTTTTTAAATCTTTTCCTAAAAAATCGTCTTTTCTTAAAAAATTAAATTTTCTTCAAAAAGTATATTTTATTAGAAACAAGCATTCTCTTTAAAATTTAACTTTCTTTAAAACTGCATTGTGTTAATAGGTAGTTTTGTAGAAAAAGTACCCTTTCCTTAAAAAAATATTTGTTTATACAACCTTTTCCTAAAAAACACCATTTTGAAAATGTACTTTTTTACGTGTTTTTTGTGAAAAATGTACATTTTAAGTGTCTTTTCCCAAAAAATACATATTCTTACAAAACTGCAATATCTTAAAAAACTACATTTTCTCTAAATAGTACCTTATCTTAAAAAAGACCCTTTCTTGAAATGGAATTGTTCCTTTAACAAAATTTTTCTTCCCGCAAAAATAGTCGGTTTTATTGGTAACAAAGTAGCATATCCATAAAAGTGCCTTTTTCTTAAAAGTTATATTTTCTTTGAAAGCTTTTTTCACATTTCACATATCTTAAATAAAGTGCATAATTATTATAAAAGTATATTTTCTTAGAAAAGGTACTTTTTAAAGTATTTTTGAGAAAAAGTACTTTTTGAGAAAAGGTAATTTTTCTAAGAAAATTTTCTTTCTTAGAAAATATACCTTCAAAAAAAGTACTTTTTCTTACAAAAATAAAAACACTTTTTTGGAAACTATTTTCCATAAAAGTACGTTTCATAAAAAGATCTTTTTTTAAGTGCTTTTAAAAGTGTCTTTTCATAAAAAAAGTTATTTTTCTTAAAATAGTTCCATATCCTAATAAACCACTTTACCTTAAAAGTACATTTACCTTTTGAGAATTAAATAATACTTTTTCCTAAAATAAAGTATCGTTTCTTTAAAAAAGTAATTTTCCTAAACAAAAAATACGTCATTTTTAAAAAATTTTCTTAAATGCCTTTTCGTACAAAGTTCCTTTTCATAAAAAAGTACTGCCTTTACAGAGTTCCTTTCAAAAAAAAACCAATTTAACTTAAACAAGTCAAATTATAGTCGGTCTAGCTCGACTATACGATACCCTATACCATGGTTAAGAGACCCTATCTCTTCGGTCCAACTAATTGCATACAGCAAATAAGCATAAACCAAATTTGAGTGGCATTTTTATTAATTTTTTTTGCTGCAGATATGAAAAAGTTCATATCGGATACTATACTTATATGGGGACTAGGTCGAAAAATGGACCGACCCTGACCATATTTGGCAAAGTCACTTATACTTTGAAAAAATATATACAAACCAAATTTGAGAAATATCTGTGAAATATTTTTGTTTTTTGATAGATTTAAGTGAAGAGAAGCAGCTCTATATGGGGCCAATGACCAAGAATTTTCCTATAGGGAGTATTTTTGAACTACTGAACACATACAAACCCAATTTGACTGAGATCTATATGATAATTTGGAACTTATGGCAATTTATGTCGATTTCATAGGGGTCATTTGTATGAGGGCTAGGTCTGAACATGGACCGATTCTCACCAATTTCAACAACGTTCATTACATGGCCGATGGAAGCTTATACACCAAATTTCGTCAAAATATATTCATATTTGCGGCCTGTAGTTTGATCACAAGCTTTACATGGACACACAGACGGACGGACAGACGGACGGACGGACGGACGGACGGACGGACGGACGGACGGACGGGCATTGCTATTTCGACTCAAAAAGTGATTCTGAGTCGATCGGTATAATTAAAGATGGGCCTGGGACGAATATTTTTGGTTGTTACAAACAAACCAAAGTTATTATACCCTATACCACATAGTGGTATAGGGTATAAAATGTTGCATTTCTTAAAAAGGTCCCTTTTCTTTAATAGCACCTTTTCTTTAAAAAGTATCTTTTTTTCAAAAGTGAAAAAAATTAAAAGTAAAAATGTAAAAAGAAACAGTGAAAGTGAAAAATGCCACTTCTTTAAAAAGTGCTTTGTTTTAAAAATTTGTTTTTCTTTAACTTTTGTTAAAAAGTGTGCTTTTCTTATATTTTTTTAATGTCACACTCGCAAAACTGCAATTGAAAATTAAACGTTGAACAGTTCATTCTCTGTCGAATCAATTCTCCTGTTTCTACATTTATACATATAAAATTCTCTTTTCTTTGACCATTCAAATTAATAGAATTTATAATTATATAAAACCCATGATTTTGAGATTAGAGCGTATATATGGCATTTCTATGCCCGTAAAAATATATTTAAGTTTATTAAAGAAATACACAGCATTTAGTACAATATTGTTCCGAGCCAAAAGTCGTCGAAAATACCTCAACTTCAACTTTTCGTTTATACCGTCTTTAGATATACATGCACCTCATTTAGCTGTAAGTGTGTGTGTGTATATTTTAGCATGTATTCAACATGATTAATGAATTTTCATTTTTAAAAAAACAATTTGATTTTTATGCAAATTTCTTTTTTCCCACTGTCACACAATTTTCTTTTTATATTTTTTATACCCTATACCACTATGTGGTTTGGGTATAATGACTTTGTGCTGCTGTTTGTAACAACCAAAAATATTTGACCTAGACCCATCTTTAATTATACCGATCGAATCAGAATTACTTTCTGAGTTGATTTAACAATGTCCGTCCGTCCGTCCGTCCGTCCGTCTGTGTGTCCATGTAAAGCTTGTAATCAAACTGCAGGTCGCAAATATGAATATATTTTGATGAAATTTGGTATATAAGCTTTTATCGGCCATGGGATGAACGCTATTGAAATTGGTGAGAATCGGTCCATATTCAGACCTAGCCCCCATAAGATCCAAATTGTCCTATAGATCTTACTCAAATTGGGTTTGTATGCGTTCATTACATCCACTGATGAGTAGTCCAAAAATGATCCCTTTGACCCCATATAGAGCTGCTTCCCGATCTTCAGTTAAATCTATTAAAAAACAAAAATATTGCACTGATTCTTCTCAAATTTTGTTTGTATATATTTTTGCAAAATACAAGAGACTTTACCAAACATGATCAGGATCGGTCCATTTTTGGACCTAGCCCCTTTATAGATATAGCATCCGATATGAACTTTTTTATATCTGCAGCCAAAAAAATTAATAAAAATCCCACTCAAATTTGGTTTTTGCTTATTTTCTATGTCCAGTTAGTTGGGCCTAAGAGATAGGGTTTCTAAACGCATGGTATAGGGTATCGTATAGTCGGTCTAGACCGACTATAATTTTCTTACTTGTTAAACAACATTTTGATGATTGCGCTAAATAAAATTTGGATGCCTTTTGCTTAAAATCACAACGTTCCATTTACTATACAGCATGTCGGTTTCTTTGATGGTAAATCAAAATAAAATTTTATGTGTATACAAAACACTCAATGAAGTGTTAAGACTAACAAGTAAGTTTGCGGGTTCTCCTTTTTAGTGGTGCAAAATAAAAAAAAATCATTGGTAAACAGGGCAAAAAATAGATAATAACAACAAAAAAAATTTAAGCGTGGTACGCAATTTTGTTGTACTGACGTTAGCTCGATTGAACTGTAGGTCGTAGGTATTTTAGTGATACTTCAGTTTCATAAAAAACAAGTAAGAAATTTAAAGTAAGTCTATACCGACTATACGATACCCTATACCATGCGTTTAGAGACCCTATCTCTTTTGACCTATGTTCAACTAACTGGATGTAGAATATAAGCATAACCAAATTCGAATGGGTTTTTTATGAATTTTTTTGGATGCAGATATGAAAAAGTTGATATCGGATGCTATATCTATATGGGGACTAGGCCCAAAAATGGACCGATCCTGACTATGTTTGGTAAAGTCTCTTGGATTTTGCAAAAATATATACAAACAAAATTTGAAAAGAATCAGTGCAATATTTTTGTTTTTTGATAGATTTAAGATCGGGAAGCAGCTCTATATGGGACCTATGACTAAGAGTTGTCCCATAGGGATCATTTTTGGACTACTGATTAACGGATGTAATAAACACATACACACCCAATTTCACTAAGATTTCTATGATAATTTGGATCTTATGGCAATTTATGTTGATTTCATAGGGGTCATTTGTATGGGGGCTAGGTCTGAACATGGACCGATTCTCATCAATTTCAACGGCGTTCATCCTATGGCCGATAAAAGCTTACATACCAAATTTCATGAAAGTATATTCATATTTGTGACCTGTAGTTTGATTACAAGCTTTACATGAACACACAGACGGACGGACGGTGTGACATCGTTAAGTCGAATCAGATAGCGAATCTGATTCGATCGGTATAATAATATAGATGGGTAAAGGTCAAACATTTTTGGTAGTTACAAACAGCAGTACAAAGTCCTTATACCCAAACCACATAGTGGTATAGGGTATAAAAATAGGAATAGAAATCAGAAAATCATAGATGCAAAAATCTAAATAGAATATGAAAACTTGAAAGTGGTATTAATATTTAAATTTTTTGGGGACATAAAAAAACTATGAAAAATATTTTAATAATTTTAAAATTTTTTTACAAATTTCAAAACAAAGAATGAGGCTAGAAACGAATCAGTACAACATTTGAAACCATCAATTGGAGTTCAGCTATATCCAGTAAGGACAGTTTATATCGGTTGGAAGTAATAGTGAAAAGCGGATAGGTATGGGCTATACGGAAAGTGGATTGGAATATCCTATCCGCTATTATCAAAATAGCTTTTAGCATATGGACCCTTATGGTGGCCCTTCATTATATGGAGGGAAAAAAAGTGTTCAAACTCTCGGTCTCAAACCTAAAAATATTCGAATAGCAAAAAAACTGACAAATATAAAGTTTCCGGCCAATCAAAAAACATTTAGTCGTGCCTCTATGCGATTGAAAATTTCAAGTATGTTTATATGGGGAAAATATGACTTTCTTTCAGATTTTACGAAAATTTCTATAGTTTGATTTTTGCGACAAGTTGTTATATAATTCGGAATGAGTATTAAATTATCCTTTCAAAAAGCTGTAAAACTTCAAAATCGACTAAAACCTCGCCAAGAAATAGCAAATGCCCCAGACCACTTTAGTGTCAAAGAAAAAACTAGGTCATAAAATTTGATGGCATTTTTTTCAACTTTAAGAAATTAATTAAAGTCAGCATTTTGTTTAAGTCTCTATACCACTCTAATACCACCTTGTTAACCTATTAAGCATTGAGACCGAAAATGGAAATTTTTTCTGATAAAATTTTGAAAACTCTTTTTTCAAGTTTTAAAAAATTTCCTTTTTAAAAAAATTGACCTAGCTCTTTAAGGCCTTGTTGAATGCATACATGCAAATTAAATTAATTAGGTAAATCCCTAGGCCGGATTTTTTTTTGGCAAGGATTTCATTTTTGCGGATTTCGAGAAGAATGGGATTTTTGTAAAATATTCTGTAAATGTACTATTTCTAAATAATTTGTATCAAAAATTCATCACTTTTATCTATTAGCATAGGGTTTCGAAAAAAAAATAATATGACCCCATTAGCCCTTTTGATAATAAAATACAATTTATTCAAAAAATTCTAATATTTTGTAAGTGCTGTTGAATTTTTAGATGCGATGCTTAAAATATAATAACCAAGTGTGTAGAAATTCCGTTCCTAAAATTTGGGATAAGTCTGAGAACGATAACACATTAATTGCCAAGGCCAGCTTTGGATTTTAAGATATTTTTTAATGCAAATTACGGAAAACGAATTTTTCTGTTAAACTCGATGCAACCACAATTTCGAATTTAAGAAAAATAATTCGGTTATTTTTTTTTTTTTATTTAAGGCTTCAGTGCTCCGGGGATCAAAATAATCCATTGTGATATATCTTTGGTGCAGTTATCTGCTTATTGCTCGCGAATATAAATTAAAACAACTTTTAACCAATTTTGTTATAAAATTATTTTATGTGTAAAAACTATTTATATTTTTCTAAATAAAATAAGAAGACCCAAAAATGACCCAAAGCAAATAAAAGAATATTTACTCAAAAGAATAGGAAATATAAAATTAATTATATTTACTTTGGTGAATTTAAGGTTAGAGTGCGAATCAAATTATTTTCTGTAATCACTTACAACTTGCAATAAGCATTGCTTTTCTTGTTCGTTCTTTGTTAATATGTTATTATACTCTTCAATCAATTTAACACCGCGTTCTGCTGTATTATTTACCGCTTTTATTTTTGCAACAATATCACTACCATTTTAGAAACATATAGATAGTTTTTATACACAAAATAATTTTATAACAAAATTGGTTAAAAGTAGTTTTATTTTATAATCGCGAGGAATAAGCAAATAATTTCACCAAAGATATAACACAATGGATTATTTTGATCCCAGGAGCACTGAAGGGTTAAATATATAAATATTAGCCGAATTATTTTTCTTAAATTCTAAATAGTGGTTTCATCGAGTTTAATAGAAAAACTCGTTTTCGTTAATTTTTATTTAAAAATATCTTAAAATCCAAAGCTGGCCTTGGCAAATAATGGGTTAACGTTCTCGAATTTATCCTAAATTTTAGCAAAAATTTAGTTATTATATTTTAAGCATCGCATCTAAAAATTCAACAATACTTACAAAATATTTGAATTTTTTGAATAAATTGTCTTTTATTAGCTTGGGGTCATATGCGACCCCAATTACAGAAGGGTTAATGGGGTCATATTATTTTTTCCCCGAAATCCTAGGCTATAAGATGGAATATAACATTTAAGAGTAGAAAAGTGATTGTTTTTTGATACAAAGTATTCAGAAAAAGTACATTTACAGAATATTTTACAAAAATCCCATTTTTCTCGAAATTTACAAAAATAAAATCCTTGTCAAAAAATTTTGGTATAGAGATTTACTTAAAAATTCACACAGTTAATCTGTAATATGTATTTAACAAAACCTAAGACTTTTAGATCCATTGTTTCAAATTTTATTTACGAAAATTTTTTAAAACTTGAAAAAGGAGTTTTCAAAATTTTATCAAAATAATTTCCCCTTTCTCTATGCGGAATAGGTTAACAACATGGTTATAAAACAAAACTTCACATCTGAGTACTTATAAGTATAGGAACCAAAAAAAATATTATGGCTTTAATCAATTTCTCAAAGTTGAAAAAAATGCCACCAAATTTCATGAACTAGTTTTTTTTAGCGCAAAAGAGGTCTGGGGCATTTGCTATTTCTTGGCGACGTATTATTCCATTTCGAAGCTTTATAGCATTTTGAAAGTATAATTTAATACTGATCCCAAATAATAAAACAACTTGTCGGAAATATTAAACTTTAAAACGAAATTTTCGTAAAATCTCAAAAAAAGTCATATTTTCCCCATGTAAACACACTTAAAATTTTCAATCACGTTGAGGCACGACTAAATGTTTTTCTATTGGACCTTGTATTTCTCTGTTCTTTTGCTATTCGTAAATTTCTAGGGGCTGAGACCGAGAGTTTGAACACTTTTTTCCCTCCATATACTGAAGGGCCACGCCAATGTCCAACCACAAACACACTGAGTTTTTTGTTTTTTTACAGGTGTCTACGTATTTTTGCTCGTATATAAGTACTGTGGCGCTCGATTTACTTCATTTTAAATGGAAATCTGGTATTACTAACGGCAAATAGCCCTATAGTAACCTTAATCAGGTAAATAGTGTATTTTGTGAATGAGCGTGATTTCAAAAGACAGACGGACAGACGTACAGACGGATAGACGGACACCGCTATATTTACTCGAGCTGTGATAAGGGTCAATAGTATATATTAGAGTGACAGCCATTTTTTTTTTATTTCAAGACGTGCGGATCGGATTGTTGTCACACTGGATCTTAAACTTTAGTGCGCAAATTTCGAGCCAAATCGGACAACGCTTTCTGGACGCACATTGAATTCAAAATTCAAATATCAATTATCAAAAAAAATTTAAATTAATAACTGCGTTTCAATAAGCGATAATCTAGAGTAAATTATTTTTTAAATAATTCAACAAAATCTATTATCGCTTGAAAAACAGCCAAGTTATATCAAGCTCCCCCGGCCATAAATGCGCCGCAGGCTACTTGATTAAGAAAATCGAGCTCACATTTTTCAAGACATTGAAATTATTTACAACAACACCACTTTTCTATGTTGTTGTCCCAAAGTGAACTTAGGTAAAGTATTTTGCATATCGTCTATTGCTATGCCGTTCTAAATTAATGTCAAAACGGTACGTATTTTTTAGCACAATTTACAAATTTCCAATTTTATATTTTCAAAAATTTTGTTCAACAAATTTTCCGAAATCAACGACTGGACTTCAGGGTATATTAAAATAAAATATCTGATTAAAAATGCCAGGTATTTTAGGTAGCCTGTTCTTAATTTGGCGAGGACAGCGATTTAATTTCAGCGGATTTGAAGAAAAATTTGATTTTTCATATTTCTTTAACTTTTAGGCTACATCTTTTTGCTGTTTTCACGTTTCAAATATATTTAATCAAAATATTATACTACTGGATATAAGTTCTCAATCTTGTAAATTAAGATTAAATTGAGATACTATAAACTGTCCCTCTTTAAGGTCAAAGTCGAATTTAAGGAAATTTGCATATTTTTAAAACAATATATATAATATAATAAAATATAATATATATTTGTAGAAGGATTTCGATAAAACTTGTCGATAATATTTTAATAATTTTAAGAAATAATATTCTGGACTTATTTTACATGGGGTACCCCGATGTCAAAATTATGAAATAAAACATGTCAATAAGTGTCGGTAAGTCGCAGCGAAGCGCGACAGCTCATACTAGGTTAATATAATTTTTGAAAACTAAATTGCATATTTTTCACAAAAAAATTATCTCTCAATAATAATAATTTTCTCTGTATCTTAATTCCTAAATACATTTGTAGTTTTTCATATTACATTAGCACTAACCCGACTAAAATACTTTCAATTATCCTTTAATAGCATCAGCATAATCCCACAAAAATATTTTATCAGTTTCCTTTTCAAGCAAACAATTCACAAAAATAATGTAATTAAGATATCTTGCTCTTTATGACACGACAACGAAAGATTATTTGCTAAAATATTATTTACACAGGAAATTAAATTTACTTTATAATGGGAATAAAGTTTTAGCATCATTCAAAATGCCATTTAAGAGATTAGACAATTGTCTAAATGATACTTAACAAGCAGGGTTGCAAGAGTTTTTTTTTCCGCTTAAAGAGATTAAATGCTTCAAAAAATGAATTGATTTGATGGGAAAAATTTTGCAAACATAATGATGTGCGTAAATATTTGTATAAAAATCAAATATTTAACATATCAAAGGGACATTTATGTATGTATGTCTGTAAACGAGTGTGTAAATTTGTGGCAAATATTTGTTTATGCCATTATGATTTCTGTAAAGGAAACCCTCAGTTTTTGAATGGATTTTTATGGCCTTGTTAAATCTATAATTTAGTGAAATGTTCCACAAGCATACAGGGAAAGAAAAACTGAGAATAAATATATACTGAAATCCTTTACAAATATGTACGTTCATATTTTATGCACGTATTGAAATAAATGTTTATTTACACAACAACTACAATCACATCATAGTCGTTTGTATTGTCGAATAGTCTTGTATGTATTTATGTGCGTATAAGTTTACGAGTATGTATTTGTTAGCCATTGAAATCAATTTATAGGCATTTTCCGTTTTTATCGGTCATATGTATTATTAGTGGATTGTTATAAACAATAGTTTTTGTTTTTCTTTCATATATTTTTTTATGGTTTTCCATATAATGTGTTACTCGTTCATCAGCAATTTTAGTTTAATATGGGCAAGAACAACAAAAACAATAAAATCAATATGGCCCTTAGACATTCTTCGCCATAAATTTCTGGTAAAATAGCCAGCGTGGGTGAGTTTATATATTTTGGAGGACCAAAATTGAAAAATTGGCCGAGATCCATTAATAGAAAGAACAAAAGTTTATTTGGAAAGTTTTAGATTAAAAGACTTTAAAAAAATTTATTGATATGTAAACTATGCGCTCAGGGGGGGGGAGGGGGGGTAAAATCCAATTTCACAATACAGTCACAAAAACAGCGTAAGGGAAAATCGGTGTGGGATATATGTAAGTGTATTGGTGCATTAAGTAAGCAGAACCGCCGAGTTCGCTGTCTGTTTAGCAAAATCACAAATCTTTTTCGTTAATTTTAAATATTCAAGTCTATATTTGGTATTGACCGCTAGATGTGCTGTGATTTTAACAATTTCACAAACTTACAGAGTTTTTTTTTTTTTAATATTCAAGTATATATTTGTATATAGTTTAAGAACATTTAAATTTTTTTTAACAAACCAAAAGCTTAACTTAAAATTGTTTACTAATACACAATTCTTGTTTCGTTTACATGTACACAAACAAACAAAATTCAAAGTGTAAAACATGTTTACTGCTATGTTAAAAACTTAAAACAATTTTTTGTTATAATGCGACAGGTGAATAATTTTATGTTTTATTGTTATTTTATTTACAAAATGTTTTAATTTTCTTTTTTTAACCATTTGAATTTTATAACAAAATAATTCCATATAATTCAAATCAATTTTAATGTTTTAGTATCGTATTATTTTATATTAAATTTTTATTTCACAAATTGTGAAATCACATAACAAAATTTATCTACTTTGATATTTATTTACTTAACTTGTTATTACATCACACCAAATCTTCATATTTTTTATAACCTCCACTCCAGTGTGCAGAGGGTATATATTAGTTTGTCATTCCATTTGTAATAATTAGAAAAAAAATTTTGGACCCTATAAAATATATATATTTGTGATCCTTATAACAACCGGAGTTGATATAGCGATATAGTCTGTCCGTCTGTCCGTCTGTGGAAATCACGATGACGGCATCAATCAGGCATATAGGATACTCGTTCACATAAAAAATGATTCACTGACATCCTGAGAAGTTTGCTATTTAAAATCGTCCAAATCGATCGATTAGGGCCCGAGATTTGAATGAAGAACTAAAAAAATCTTGAAAAAATTAAATTTTCTATGTTGTTCTTGTCACGATCACGCCCTCAATAGGACAGCTAGGGTGATCATTTTTAGTGAGAATGATTCACCAAGTTCATGGGAAGATTCCTGTTTCAAAAATTATTAAAATCGGTGGAGCAGGTCCAGGGAAATCTCTGAAAAAGTAAAAAAAAATGAAAAACATGATATTTCTATATTGTTCTTGTTGTTATTCTAAATTTTGCATTGTTGTCATAGCTGGACTTGTTGTTTTTGTGGTCGTTGTGGTAATAATATAATAAAAACAAACCCTTTGTACATTTTTTTATCAACTCTGGTAGAAAAATTTAAAAGTTTCCATTGTTTTGGCATCACTAAAAAAATTTGTTAGATCATTTCTGTCATTGCCGCGAGCCTACATTCAAAATTTCAGATCGATAGGTTCACGGGAAAGTGGTTAAAAGCGATCCAAAATTTTTTCGACAAGCAGACACTACGAGTTAACATAAAGGGAGTAAAAATTCACCAACATCTAAACCAAATAATTAATAAAAAAAAAACAATTGGGCAATTCACAATGGGTAATGTATCGTTGTATCTGTTATATCGTGTATCACTTTACAATAGTGTAAAATTGTTGTTGGTAATTTTCACTGAAAAATCTGATACACGATCCAGCTTCATTTGCTATGTTCCGAGTGAATGCCAGTTTTTATGAAAAAGAAAAAACAAATACATAGAATTTTATCAGCATAAATAATTATAAAATAAAATACGGTAAATAATGCAAATAACGCAAATACATCGATAAGTTTATTTACATAAAAATTAATGTTTATATTTTTAGTATGGATTTTCTCTTTCAGTACCAACCAAAACATTTAAAATTTTTTTTTTTTTCATTATAAATTAAAAAGCAAGAGGTACGTAACTAAAACTCCAGGGTATATCTCACGACCAAAAAGCAAACACTGACAAGTGTTTTCTCTTATACAAAATAGCAGAAGCGACGAAGCGATCTTTCCTCGTTGGATCGAAAATTACAAAAAAAAAGCGTTTTACAATATGAAAATACAACTGAGTGTTCACAACAAATGATATTGTGTATTTCAATACAACATACAATATACAACATCTGTTGTGAATTGCCCAAATGTAAATTTAGCAAAAAAAAAATTATGTATTAATTTATTAAAAGAGAAAAACACAAAAATAACGTTTGATGTTGTATTTTTTGTGTGTAATATTTACATATACATACATACACATATTAAATAATACAAATAATATACATATATTATATATATGTATGCATGTATATTCACAGTAACTGCATGTTAGAAATAAATCGGTATATTTTTTTATTTACATAAAATTCTGCAATATTTTGTTGTGGGGAAAATATATTTCTTTTGCATTAACAGAGTGTCACTTCATTTTGCTCAGCGTGACTATGCCGCAGTAGATGGCGCCACAATTTTTGTTTCTAATTAGCTTTGCAATAGTTATTTCTATTTTAACATGAATGTCAATATTTTCGACTAGATATCATACAGAACAATGTTAAGAGTATACACGGGCTGGTCTTTTATTTCATACGTTTTTTCATTATTCTTTTACAAATATGAACATTAGTTTGGCATGTTAACTTTTTGTTGTCTTTACAAAATAGAGTTACCGAGTTCATCAATGAGTTTTTTTGCTTTCAAAACAGTTCTACATAGTTATATAGAACTATTATTCTGCTTTACCTACAAAATATCTGATTGCGATTACATCCAATTTTTAAAAATTGTTTATAATTACTAAAGCATTATTATTCACATAAATACAAAATAGCACTTTTTAAAATTTCCATTCAAATTTAAGAAAATATCAATTCTAATAAAAACTGAAATTAAAATTTCCAATTATAAATTAGAATATAGAATATATATATTAATTGAATTTCAGAAAATCATATCAAAACGTCGGAAATAATAATTTTAAATTTAGAATTGCAATTGCATCTTTAATATATAAATTTTGTTCGTTAAACACAAATTGAAATTCCAAAAAAAAAACATCAAATATGTTTACATTTAAAAATGTTTACATTTAAAAAAAATATCGCCATTCAGGAGAAATTAATAACTTTTCAGTACCGCGATTCAGTAACTTCTTTTAACGATAGTCGAATCGTAAAAAAAAGAAAATTGCAAAATTATCAATAAAATTTTTAAACGATATTCGCTATTGTTAAAGTCAGCTGTTGTTGTTATCTAAACGACAACCATTTTTGTGTTGTTTATTCAATCGATAAAAACTTAAATTTTTAGGTTGAAATGTCGTCATACATAAATAAAAAATCATAAAATAGTGAAAATATTTTGCTTTTATTAAAAAACTTTTTTATATAAATAAAAAAATTATTTAGCATATTCAATTCATTATTTCATTTTCAAATAAATAAACAGAAATATTAGTAAAAAAAAATAAAGTTATTAAACATAAACATAAAATGATCCCGTCAAACACGAAGTAATTTGTTTTTTTCTATTCCTTGTGTTTTTCGCTTATTTTGACAGAGGTGCCACTAGTTTACAATTTAAATAAATAGAAAAACAGATTTGTCGACTGTCGTTAAGATGTATGTACTTAGTGAATCACTTAATCCTTAGTGCAAACAACAATAGCTGTCGATATATTTTGCGATTGTCGGACCGCTGAAATTTACAGAATCACACTACAGAAAATATTAATTTAAATTCAATGAATTTAAGAAAACCTCAAATGATATTTAAGAATTGCTAACATAAAAATTGTTACATAAGTAAACGTAATTTGATGAGAATGTTATTTTTTATATATAAATTTTCACAATTTTTTTTGGATGAAAATTTGAAGTTTTTCAGAAAATAAAGATAACATTAAATTATTTTATTTAAAATGTTTGGGACTTTTGGTTTTTTGCGTTTGGCATCCCTAAGTTGATTATTTGTTATTATAAATTTATTCTCTGTTTTCAAAATATGGCAATATTAAAAAAAAAAAAAGTGGAGAGAGCTTTTTTTCTTTTTGGTTATTATTTTGTTACTCCATCCGACCTATATGGCCACAATGAAGAAATATTTGGCCAGTTAAAAGAAACTATACAGCCTCCAATTAGCACGATTTAATGCATATAGCCACTCTACACAACCATTACCTTTGCAATGGAGGTTAGGGCGAGCTATTTAATTAGCAAAAACTAAATTAAACGAGAAGTTATGTCATATAACCGGAAATGCATGCATATAGGTATATAACCTAAATGCATGGCGATCAGCAACCACGATGACCAAAAAGCAAACACCGAAATAAATCCGAAATAATAGAAAAGACGAAAACCAACCCAAAGAATTTTCTTAAATAATTTGGTATTAAGTTTAACAAATTGTTTACTTTTTCCAATATTTTGTTTACATTTATTATCAATACTCAAACCGAGGTGGAGGTATTAAAGATTCGGCACAGCCGAATTTAACACTCTTACTTGTTTTTAAATATTAACGATTTTCAAAAAATTTTTTCAAATATTAACGATTTTCAAACAGATTTTCTTATTAAAGTTTTAATGTATTTTCTTTTTTTCTTAGAGTTTTTGGCTTAACTATAAAGATTTTTAAAATTTTATAAAATGATACTTTTTACGTCTAAAATAAATGAATAAAATGTTTAAAATGTAGTTGCATTGCATTTTTCTTCTTAGAACATTTCATCTTTTAGTTAATTTTTTTTTATTTTATAAAGAATACTTTATTTAGAAAAGTTTCCTTTTAATAGTTTAAGTTTTTTCGTTTATAGAATTATATGGTTTTATTAAACCTATAAGTAATTCAATGAAAAAAATTTATCATTTTTAAATTTTTATTTGAAAATATTTTTGAAATCACATTTCACATAATCAAATGTTTTTAGCTATTTTTTATTATATATTTTAAATATTTTAGCTTCTTTATTATTGAATTTAAATACATTTAATATTTTCTATTGAGGTTTTTAGAGCTGACAACATACTTTTTATTCACAAAAGCCATTTTTTTAGATTTATTTGAGGAAATATTCGTTTATTGAAGTCTTATGTTTCTTTCTATTGAATTATTCCAATATATATATATTTTTTTAGTTTCTTATTATAGCCAATTTTAATACCACTTTTCAGACTTTAATATATATTTACTAAATTCGTTATTACATCACACCAAATTTTTATATTTTTTGATATGTACAATAAAATACAATCACAACAAGTAAGAAAATTATAGTCGGTCTAGACCGAGTATACGATACCCTATACCATGCGTTTAGAAACCCTATCTCTTAGGCCCAACTAACTGGACATAGAAAATAAGCAAAAACCAAATTTGAGAGGGATTTTTATTAATTTTTTTGGCTGCAGATATAAAAAAGTTCATATCGGGTGCTATATCTATAAAGGGGCTAAGTCCAAAAATGGACCGATCCTGATCATGTTTGGTAAAGTCTCTTGTATTTTGCAAAAATATGTACAAACAAAATTTGAGAAGAATCAGTGCAATATTTTTGTTTTTTAATAGATTTAACTGAAGATCGGGAAGCAGCTCTATATGGGGTCAAAGGAATCATTTTTGGACTACTTATTAGTGGATGTAATGAACGCATACAAACCCAATTTGAGTAAGATCTATATGACAATTTGGACCTTATGGCAATTTATGTCGATTTCATATGGGTAATTTGTATGGGGGCTAGGTCTGAACATGGACCGATTCTCACCAATTTCAATAGCGTTCATCCCATGGCCGATAAAAGCTTATATACCAAATTTCATCAAAATATGTTCACATTTGCGACCTGCAGTTTGATTACAAGCTTTACATGGACACACAGACGGACGGACGGACGGACATTGTTAAATCAACTCAGAAAGTGATTCTGATTCGATCGGTATAATTAAAGATGGGTCTAGGTCAAATATTTTTGGTTGTTACAAACAGCAGCACAAAGTCATTATACCCAAACCACATAGTGGTATAGGGTATAAAAACAGCTTAACATGTGAGACGGTGTGACTTATGATTGTATTGGTGAAAAAATTATGATATGTAATAACCTGTTTGAAAATGAAAAATTAAAAATGAAAAATGAAAAATAAAAATTAAAAATGAAAAATGAAAAATAAAAAATAAAAATAAAAAATTAAAAATAAAGAATTTAAAATGAAAAATGAAAAATGAAAAATGAAAAATTAAAAATGAAAAATGAAAAATTAAAAATATAAAAAATTAAAAATAAAAAATTAAAAATTAAGAATTAAAACTAAAATGAAAAATGAAAAATGAAAAATGAAAAATGAAAAATCAAAGTGAAATGAACAATAAAAAATGAAAGGTAAAAAATGAAAAATAAAATATGAAAAATATAAAATGAAAAATGAAAAATTAAAGATAAAAAATGAAAAATGAGAAATAAAAAATTAAAACTTAAAAATATAAAATCAAAAATGAAAACACGAAAAATAAACAATAAGAAACGAAAAATTAAAAATTAATAGATAAGTGATACATAGATGACGCTTTCTGTTTTATTTTAAAAATATGCCATAAAAAATCTTTAATTACTAGATGTTTACACATCTCCCCTGTGATCGGACTCACATGATTTTTAATGATTTTTTTTAAATTTAAAATTAATTTTTTCCAATATTTTGATCAATTATGAGTTTAATAAGTTTGTTCAGCTCTGCTGTTCAACGATTTACAAAGTATTTATGGCATGTGTTAACAAGACATTGGTATGTGTGTATTGTAGTTATAAGTATTTAAAGTACACTATAAAAATCTTCTCCAAATTTGCCAATAAAATTTTATTTGTATACTATTGAGGCATTCTGAAATATGTATGTTTTCGTGTATGTGTGTTCAAGCAAAGCTATATGATATATGAGTACTACAACAACAAAAATTCATAAAAAATATTTATATATATCGTATATATTTTTTAAATGCCATTTATTTGCATTCTCTAGAGTGTTCATCACTGTCAAAATGAATTCTATACCATTTGCTTAAAATATTAAAAATCATCATGTATTGCCATATTTATATAAGAATATACATATGTGCTATTCCATTCAAACTATCCAGCCATGCAACATTAAAAGACACTTGCTGAAGAGTCGGCTTTCGCAATTTCACTCGCTTGCTGTGCGTTTAATGAAACTTGTTATGGGGAATTCCACGTGACTCACCTTACACTTTGACATTTTTTGCAAGTTTTTAAAATCAATTTATTCTGAAGGTATTTCAAGAATTTTTACAAATAGGTACTCTATAGCTCAGAATTAGTTACAATTTTAACCTAAAGTAGACTTTTGTGACAATTATAGCTCTTTTTATAGCTGTGACTCACCTTACAACAAATTGGACACAAGTTTTAGAGGCAATGTTATATACTAAATTTCTCATCTTATATAGACTACATATTAAAAAAAAATATTTTGAAGCATTAACAAGAGGTGTCAATTATGATAAATAGCTATAAAAAAAAAAAAAAAGTGAGCTCAATTAATTGCATAAGCTTATATTATGTGTGTGACTCACCTTACCAAATTTTGTGACTCACCTTACACTTCCTCCTTTTGTATATTACACATATCTTAACACCAATTTTAGTAATATTAATAAACAATAAATATATTTAAAATCAACAGAAACCAATTTCAGAATGAAACGACATTTGAATAAATCAAATCGTTAGAAATTATTTTTATTAACTTTCAAATTCGCAATTAAGATGGAAAAGCAAAATTTCCTCTTGAGAGTAAAACTCCTTTGGATTCTTCGTTAATGACTTTGATGCAATGTTTTTTTTATGCCTTGTAGTAAAGGTGCATTGTCCCAAACCTTTCTCAAGTTAAGTTGGGAATTTTTTTTTATATCTGCTTCATTAAGTTCAAAAGTTGTTATATTTGATCCAGCTATCTCTGTTGCTTTAACATAATCTGCAGCATTATTTACGATACATTTCCTTTTCTTAACTTGATCAAATACCTGCCTTTTTCAACTGCCACCAGGTCCCTTTCCATGAGATGTGGCAAAAAATTTCTAAGTGATTAAAACACCATAATTTTTTTTTTAAGGTTGACAAAGAACCTGCAACAAACCTGTTCTTAAACTGTGAAAAAGGTCCATCCGACCATATTTCAACTTTTTGTATTTCATTTGGCATATCATCTAATACATATGAAATATATGCAAGTACAGTTTCTTTTGAGTGGTCCAACACATCAGAAACTATAATGAGTGGATGGATGATACCTGTATGATACATTTCACAGGTAAAGAGACTCACTTTTGGCTCCAGTGGGCACTTTGTACTTCGTCTTGAAATATGCATGTATAGTTTTCCGAGAAATCCACTTGAATCATGCATATATCTCTCGGAAAATCCTTTGAAATCACTAATTCGAGCATTACTTTGTATGAGTTGGCTTGCTCACGTTTTATATAACAGTGTTCTAAAAATTATGGAACTATACCTGGTATATAATTATAAAGTTCAGAAAATGAGCCAACCTTTTCTATCTTTTGAAGTGGATCATTATTACTACTTTAGTTCCAGCAAAGCCATTTAATATTAATGTCATTATGCTCTGGCATTGGATATGCCTGATAAAATCCTTCTGCATTTTTACATTGTTGACATTGATTTAGCCAACAACTTTCAGAAGAACGTTGCAAATTATTCCTTCGGGAAATGAATGTGAATAATTTGGAAAATCCTTATCATATGTGTGCAATGCATTGACAGCAATAATGAAATTTTCATTTTTTTTTTCATTTTCATGCTAGTTGTGACTCACTTTATTAAAAAGAATGCATGTTTTTGCTAAGTATAAAAGAACAACTAACCACCAAACCTACATGTTTCTTTATATTTGATTCTAGGAAGGAGAAAATATAAAAAAAAAATCAATTTAATGTTCTTACTTTCTTTTCAAGACAAAAAAAATATTTTTGTGACTCACCTTACAAAAAATTTACTGTCCACAAATCTTACTACTGACAGTTTATTTTAACTTGTAAATTAAAACAACAGCATTAGTATAATCTATTTAGATAATTATTCAAGAAAAATATACTAATAGTTCAATATTACAATAAAACAATAAAACTTGCATACCTTTAAAGTTGAACCAAAATTTTATCAATAATTTTTCCATGTGTGTGCATACAAAATGGAGTGATGCTAGAAAAAAAAGCTGCTCTAAATGTTGTCAAGTCGATATTTAGAAACTTCAGTCTATGTCCAACAAACTGAGAACTGAGCGAGATGTATTTCTAAAAAAAAAAAAAAATATGCTTGTCCCATGTTCTGTGGAATTGCCCTTATGCTCATTTTCTATATCCAATTAGTTGGGCTTAAGAGATAGGGTCCCTCAACGCATGGTATAGGCAGTGGTGATATTCAGCCGGTACGGGGCGGTACGCTCGTACCGGTTGTTAACATTTTTAAAATTTTCTGTACCGGTTGTTGTATATTAAAAAAAAAAAAGTATGTTTTTAAGTAAAAGTATGTAACCACTAAGCTTGAAAGGGTTAACGGAAAATTCTGTAAAAAAAAATATTTTTCTTTTAATAAAAAGGGAATTTTCCTTTTTGAATACATTTTTATTTTGATATATTTACTCTAAAGTTTAGTAATATAAATATTTTTATGGTGAATGGTTATCCCTTACTTTTAATCTCTATTAAATTCAGTTTTAACGTGCAAGTATGAAGTTTTTAAATTAATTTAAATTTCTAATTAATTATTAATTAATTATTAAATATTTTCTTTGTTTCAACCTAAGAATGAAAAGGCAAGGTAATTTGGATGACTTCTTTTAGCAAATCTATAAAAATAACCAAAAACCCTGAACAGCAAGCTGAGAATATTACTAATTCTAATCAAACAAAACAGGTAAAAGAAAAAAATGATACTTCTGAAGTTCAACACCAATCGGAAAAAGTTGGAACGTCTCGTGATGCTGCGTTATTACATTTTTGGAATGATAAACAACTAAATTATTTTAAAACTAAATACGAGTGGCTTATTGTTGTTAGCGATGAAAATGTGGGATGTCAGTGGTGTTCGAAAGTAGAATCGTTAAATTTAGAAACTGCTAAACATTTACACATTTCTGTGGAGTGGAAATCATGTTCTGCCAAAGCTCATGGCTCGAACAAAGAAAATTTACAATCATCAATGAGAAAAAAATTGAAGGAACACAATGAATCAGCTTCATATAAAGCTGGGGAAATAATAAAAATTGGTGAAACAAATATAATTTCCAAATCTTTAGATGTGGCTAATGAAAAGTATTTAAACAGCACAGTAAACATTTTTAATACTATCTATTTCATAATTAAAAACAATTACCCATTCAGTGATTTTAAGAAATTAATTGATTTACAGAAAAAAAATAATGTAGATTTTGGATTTTCATTACATTCCAGATTTATAGTTCCACTTGTCGCAAAGCTTATATCTACAGAAATAAGAAGAATTATTTTTGGAAAACTGATAAATACAGGTTGTAAAATTTCAATTATTATTGATGAAGCCTCAACTGTTTCACACAAAAGCGTTTTAGTAGTTTATTTAAAATCTGAAATTCAAGATTCCGATGATAGTGTAACAGTTTTTATTGATCTTGTCGAATTAGAAGGAACAACATCAGAAATAATTTTTAAAACCTTAATATCAGTTCTTGAAAAACATGGTTTTAATGAAAAATATTTACATGAAAATCTTATTGGATTTTGCTCAGACGGTGCTAGTGTAATGTTAGGAAAAAAGGCTAGAGTTTCTGCAAGAATTTTAGAATATTTTCCAGGTATTAGCATCTGTCACTGTTTAGCTCATCGTATTCAGTTAACTCTAGATGATGTTATCAAAGAAGTAAATGAAGTAAATAACTTTAGATATTTTCTCGATAAACTTTATTCGTATTATCATACTTCAAATAAACATCAACGAGAATTAAATAATGTTTCTAAAGAACTTGGCACTGAAGTGCACAAAATAGGTAGAATATTTGTTCCTCGATGGGCAGCCTGTAGCGCTAGGACCGCCAAAGCAGTTTGAAAATCATATCAGGCCTTATATATTCACTTTAGGTAAAATAAAGAAATTGGAATAATGTCATATTTCAAAAATGAAAACTTTTTAAAAGATTTAGGTTTAATAAACGACATATTAGAAGAAATTTCTGTACTGTCTACAGCTTTACAAGAAAGAGATATTTCATTAATTAGAGCTGATAGATTGATAAGGGGAACGATAAATCTATTCCAACATTTAAAATTAAATAAAGGAACATATGAAAAAGAAGCAGATGATATTATTAAAACGAAAAAATACAATATTCCATTTGAAATTAATAGAAAAAAAACATCAATTGTTGTTTCGAGAGATAAATTTTTTGATTGTTTAGAAAAACATATGAAAACGCGTTTGCTATTAGACGATAAAAATGAAAACTATAATAATCTCTTAAATTGCTTTAATTTATTAAATCCAGAAACATGGCCGGGTGATATTTTTGAATCACCATGGATTGAAGGTGAAAATAGATTAGAGCAGTTAAATAAAATAATCAAATACATCATTCCAGTAAATGATTTTCGAGATTTTGTTGATGTGCGAGATAGAGAATCTAAAAATATTAATACTATTTTGAGAGCAAAAAGAATTTTAAATGTAATTGCTGTTAATTCCGCAGAAGCTGAAAGAGGATTCAGCACAATGAACAATATCATTTATGATAAGAGAAATTCGTTGTTAATTGAAACAACAAGTCATTTAATGACAATAAATTTAATGGGAAAATCGATTGAGGATTTTGATGCAACACCATATGTTAAATTATGGTTGCGAGAAGGGCATCATATGGCAAGTGATAAACGTGTCAAAGCAGCCGCACCTAATTTGCCGTCCCAAAACCAAAATTTAATTTGGAAATTATTTAATCAATTTTATATACTATTTTTTATACTATTATATATAACTAGTGGATTGTGTGGCGCCTAGGCGCCCGTTTATTTTGATTTTAACAAACAAATTTTTTTTCCATTTCAAAATTTTCCTATATTTTATATATTTAAAAAAAAAATTAATTTTAATGTTTTTAAAATTAAAAAAAAAAAAATCGGAAAACAGTTGTAAAAAATACAAACCAAAAACTTCGATTTTCAAATGAAGTTTTGTAAAAGGTCCTTTTATGTATATTTTCGCATACGTTTGCCAGTAGCCAACCTTTGCTTTATATTTTCTGCTTCTATACATAAGAAGTTTTTAATATTAAATGATTTTAAAAAATATTTTATTTTGATAGAAACTCGGTAATTTTAGTCTTAATAATTTAATAATTTAATTTATGTTTTATAACTTTTTAAAATGCATCAAAATAAGTAAACTTATTCAACTAAAAAAAGTTTTTAAACCTTTCGGACAAACCAAACAAAAAATACTACGGTTATAACGAACTTAGTCTATAACGAACTAATTTGGCCGGTCCCGCCGAGTGCGTTATAACCGAACTCCATTTTATTGTAGAAAAAATAGAATAGCATAGAAAAAAAAAACGTTTTAGAGCAAGGTTCATAAAAGTTTCTTAAGAGGGGGGTGGTGGTTTTAAAGGTTTTAAAAGTTGATAATAATAATTAATTGCATAATTTTTTTTTGAAGACATGAATACGCGTTATAGCACAACATTTAAAGAATCTTTGAAAAAATTTTCAACTAAAAATTTTAATAAATAACTCCGTGACAGCCAATTTCCGGAGGCGTTGTTGTTTTGCGGTGAACATCATAACTCGTTACCGGACCATGTGAAAAAAAAAATCAAAATGGGTTTAAAAGGTGACATGTCTCCTGAAGTAGTGACGAAGAGTTTTTCAATTTTTTTTTGCAGCATTTTGAAGTGAAAAACGATTTTTGCTACACAATTTCGGGAATTTGTTGTTAAAAAATGGGGAAGAAAATGGAACTAAAAAAAAACTTCGTGGTTACCTGATGATTTTTGTGTAGATATAGTGTCTAAAATTTCAAAAGAATCGGTCAAGAAGATGTTCACGGACTTCGAACATTTATTGCGGGAAAATCGACTTAAAATTTTTTAAAAACTGATTTATGTATATGTGATATACCGTATGAGGCCGGTCGCTGGAAACGCTGTATCTTCTTAAGTTTTGCTCTGATTTACTTAAAACTTTGACACAACACTCTCGACATGTTGTGCATTCAGGAAGAGAAATGCAAAAAAAGGTTTTAAAACCTACCACCGCTTAAGGAAATGCAAACACCAATACACCAATGTACACAAAAAAGAAAAAAATATTTCATATTTCATCATACATGCAAACTGAAAAAAAAGAGAATTACATTTTTTGCAAAGTTATCTATAAATCTAAAAAAGAATAAATAAAAAATGCGCGCGTATTAGTTTTACTTCAAAACAAAAATCGCTTTTAATTCTTCCATGTTAATTTCAATAAATTATTCAAATTAAAATCTTAAATATACCTTTTTACGTAATTTATGTTTGTCCAAATTTTTTTAAAAGCATATTATGCAAAAATTAATATTATGAGTGAAAAAAAAAATTATTTTCCCACCTCTCTTCTAAAATTACAATGGAATTTAATTATGCAAAGTTACAATAATTTAAATTTTAAACTTAATATTGCACTATTTTTTCAATACAGAGCTATAAACGAAATCATACGTTGGACAACAACAAAATCTACCTTGAAGATCTTTTTTTTCTCAAATATTTATCAAAAAAAGCATGCTCTTTGGTAAGTGCTTGCCATCAATGAACTGAGCGAAAGTACTCTTAACAATACAAAACAATTTTGAGATGAAAAACAAAACAGACAAACGAAGAAGTTTAGTAAGTGTTGCCAATTTTGACAACTTATTGTAATTTCGACGATTTTACAATTTTGCCAATTTTGACAACTTATTGTAATTTCGACGATTTTGCAATTTGTTAAAATGATTTGTTAAATTTGTAAATATGATGATTGAAGATTTAAAATTATCAGTAGTATAAAAATTACGATTTCAAGGGTTACCAATTAATGGGTTGTTTATCGAAAATTGATAGTTTTTGTTCAGTGTAAATGGAAATTACAAAGTATGTATAGATTTAATTCTGGGTCAAGTCGTTTCAAAATGGAAATACCTTGAATAGCATCTCTATTTAAGATTTAAGTTTCAATTACGGCGATACTTTAAATCTATATTATATGTTTCAGCTATAGATACATGTCAATAAAATTATTTAGTTGATTGGTGTGTTATATTTTTTCGTTGAAATTTCACCACTAATACATTAGAAATAACCAATGCTGTAATAATATTCGTAATATGAATGATATAAATAAATTTGATTGTTTCCTTTTGTAATATTTTGTAGAGTTTTATTTTTATTATCTTGACAATATCTTGTTTCAAAAATGACGATTTTGGCGATTTAGTTTCCAAAATTGTCGATTTTCAGAAGATTTTATTAGCAGCACTGGTTGGTAACATAGAAGAGAGAAAATTGTGTGTGGGTTTGTATAAAATGAGAAAGATTAAATTTTGTTTGTGTATTTCGCATAGCTTTGTAGGGAGTGCTATGTGTATTATTTTAGCGTTACAGAATCAGTCAGTCAGTCAGTGAGTCAGGGATCAGCGTAAATATATATAAGATAATATATGTATTTCTTATGTAAATATGTAAATAAATAACTATTATGAAGTAAATATAACCTACAATAGATTTTTTTCCATGCGTACCGGTTGTTAAAAAATTCGAATATCACCACTGGGTATAGGGTATCGTATAATCGGTCTAGACCTACTATAATTTTCTTATTTGTTTTTTTTTTTTTTTTTGTAGCTGCTGCGGCTAAATTCACACCTGATAAAAACGAGCGCAAAATTTTTCATGAAAAGTTTTAGTATTTTTTTTATTTTATATGGGTTTTTTTTTATTTTGCATTAGGAGGTTTTTTATCGTCGACATGGAGCATGAAGCAGACAAAGATGGCGGTCCATTTAATAAGAAGTCGGTGACAAGAACATTTTTACGGCTGAAGTGCAGTTCTTCACCAACGAAGATAGATATTTCAATATCAAGTGGATACACAGAAAATAAAGAGTATCTAATTTTTCGACATTCCTTTCGAGGAAAAACAAAACAAATATTGAGCTCTTTCTTATTTTCCTTTCCCCTGGCAAAACACTAAAGGACATTGCTCAGATTCTGTTTTATAGATGCCAGCATTACGGGCATATAGCTCGGAATTTCAACTGTGAATATAAATGTGTAAAATGTGATTAATGCCATTCACCTGGCGAAAGCTAAATCAGTAGTCAGAGGGCTGGAAACCAATTTTTGTAAAGTGTGGAGAGCTAGAACATCCTGCAAATCCTATAAAAAATACAGCAAAAAAAGCTTGAACATCTAAGAAAAGTTCGGACAGAAAACTTTTAAAAAGGCCATTAATTCGAATAATATATTTCCTGGTATGACCTTTATGAGTTTATTTCTGCCAAAATTGGAACAAAATAAAGTTTGGGCAATAGAAACTCTCCCACTATTGAGGAGTATTATTAGATTTGTATTTAACAACCTTTGACACGACAACTCACACTTGGGTGTAGCCATTGCAATCAAAGATTCTGTGGTACTTCATGCACATTGCATTCTTAACTAAACTGTTAAGCCAATGCTGTGTAGAGTCATTTAAGATATCGTTTCCGTAGATTAGATTAGACTAGATTAGATTAAGAAGGCTCTATGGACTGCCACTAATTTGATCTTTTGTGCAGCCTATGATTGTCCTAAAGATTATCCTCCAAGTGCAAGGGTTCTTTTGCCACCTAGTTTTGGACATTCACAAAGAATGTGTTCTGCTATTTCCACCCCCCTGTTTGCAGAAGCTACATGTATTTGTAACAGACTGACCTTTCATTTGTAGATGATATCTAGGATTATAGTGTCCAGTAAAAAATTCCGCCAAAGTCTTTAAGTGCTTCTTATCCAGCGAAAGCAATCTTTCTGATTGAAAACTTAGCTTGCCGTTAGCTGGACTTTTGTTCCAGTATTCGGCAATTTGTGATTCCCTTCACTCCTTCATTTTTTCCTTGATGTATCCTACTAAAACACCACAGATTCTGTACCGATGAAAGAACGACGGGCCCCTCGATCTGCTATTTCGTTGCCCTCGCGTCCTTCGTGTCCCGGAATCCAGCACAAAGTTATTTTGTTGCATCTGTCTAATTCGTTGTGTAATACGATGCAATCCAAAATGAGTTTAGACGTCACGTTGTAGGATATAATTGCCTTAAGTGCAGTCTGACTGTCGCATAGTATGTATGTGAGTGCCCTTTTTGTCTTTCTTCTTTCGCTTGAAAAATGAAGGGGAATTTTCCCACGGGTAAGGCACGTTGAAAATTGGGACCGAATTTTCCCCTCGCCCGTTTGATTGTTTTGAGCCATCTGTGAACCACACATGAGAAACCTGCTCTGGGTCCCAGGCCTTATTGGTCCATAAGCTCCGCTCCAATGTCATTGTTTTAAATTCTCTGATAAATACCTTTCTTGGTAGCATTTTGTCAGTGACCCTCGCTACCGGGCGTTGGTGAAGAATCTCGCGACTTTCATGTGACCCTTTAGGTTAGCGACCTTCACTTTGCTAAAATCCTGAATTCGTACGGCACTCATGCACGTATCTTTGATGACTGAAATATGCATTGTTGTGTTGTTAAACATGACGCCGATAGCATCGGTTGGAAAAGTTCTGTTCATCCCGGTGATACTAATATAGTTAATGCTGTACAACTTGTTCAGGATTACCTTAATATTCGGTTGCTCAATCCTTGGCCACTATGCAAGAGCATAAGATGTAACCATTAATTTCACAATAGTCCTAAACGACCAGTATATCATGTGGGGTTCCAAACCCCGCATTCTACCAAATTGCCTTTGTAAGGCGTATAATGGACTGGTAGACTTTTTGATAGTTTGATCAAAGTGGTTGTTCCATGTGAGGGGTTTATCCACGATAACCCCAAAAAAAATTGACATCGTCCGACAAACCTCTTGACAAGCCGTTCTGTCTTTGTTTTACAAAATTGAGTTTTTTTCATTAGTGAAGGGTGTCAGTATATTTTAGATGAGTTCATAAATAACCCTTTACTCTGACACCAATTGGGGGTATAATTCAAAGCCTGTTGCATATGCGCCGATATTATTCTCTCGTCGAAGCCGGTGATAGCGATCACAAGATCGTCTGCATAGCCGAAGGTTCTGAATCCTAAGTTGTTCCTTTCTTACAGTAGTTCATCATTGACCAAGGCCGAAAGCAATGGTGTTAGAACGCCTGCCAGCGGACAGAGAGGTCTACACGATTTAGGTAACTGCTCAGACTTACTACTTCTACTTCTCTCCAGATTGATGCCACAAAACCGTAAAGAAGGCAAGATTTAAAAAGTCTAGACATTTGTGTCTGTCGTTTCCGCAAATAATTAATAATATGGTGTTCTTAATTTGTTTTGAACAGCTCGTTTGTTTTATTTGAATAGTTCGTTTTTATTTCTGTTACATGTCTGTAACAGTTCTGTGATAATATCTGTTAAGATACTGCTGACTAACGTTTTGTTTTGCTTAGATAATTTTAAGTATTATCTATTTATAAGTAATTTTCTTTTTTTTCAGAGAATTTAACTCCGGGAGCAAGCATAATTAAGTACCCATGCCATAAGACGTTGTATTATTATACCCTCTCTGTTTAGCATATTGCTTATTCATGGTCTGACGCTCTCAGACCAGACTATGATTTTTTATATTTCTTGATGTTGTTCCACTTAATATCTTACTAAATAAAAATTGCACAATTTTCGTATTCTTTTCTTTATTATGTTTAAATTAAAAAGCAGCAGGATGCTAACAATTAACATGTTGTTTTCTTGCTAACTCGCTACTCCATCCATATTTCACTTAAATTAATTAATTATCAAAACTCGTTTTTAATAATTTTTACATTTGAAATTTATGAAAGTTTACTAAAATATTCTGCAACCGAATAAAAAAAAAAACTAATATTTCCAATTTAGTTTGTGTGGAATGCCTTAAATATGTTTTAAAAATAAAAACAATGGAAGCATATTTGTGTACACATGACAAACGTTTAGGGAATTGTATATTATTTTATACACGTTCGAAATTCTAAATAACATTTCTTTGACAATTGCAAACGTGAGAAGCATTTACTTATTGTTAGTTGTACGAGTATGTTGTAAATAACTCATCCAAACTAAGTAAGAGACTCATATCATTGCAATGATGATGACGATGATGATGATGATGACTGTGAAACACAAGAGGTAGATAATCTAAATTTGCAACGAAACTATTTGAAAACATATTTTTTCTAACATATTTTAGGTAAGAAAACCAAAGTGCAAAACGTTAAAGAGTTACGTATGATGAATATTTTTCATAATTATTGCCTAGAACATTTAGTTAAATACAGTGAAAAATGACTTAATGTAAGTTGTAGGATAGTTTGAGTAAATCGCTCTTAATTTTGCAGAATTTTGAAGACACCCTCAAAATCTCAAGTTATCGGCAAAAAAAAACAACCTCTTTCCACAATTCACAGACTAAAATATTTTTAAATAAATCAGTTTTGAACCGATTTTTATACCCTATACCAGTATGTGGTTTGGGTATAATGACTTTGTGCTGCTGTTTGTAACAACCAAAAATATTTGACATAGACCCATCTTTAATTATACCGATCGAATCAGAATCACTTTTTGAGTTTATTTAACAATGTCCGTCCGTCCGTCCGTCCGTCCGTCCGTTCGTCTGTGTGTCTATGTAAACCTTGTAATCAAACTGCAGGTCGCAAATATGAATATATTTTGATGAAATTTGGTATATAAGCTTTTATCAGCCATGGAATGAACGCTGTTTAAATCGGTGAGAATCGGTCCATGTTCAGACCTAGCCCCATACAAATTACCCCTATGAAATCGACATAAATTGCCATAAGATCCAAATTGTCATATAGATCTTACTCAAATTGGGTTTGTATGCGTTCATTACATCCATTAATGAGTAGCCCAAAAATGATCCCTTTGGCCCCATATAGACTGCTTCCCGATCTTCACTTAAATCTATTAAAAACAAAAATATTGCACTGATTCATCTCAAATTTTGTTTGTATATATTTTTGCAAAATACAAGAGACTTTACCAAACATGATCACGATTGGTCCATTTTTGGACCTAGTCCCCATATAGATATAGCATCCGATATGAACTTTTTCATATCTGCAGCCAAAAAAATTAATTAATTGCTTATTTTCTATGTTCAGTTGGTTGGGCCTAAGAGATAGGGTTTCTAAACGCATGGTATAGGGTATCATATAGTCGGTCTAGACCGACTTACTTGTTAGTTTTTGAATGTTTCTAAAAAAACAAGTAGTCAAGGTTTTCAAATATAAATATTGGGATGACAGCCAGTTTTTTTTGGGAATTTCAAGACGTGCGGCCCGGATTATTGTAACACTAGATCTAAGACTTTTGTGCACTACATTTGAGTCAAACAGGACAATGCTTTCTGGACGCCCATTGATTTCAAAGTTCAAATATGCATTTATATGTAAAAATTATCAAAAAAATCTTTTTTCACAAAAATTTTGTTATTAGTGACTGCGTTTCAATTAACTAGATCAATAAACCACAATCTAGAGTATATTATCTTTCTAATATAATAACAAAGTCTATTATCGGTTAAAAAATAGCCAAGTTATATCAAATTTCCAGGCAATAAATGCGCTGCAGATCACTTGATTAAGGAAATCGAACTCACATTTTTAAAGACATTGAAATAATTTACATCAACAATATATTTGCATTTCCTGATCTCAAGCTGATGTTTTGTAAAGTATTTTGCATCTCGTCTCTTGTTATGCCGTTCTAAATTAGTGTCAAAATGGTGTAGCATATAACCTAAAGATTTGCAGCCTTTTCAAATAAATGTTGTTAAATTCTCGCAAGCTCTAGTTCTCTAGCTCTGGCTCGTCGGCAATCGGTTTGGGTTCATGAACTTAACATAAGATGTAAAAAAAATAAACTACATAGCAATACATATTTTATGCATGCGAATTAAAAGAAACAAACTCAACTTTAACTATTGGAGCCACGACAGCTAAAACATAAAAAAAACAAATATTTAAAGTATAATTGAGAGTCATTGCATCTGAGAACTGTCTGTTGCCATTAGATGGAAACTGCAACATTATGCCCATCCCTACCATGATCATCTACGAGTATTTCCGAAAACAAATTATCCTGATGATCCCTAACAAAAATGTTTCGCTACCTAGCTAGGTTTTGCCTTTAGAATCAAAAACTAGCGAGTTTAGCAATTCATAGTATCTAGTTTATTCAATGAATAGATTAAAACAAAAAACCATGCTAATTTCATAACTTCATTTAATAGGTATAATAATATTGAAATGCTATTTTTTCCAATATATTGAAATAAATCATTAATTTTAAATTTAAATATATAAAAACAGTAAAATTAAAACAAATTTTGTTACAAAATTTACAAGAAAATAGCAAAAAGAGCAAAATTTGAACAACCCTTGCAGAAAAATTTACAGAAAAATTTATAGAAAAATGTAAAGAAAAATTTATAGAAAAATCCACAGAAAAATTTAATATAAAGTGTATAACAAAATTCTTATATTTAGGCAAACTTTAAAAAAAAAAAATTATTTACAAAATTTACAGAATCATATTGAGCTTGACACCCGGTATTGATATTTAGAATAGAAGAAAACAGAATCGAAACTAGGTCAGGTTGAGGTAGGTAAGTTATTAGAATTTAAAAAAAAATGAACGACGGACAGAAGCGTCAAATCAACTTTAAACGATGGGCTGATTTAGATTGACAGAAGAAGATTTTTATAACTTACAGGACATTACTAAGTGCTGCTATTCCATAAATATGTTAACAATATGTGAAACACTATTTTATTTTGAAAACACAGTTTTCAAACATATTTTATAAATTTTAATTTAACCTTGTTTTCTCTTGTTGCTTTTCTATATTTTTCTTCTTCTTGCTAACTATAAACTTCTTTTTAACTTTTATATTTATCACACACTACACAAATCCATATCAGATCTCATTATTTATATCGTAACATTTAATTAATTTAGACATTTTCACCATTTTTATACAATATTTTTAATATTTTCATTTATATATAAATTTTATTTTAATTTAGTTAAATTATTTTTGTTTTATTATAAAGCACTTGTTCCTTCATATTGTAAGTAGCGAAAATAACTAAATGTAAAAATATATGTAATCAAATGACACTTATGGTTGTCGCAGCTAATCCATCGATGAATGGCCATTCAGCAATTTCTGGAGAGTATGTGGGAGAGAGACGAAATATAAATTTGTTTGATGGTGTGATCGATTCTTAAATTTTTTTTTTTTTTTTTTGAATTCCTCTTTTACTTATTCTGCATATCTTTCTATGATAAAAAAATTTCAACATGTTTCCAAGCTTATTAGCAACATTATGTAATGTTCCTGGTCGACAAATGTGGAACAGTTTCTACTAATGTTACCTAACCCGGAGTTTTTATAAAAAAAATAATCACTCAAATTGATGCTGTTGATTATTAAGAATATTTAAATGATGATGATAATAATGAAAAATTGGCGTTAAATTTCAGTACACATTCGAGATTTTGCTGCACATTTGAATAATTCAAAGGCGATATCGTGCATGAATAATTGCTGGTTACTAATGTAGCTATATTAGATGGTATTTTTCTGCTCTTCCTGATTTTAATATTATGTCGTGGTAAATTTTGAAGATTAATGCAAGGTGTTGAAGAAATGTGGGACTTGGCTTAGATATTAGGATCCCAAACTCCTTGTGCAACTGATTTCTACCGAACTGGTCTGACGCAGAATATTATTTCTTTATAAGTGCCAATTGTTTTATATTTTAGGTGTTCGGAGTGTAGGCATATTTTAACCAATTCCAAGAATTTAAAATATGGTGCCAAATCTATAGAAATAATTGGTCTTTATTAGAAAATAATATAAAATTTATAATAAAAATTTACCCGTCAGGATGTGGCACCAAGGATTAAGAGTGCAAAATTTAATTATATCCTTTAACTCAGGATTATATTCCACATTTGTTAGCTGTGGGAGTAAAAAAATTTTTGTTTTATTCCAAACTTTTGAAAATTTTATTGAAAATGTGGTGTAATTATATAATTTTCTATTTTATCACACAGTTTTAGCAAAATTTTAATAATTTCTATGACTTTCTCACTTTAAATTTTATTGGTTATGAAACGTGTTTTAGCCCATAAGGGTTTTTATATGATCAGCAGATATACAAGTCAAATTGCTGAATAAAACATGCGCCAACTACATGTGTATATGAAGGAAACTAGTTACCAAGAGAGGTGAACATTTTAAGGTATTAAGTCAAGAATGCCAGATTAGAAAATATGTGGTAATTTTAGCGATTTTTCAATCTTTTACAAATTTTCTAGTTTTAACAACATTTTTACATTTAAATTTTCCATCAATAGAAAATAAACATATTAAATAAAATGGTTTTAAATGGGTAATTAAACTTGGTATAGTAAATATGATATATTTAGTTATTAATTTGAAAAATAACTTTAATATTTATAATACATAATGGCAATTTGAGTTGAATTTATTTAAGAATTTAAAATACTGAACTAAATGTGAAAATTCTATTATCGTGATAAAAATATTGTCTCTCATGCCAGCACTTTCTACAATGGTACGTATTTTGTAGCACTATTTCTAAATCTAAAATTTTACTTTTTCAAAACTTTTGTTTCAGAAATTTACCGAAATCAACGACTGGCCTTTATGGTCTTATTAATAAAATATGTGTGATTAAAAATGCCAAATACTGTGGGTATTCTGTTCTTAATTTGGCCTGTGCAGCGTTTTAATTTCACCGGATTGGAAGAAAAATGTGATTTTTCACATTTTTTCATCTTTAGGTTACATATTTTTGGTGTTTTCATATTTCAAATATCTTTTACCAAAATATTATACTACTCGACATTAGTTCTCAGACTTGTAAATTAAGGTTAAACTGTCCCTCTTTGAAGTCAAAAATCAAATTTAAGGGGACTTATTTTTTTATGTGTAAACATTTATACGCGCAGGGGGGTAAATTTCTATTCCACAATACAATCACAAAAACAGTGTAACACGTAATAGGTGAGAGCTGACACATAACGCTGTGTATTGATTGTATTGGTGAAAATGATATAACTTTGTTTTTTATGCCACATTTTTAAAAGCGTCATTTACATATGTATCACTTATATACGTTTTTATTGGGATATTTTTAACGTTTTACAGCAAAGGGTTGTACATAGATAATGCTTTCTGTTTGATTTTAAAAAATGACATAAAAAAATCTTTAATTACTAGATGTTTACACATCTTCCCTGTGATCGGAGTCACATGATTTTTTTTTTTTAAACAAAATATCGAAATATACATATTTGTGGAAGGTTTTCGATAAAACTTGTTGATAATATTTTAGTAATTCTAAAAAATAATATTCTGGACTTATTTTCTGAAATTAACCCATGGGGAACTCTTAATTTCAAATTGATTCTTTATGAAAATCTATATATAGTTTATTCATAAGGATTTTTTTTAATAAAACAAATTGTATGTATTCATAAATTTCCTCAAATTTATTTGTCATATTATTAATACTAGCAGATTCCAGCGCTCGAAATTCGAGAGCAATTTCTAGGCAGCTTTATTTTTCTACTTAGCCAATTCACAAACCAACTCTTTTATGGTTTATTATTATTGTGAATGAAGATGACAAACTCATTAACAAACACATTAACAAATTTAATAAAACACATATAGCATATGTATAATTTTATGTACTAGCAGATTTTAGCCCTCGAAATTGGAGTGCAAATTCTAGGAAATTTTATTTTTTCATTAATTAAAGACCCTAAAGGTATTATAGTCAATTAACAAATCAACACAAAAAACTAACTCATTTTTATTACAAACACATTAACAAATTTAATAAACACACTCATAGCATTGTATAATTTTATGTATGTGTTAGTAGCAAATTTAAATGGAATTTACTCAAAATAAAGAAAAAAAATTAAAATATCTGTAAATCTGCAAAGCGGCTAAAAATAAATACCTTTCAAATAATATAGATTGGACAAAATCGGGATAAAACGGTAGAACAAAGCATCAGTCACAAGAAATCGCCTAGCCTAATAATATTATAGATTTGTTAGTAGCAACTCTAAATGCAATTTACTCAAAATAAAGGAAAAAATTTGAAAATCTGTAAATCTGAAAAACGGCTAAAAATAATATACGTTTGGCCTATATCGGGATAAAACGGTAGAACAAAACATCGCCTAGCTTATTAATATTATAGATATGTATATTCATTTGGTTTTATATTTAATACAGTAATATTGCCGACATAGCCATTTCAAAAATAATAAATCATCTTTATTATCTAAGCGAGGAATGTGTTGGCTTTTGCTTATTTAACGAAATAATTGATGATAAAACAAAAGACAACCTGGTGGCAAAAATGTTAACACTCCTGAAAATTATGATGAAGATATACCAAAAGACTAGTACTTAAGAAGGAAAATTAGGCAATTTTATATCCAGAAATTATTCTGAAGTTATAGAAGATTTATTCTCAAAAAATACAAAAAAAAAAGGTTTTAAGGAGATTTGACATTCCAATGGTTTTAAAAAAAAACCCCAATTCTTGGAAAGTTTGAGATGAATACGCAAGAGGAAAAATATTGTCCAAAACTTAAATGTCGTCAATGATACTGCAGAAAAAGTTATAAAGTTGACTCAAGAATACCATGGC